>JADLSH010000075.1:0-600000 GCA_016169945.1 Trachythela sp. YZ-2020
TTGATTGTGGTTCATTTTTTCCACTACTAGGCATGGTGATTGTGTCCTTGTTAACAGCAACTTTACAGCACAGACCTTCTTTAAAACATTCATCCTTAACAAATACGAATCCAAGAGTACTGTACCCGTCGTTGAATTTAAAGCATATGACGTAGAAGTTGACTTCAGACAATATAGAAGAGTCCCAGCGACTACAAACTTGTATTTTTATCAATCAATCGGTTTGAACGAAAGAATCTACAGTTGGCACTTAAAGCTTTGGCGAAATTAAAAAGTAAAATATCATTAGAAGAAATGGAAAACAACTCACTTGTTATGGCAGGTATGGGATGTCTAGTATAATACCGTTCACTGAGTAAATAGCTACTGTAAACAACAGCGAAGTAAAATTGGTGCTAAGTGACAGTGTGGACCTTCAGTGAATTTCAGGTTACCCACGAGCAACCGGGCTTCGAAATCGACGTTAGACAGTCGAACCTCCGAGATGGTCGGACCTCATTATTTTGCGCCCAAGTAATAACACGGCACAGCGGCCACACACAACCGCCTTAGAACAATATATTTTGACATTTGAGAGCGGAGATCTTTGGATTTGCCTATTAATCCATGAACACAATATTCATGCCATTTAGTTTGTTTACTCACGCCATAGTCACTCAAGCCTTATAAAAGCAAAAATGCTGAAATAAGCCTAATAGTTATGTGTGGTGGTTTGAGTATAACTGGAAACTACTATTTTAAAACGGTTTTCATCATGAAATGCCGAGTGTCTTGAAACTACAAGTATAAACGACTATATGGCAATCGGAACGAAAGCCATTACATTTCATGTTGAACGATAGTTTTAATAGTTTTCATTCATAAAAACAAGTATCAAATGCTGCTTCAATTTCACCATTAATCATATAGTTGAACGACCGGAAGCGCAGCATACAAATTTATTCCATTTTCATGATAAGTATAGCAATAAAAATAACACCTGCATTTAATTTATTGTGCATTGAATCTCATCACAAAACACTCTCTCTAAACTGGAGATATCTTTCCAAATCACGTATAAAATGCCAGAAAAGTGTAAAGATGACAATATCTTTTGCAATTAACAGCCGAATACGGGCCGTTTCCGAAGTGACTAGTGTATATCCGGTGTTATTCAATTCTGTGAAATTCACGAGCATGTTTATGTTATGACAAATGAACATGCGATTACAAAATTCATACTTATATTATCATCATGCAGTATATAATTAGAGCTGTGTCGAGTGCATGTTTGGCTGTTGTTGTAAGTAACGTGCATTTATTGCATGATAGGTTTCGAATATAACTTACTCACATGGTATAGTCTAACGAGTGATAGCTCTTAAATCTTGCTTGAAAACTTTTAGTGAACGCTTGAGACATTCGGCAAATGATTTCCAATTCATGACACAAAATGTGGATTTTTGACGAATTAGTATGTGGTGGCCGCTGAATAATAGTGCCTAGGGGCGCAGAGTGAAGAGAGGTTCGGACTGTCTACGGTTTCGAAATTCCGCGTCGACGTTCGAGTTATTTTGTGATAACGCGGAGTACAAATCCAATAGGCAATTTATTAAGTAATAACAGTAGAAGCCACAGTTAATGGAATACAAGGTTTGGATACTTCTGATGAAGTGTGCGACTCTCTCTATGTTTTGTCTTGTCTAGTCTCGTGCGAATTATATTTTCACCCAATTAACCATAAGTGATAAGCTTTGGGCACAACCGTGGGCTTGAACAACGTTGGTTGCAAATTGATTTTGGCGAAAACAATACGAACGACCTAATTTTTGCATACAACCACCAACATACATAGCGATCGAGTTGTATATCTGATTGTATTTAGTTGAGTTTTCAAACCTTTGTATTGTATTATCTATGCAAAAGCTCTGTCGACAAATTCATCTACTGACAAAAATCCTCGACGATAACATCCCCAGCGACATAAAGTCATAAAAGTCATAAACTCCAAATTACTGAATTCAGACATCTCTGTTTACCATTCTCATTAATTGTCAGAACAAACTCTTGCTCTTCCTCCTTCAGAAGCGTTTAAAACCCACGCACCTGTTCCTGCCGAAGTCAGACAAAAGGCGTGAGCCCTTTCTGGAGAAACAGCCACGTCTTTTGAGGCAGATCCCGGCGTATTCCCATCGTTCGCACAGGTGACTGGTTACTATGTATATAGTTAGCTTCAGTTCAGGGAATTCAGATATTTTGGATGTCTTATTTTTCGCCGGGATACTGTCTGATTGGAAGTACGTTACTTTTTCAGCATCCATTCGGCGATTTAATGGTATGAGTTTTTTATGAGTTTTGGGATTCGGTGGTGCGGTCGTCAGGCAAGCGCCTTTCACCTTCTGAGTTCGTGGGTCTGATTCTCGCAACGGACTGATGTGAAAAGAGTCGGTCAACGCTCTGGCCGAAAGTCGTGGGTTTTCCGCACTCCGGCTCTCCCACGGGAAAGTTGAGCAGGGTGGGCATAGATAAACACAGTTAAGAAAGTAACATCACAATCGTTGCAAAGATAAATAGTCTAGGCTAAGTATGTAATTAGTGTTGTAACACTTGATGTAAAGCGCATTTGATCATATTCACATGTACCTGGAATTTGCGCTATAGAAATGTTAATCGTTGTTTGTTTTGACGTAAACTCATTACTATTATAAATTGAATTTGAGCTTGTGTGGAACTTTAAGAGTTTCATAATTTTTTCTTTCCAACGAGGAGTCATTTGTGTCTTTGGCGCATGCAAATAGTAACTGCACAAAATAAAATTTCTTTGAACCATTCGCGGTTTAGGTACCGCGTGGAAGTGTGCAAATTTGCTCACTTCTTTCATAGTTATAGTCGTGAAAAGACTCCGTTTTTGTACACCCTGCATAGCTTTAAATATTAGAAACGGAAAGAAAAGGCCCGGTTTCATTAATTGAATATTGTGGCACTGGCAAAATGTGAACATCTCATCGTGGGGCATCCCCTGCCTCCTCCTTACTGATATATAAATATCAGTAATTATAGATCAGTGGTTCGGAGCGCGCGGGCACTGCAAGCCCGGGGCATCCCTGCCCGCCCAATGTAAAATCCCTTTACCTTTATGTTAACGTCAGGTTTTCAATTTTAAGTGGTGCTATTACATTTTTTTGACCACTTGCTATTATCAGGGATCGAGGGTCTCTTTAAAGAGAGAGTTGTTTTCTGATCAATTGAACGTTATCCGGGTATGCCGAGAAGCGCTAAGTTTACACCACTGATCTGATTCAGTGTGATTCTGGCAGGCAGGGGGGGGGGGGGTTATACTCAAGAGTTGGGCAATTTTTCTGGGTAGTTCGTCCTGTAAATTGCAAATGGATAAGATGGAATTTGTAATGGACAAAGCACAAAAAGTACTAGCCCTTTCATATAGCGATATTAAATAGTTTGTTGTTCTGTCGAAGGTGTTTAAAGTCGGGCAATGAAATTGAATTGTCTTGTCGGACAAAGTACGTAGTACTCTCCCAATTTTTGTCCGTACGCCTATGGTTGTCTAAAAACTTGAAAACGTGTGTATTTTTACACCTGCTAATCATCCTCATATAACATGTTCGAACTTAATGCATGCGCTCACAAACTGACCATTGTATATACTGATCTTTTTCTTGCTCGTATGCCGGTGGTGGCGGTTATGATGAACGTGCTTTTCGTGTGGGGTATTTTACACTCGCTAATCATCCTTTATATAACATGTTCGAACTTAATGCATGCGCTCACAAACTGACCATTGTATACTGGATCTTTTTCTTGCTGTTTGCTTTACAGGCGGTTATGACGAACGTAAGTTACAGAAAACAAAGAGCATTATCTTGAGCTGGTCAATTTCGCCAAAGAAAACAACCTCGCCGATCATGTGACGTTCATCAGATCATTCAGCGATCAGGAAAACTAGCCTGTTTGCAAGGTGCTCGTGCTTAATCTACACCCCGACAAACGAACACTTTGGTATAGTTCCTATAGAAGCAATGTACATGCGTCGTCCTGTGATTGCTGTCAACACAGAGGACCTCTAGAGACTGTTCTTCATGGAGAGACTGGGTACTTGTGCGAACCGAACGATGAAGCGTATTCCAACGCTATGCGAAATGTGATAAAAAGAATCGGATATAGCTTGAGACATTTTGGAAAAAGGGGCGTGAACATGTGGATTAGTAGCTTCTCCTTTGACGCATTCAGTGAAAATCTGGATAAAATAGTATGTCGGTTACATTTCTTTAACTTTGATGTATTTCCGTTGACTGATCATCAAATTCATGCATTCTGTAAGCAACTTGATAAAAATACAACTACTTGCAATAAAAATTTGCTTCAAATTTGGGAACTTCTGTTGCCAAGTTCATTGCTAAGTTTGTTACGAAATTCATGCTCAAACTGCCAAGTCGGGGAACGAAAATGCGAAGAATGAGATCGCAATAAAACTTTCAGAAATCCGATTAGAATACCGTATTTTTCAATAAAATTTTTCTGGTGAAACTAAATGTAACACTGTTTGGTTAAGCTAATTTTTCTGGTGAAATTTTCTTGCTATTTTACCTATCTTTGAATCATGGTTGATTTACCCAGGATTTTCTTTTACCCGTCATATATCCTCCTAGCATCAGGAAAAATAAGTTAACCAGTGAGAGTGAATGTTTAGAGTGTGTTACAAATAGCATGCTTTATGACTGTTAAACCCAACAGTTATCTCTCCTGATGTGTGAACGTTGAAAGAAATAAAGTAGAAACATAGTCTGCCTAGTACAACCAGGACATCTTGGTTAAACGAAACCCGGATTCCTGGTTAGACATGTTCAAAACTGAATAAAATAACCAGGAAATGTATCCAAGAAAAATAAGTTTACTAGTGAGAGTGCATGTTTAGAGTGTGTTACAAATAGCATGCTTGAGGCTATTAAACCCAACAATTTTCACCAGGGATGAATCCAGCTTGATCTGATAGAGAGAGGGGTGGGAGGGCTCGACAGTTCACCGAGAAACGGTGCATCATCACGTGAGGACCCCCGGCAGGGTCAAGTGTTTGAACAAGAAAATGTTTGAAAAATATGGTTGTCTAGATGGTCAGGCACGGCCCTCTATCCATACTGCATACTTTCTAGCGCATTGCGCAATGGAGCATTAAACTGATCTTAAATGGCTCTGCGGAGGAGAGAGGGTAGGACCCAATATTATATTTATACGTTTGATAATTTCCCTATATATAAAATCCTATATTTGGATTTGATACGGAAATTAGCATCCCTCCTTCACGCGTTGTTCATATTGTAGTTTTAATCCCATATTGATTTGGCTTCACGTGCATATATACCCACTGATATACCTCACTAATTTTAATCTTTAGTTATTGTTAAAATCAGTTCTTGGAATATAGGGTAGTATATAGCACGTCGTAAAAATTATTTTCATTTACTTTTCAGGTAAAGAATTTGCAGAAATGTGAGACCAGAACTATGGCTATGCCATCTTTCATTTTGTGGTTAATGCTTATACTACTTGGTGTTATTATCGTGTTTCTAATTTGGTCGTTGTCATGATTATATATTAGCACCAACAAGATAAGAACAGACTTAGTAAAACATTTGCATCGATCTCTGGAAATATATGTGAAAAGATATTGTATGAATTTTTGAAACGGTGATACGCTAATGAAAAAAATTATCTTTGCAACCAAATCTGTTGCATGACTTGCTCAGGCAAAGACTTGGTTAGCTAGAGGGTATAGTTTCCATGTAATTTCTATAAAATTAGATTATGCCGTGTGGATTAAACTGTGTCTGTATACCTCATGGTTGCTGGTACCCACGTCAAACATGTGATATAAAAATATATTCTATATAGTATCGCACGTTTCACGTCATGATAAACAAAAACAATAGAGACCTTTAGATTCAGGTTTACCGCAAACCTGTAACCGCCGTTTGACGTTAGCGGTTTGCCGTTTGCGGTTCGAACATTTTTCGACTTAGATTTGAAGTTCTTAGATGAACATTTTTCGACTTAGATTTGAAGTCGACTCAGATGATGTTCTTCGAAGGATCTAAACGAGAGGTGAAATGCGCTTTATATGTCTTAAAGTCTACCGAAGAATCAAGTGTTGATCGCCGCCATGTTGGATTTCGCTCCTCCAAGCGTATCATGTTCGAGTCAAAATAAAATGCGAAGAATCAACTATTTCGACTTCAAATTCGTCTTTCCTGCTAGAATGATAAGTACTGTGTATGCGCATAGTGTGGATACGTGAAACATGATATAAAAAAACCCAAATAAACCCTGAGCGAAATTACAAACGTGTAGACCCACCTCTTGACGTTCAAAACTCGCGTTGAAAACCTCAAACGTGGCGTCGGGATAGGGTCACGTGACCCGTAGACGTTAGCGGTTCGGCGTAAACCTCGATCTAAAGGTCTCTAATATGTCGTCGCCTTGGCCGTTCGCATACTTAAGGAAAGGACAAATGGCAAGAAGAAGTCGTCATTATTTTGCAGAATTCAACCCACGGTGCATGTCTTTTATATCTTTTAATAGACAATAAAAACAATTATTGAATTCGGTTTTCGCTCAAGGCCTCTGACAGGTCTGTTTGTGTTATTCTCCTCAACATTTAGCTTCGACAGATAACACAAACGTCGGCCTTTTGATAATTATTTATGTCATGCTCAACCTCATTGAATTTCATGTTAATACAAAATTTCGACGATTCAGCTTTCAACTTCGGTCTTGATAATTCTCGATATTGTGCTTAACCTCATCCGATAATTGTTCATTTTCATACACAAAGGAAGTTGTTTCTACATATTGAGCTATTTTAGGACACGGAAGGAAATTACCAACTTAACTGATTGTCTTAGCCACCTTTTCACTGACTCGCCTGCATGTTTTGAATTGTCGCCCACTGAACGAAAAGAGGTGGGTGGTCGATGGGGTCCGCAACCGAATGGGGCAATTACAGGGATATTTTCAAGCATTTAGGTCTACTACCGTTTTTTCGGAAAACAGAAGATTGAGTTTCTAAATTTTCTGTATAGTTCATGCTCCCCCAGAAAATTTTTGAATTTCAGAAGCCCCAGAACGCATTTCCAGCGATTCCTGCATGGAATTTTCCGAAAAATGTACCTCAAAAGGTAAGTGTAAAATGCTGAAATTTAAATTTTTTTTAAGATAATGACGTTAGTTTTGTAAAGATAGTCACGGACAGCCGATTGAGTTTCAAAACTCAATTGAAGATTGAGTATTTTTGCCGTATACCGGTAGTAGAAAAGTGCTTGAAACTATCCCTGAATTATATATTTGGTAATTTCCCTGTACTGTATAATTATATAATATTGCAATATAGTTTTGCTTACCTGAAATTCTTTGTCACTATAGCAGCCATTTCGCCTACAGTCACCTGATCCCAAGTGTAGGTAGTGACAGAGGATTTGGGGTAAACTAAACTATACTAGTTGCTCTATATCTTTATGATATCGAGCGCTCTCTGACAGTTCGTGAACCAAATCTTTGACCAAACACTAATATAATTGTAATATTCCTTTTACGGGTAATATTTTTCACCCCAGGTTAATTTCCTGTTTTGGGAAATTCCTGTGAATCTTTGATCAACGAATGGATGGAAAGGCGCACCAAACCGCAGACTTTTTTCTATATTCGAGTCGATGAGAAACCTCTCGAAACGTTTTGGAATCTGAACTATGTAATTATATGCACGAGTAACTTCGAGAAAGATCAAATAGATATTATTATATACGCCCCCTTGTGAATTTCCAGGACCATTTACGGAAATATGGAACGAAGTTGCAACATTGATATTGTTGGACACTCTGCAGGGACGCCAGAACCGGGGGGGGGCAGGAAAGAAAAGTGGGAGAGGTGCCTTCTGATATTCAGTATATCAATATTGTTGTAGAACGCATGTATAAATTAATTGAAAAGAAAAATGCACACTTTGCATTTTAAAGGAAGAATTTTTTTTTTGCGGAAGTTTACCAAAGTGCAGGATCTAGTGTATATGAGGTTTCATATTAAAGCTTAGTCCCCCCCCCCCCCCCCACAGTCTCGTAAGTCTATGACGACTTTTGATTTTAGGGAAATATTTTTGATAATTTGAATAAAGATTCATTATCATTCTTATTTCGAACTATATGTCGTGTAGAATTAAAAACAAAAAAATATATATAATTTAAAAACAAAATATATTTACTTTGTCTTTGATGATATAATGCATGTTCAACCAACTTTTCCTGGCAAAACTGTAGGAAATTTAATAGTTTATGATTAAAGTTTTCTTCCAATATAAAATGCATGCGACCTGATATTTTGGTAGGCTCTTTATGTAGCCCTACACGAAATGTAAATTTAACCCCAACTCCCACCCTAACCCCACGCTATATATAATCACAGACATAACTCGTGTAGGGCTACATAAAGAACCAACCGATATTTTTGGCAAAGACCTCTGAATAAACATTTGGCTGAAGAGGAAGGGCGGAGTGAAGTAACCAAGCATTACGGAAGGGAAAGGCCAGGGACTACCGTAGGCTAGGTTCAAGTTAGCAGGTTCAAGTTACATTTTCAGGCAAAAATTTGGGAAATGAATGAAAATGAAAAAATCTGCCCTCTCATCGCTCCGGCCTCCTTATGAAATCTGATATCTCATATACAATAGTATCTTTTAAACAGTATGGCTGAACGTTAATAAATCATGCTTAAAACGTACACATAACGCAAGTGCAAAGTCACTTCACGAAATCTCAGCGGGTGATTGTGACGATTGTGGCGTGCCCATGACTAATGTCAATGATCACTAAAGTCCAAATCTCGGTACAAATTCTGAATCCAGGCTCGAGCGCAGCTAAATATTCAAGTTGCTAATTATTAAGTTTTTTTATCTTCACGAATTAAGTGCAAAATATAGGCCAAAATGTTGAATGAATACACCAAATCCTACAACGTCTGTGCGCTGATTCAGCAAATTCCTTAACTTCCCATAGCGCTTTGCGTGCTTGTGTTTATGATCTCGTCATTGCGGAAAATGAAACTGTCGTAATTTTATAAAATTATTGTTGAAATAATATCGATTTTTGCTGTGTTATACATTATAAAATTGAAAACCCACCGAAGAACACCAAAGTTCCACCAAACCTTTACTATGGAAGGCGCCGTAAACAACAGCTCTGTAGCTAGTGAGTCGCTAGAAGAATCGAAATTCGCTGGCGTTGTTTTCCACAACGTTCAAGAAATATACATACCCGGGAAGGACATACGTTGTTATTCAATCAAACCGTCTGTTTCGACGACGGCAAACGACTGGATAGGGCTTTACAAAGTCGGCTGGCAGTCCCCCAAGGATTATTTGTGCTATGAATACTCCCCAGTTTATCGAAAGGCTGCCGAATTTGTTTCGTAGTTCGCGTCACCGCCGCATCCTTCACCCAAAAATTCGGAGTTGTGTTTCGCGGCAGCAAATTGCCCTCGGAAGAATGCGAGTTCTATCAGTTTTGTTATGTGACAAGCAGTGGGGAAATTCGCGGTGCCAGCTATCCGTTTCAGATCAGTTTTCCAAGCCAGGCGAGCTAGAATGCAGCGAAGAAGAAGACGAGCGGGGATATATTATTGATTGTGAAAAACCGTACAACCTTGCTGGAAGACTCCTTGCGAAAGCCTGACGAAGTTGCCACATTGAAAGCTTCAAAAGAGAAAGTCGAGGCGGATTGCTTCAAGTTTCAGGATATGATTCTGCAGCTAGAAGCAAAAAGACCGACCTGGGCTCTCGGAATGAAAAACAGAAAAAGTTGCTGGAAAAAGTTATTTCTGAAAACCGATTTCGAGGAATCGTTCAAGGAGACTGTCGAACAGTGGAAGACCTCCCAGAGTGCTTTGAAATTAGCCAATGAAAACGGCAGAAGTTCAAGAGCAGTTAGATCTCGAACGACTTAGAAATGTCCAAACCAGTTCGGAGCAGCAGAAGTTTGAAGAAGAGAGATCACATCTCTTGCAGGCAATTTCCCAAAGAGATGCCACCATCCAAAACTTTTTGGACACTATCGAAGAGAATGGTTGCAAGGCTGCTGCTTTGGAATGTGAAATTCAGAAATTGAAAAGTGAGAAAGAAGCTGTGCTGGAGAATTATGATAACCTTGTTGTCGAGAAAGTCAAGACCAATGATTCTTTGATAAAATCGAAACAAGCACATGCTGTCTTGGAGAAATCTGTGGCCGAACAATGTGAGCAAGTTTATCAATTACAAGCTGAGAATTCAATGATGAAAGAAGAATTAGCCGCCACTCAGAAAGAATTGGAAGATATGTCCCAATCGTTTGGTAATAAACAGTCATCTATTGAACAAGAACTTTGTAATTTTGCATACCAAATTCAAATGATTACATCACAGTTAGAAGGCTGCCGGCAGGAATTGGCTGTTAGCAAGGAGAAACTTGACGAAGCCCTTTCAGTGCTTGATAAGGAGCGAAAAGCCAATCAAGACCAAGTCCTAGGATATGAAGATTCCATTTTCAAAATACAAACCAGCTGGACCAAGAGAGCTTTCAATAACTCGCTGAGTTCCGCATCTGATCGCCAAGTTGCCGAACTTCAAGAACAGTTGAATGCCCAATTGCAGAAGAATTCTTCAGCCTTGAAGCAGACTGAAGAACAGACCCAAGAGATTAAACATCTGGAAGAGAATATGAAGTTGAAAGAGAAGGAAATTGAAAGAATGCAAAATGAAATGGAAGAACAAGCACAGCGACTGGAATCTATTAAAAAGCTGGAGAACGAAAGTTTACAATCGAAAGCACCCGAGAACGACAAGGCCGAAAAGAATGCTGCTTTAGAGGGATCGTACTTCGCCTTGCAAACAGCTCATGGGCAACTGAGGAAGCAGTACCTACAAGCAAAGAAAGATATGGAGAACGTCTGGCGACAAAAAGCTGATTTGAAACGACAGCTGGCCACTATCCAATCAGAACTGCCTGATTCTGACCTGCGGTTCCAAATGGCAAACCTGAAAAAGCAAATTGAAGATCTTCGTATTCGACTGAATATGGGAGCTGAAGCGTACAAGGCAAAGTTTAAAGAGTGCCAGAAGTATGAAAAGCAACTCAAGAAGGCGCGAAAAGATTCCAGTGGTCAGTTAACTCCACAAAGTCCATCATCTGTGACAGAGTTTGAGATTCGAAACCTTAAAGAGTCCCTTGAGAATGCGAAAATAACTGCAGCTGCCTTGAAGAAATCTTTGCAGAACTATAAGAAAGAATCAGATAATGCAAAAGAAGAGCTGTCAACGGTAAGCAGCCTTAGTTAATAATTACTATAAACTATTTTAGTTGCAAAGAAATTTGTTCTTGACAATAGTTCTTTGCAACTGGAATTGTTTATACCTCCAGTACAAATCCAAAAATGAGGACTAAACAAGATTTCAAGTACTGTATCAACAGTTTGTTTACTTGAAATCAGGTTCAGTCTTAATTTGAGGTAAAATGCCATATCTTAATAAGTATGATTTTTTTGTTTATTGGATCATTTACAGCACTACAATTTTATATAAAACTTTTGTTGGATTTCACAACAGAGAAAGAGAAAAACGCTTCTCAACGTCTGGAAGAAAATCCTTCATTAGAAGAGTTAGTAGGAAGGGCTTTTGCTCAAAGCATTGAGAAATATTTTTCTCTTTCAGATTGAGTGGCTGTCATGATATCCAACAAAAGTTTTATATTCTATGCCACGGCTAATGCTGCACCCCCCCCCCAAATTTTGGATCACTGCAATTATATGTTCCTGCTGATTGCTTTTTGACTTATATTTCTCCATACAACCTTTTGTAACATGAAGGGAAGAATAGTCATGCCTTTGTATGGACAGAGTAGTTAATTAACAATGAAGGGTGCATGCCTGGCAATGCACTTTATCAAGAAGTGATCTTGCTTTCATTGGTAACTTAAGACTTGACAAAGTGATTTTGCTTTAAGCTACTTTATTCTGGATAGCTACATCAGTTCTGTCTGAAGTCTGAACTATTCAGACTTAATAGAAGTCACGCTAGGGCCATCTCATATTCGATTCAACAGGTTCAGTGTTACTACAGCAGAAAATTTGAAGAACTGGTCTTAGAGAAAACCGGCAGTTCTTCCTATAGTCAAACGTGAAGCATTCTGCTCACAAGTTAGTGAGGCAATTATTGCATTACATACCTCGGAAGGAGTCTTATCCCCCTTTTTAAAATTATCCACCCCTTTTACCATTGTCCCCCTTTTTCAAAACTTTATGACCCCCCATTTAGGACAACTTTTTAAGGAGCAAAATTTGCCAGGTTAACACTTGCAAATGGCATGGAATTATTAAGGCTTACATGTATGTATTATCCAAAGAAACTCCCATCAACAAAATAAGTATAAATATATTTTTAGGGCTCTGTAACAGACCATACCCAAAATCCCCCTGAAAGGCCTGAAATTCAGTCTTGATTTTCTCCACTTCGAAATTGTTATGACAGTTTTTTGCTCATCCCCCCATTTTTAAAGCCCCTTTTGAGTAACTCTCCATTATACGGTATATCCCCCCCCCCGCCATTAAAGAAGTGGGGTTCGAACTATGCATTATCAGACAACTGCATACTGCAGGAGTTGAACCCTGGCATAAAGGTAAATGTCAATGCACAGTAAGCACTAACCGTCATACCTATTTTTAGATTAAGAAAGAAAACGAATTTCTGCAACGACAAGTAACCACACTTGAAAAAGAGGTTTGCATCTGTAATGAAGACACGCAAAAGCGACTTGCTGAAGACAAAGAGCTCCAATCTCACATTGAGTGTCTGCACAGTCAACTGGAAGCGAAGTGCGAAGCCTTGAAGGATATTGAAGAGAAGTACAAGGCAGCGGCAGAGAATAATGAAAGTGTGATTGCGCCATTAAGGTATTGATGTGATCGATTTGATTATTATTTTGTTATAGTAATGTGTTGACATTGCTTTTCAGATACCAGTATTTACTTTATTTTGAATTTTATATGACGTTAGAAAAACTTTGTAGGATTCGAATAAAAGACCAGGATAAATCCTTCAAAATGCTCGTTGAGTAGCATAATGTCCTGACCTGATTTGTTACAGCATAGACAATCGAGAGGAATGGGCTCGAAACGCCATTGTTGTGCGCGTTGCTATCCGTGATACGACCTGCAGTCACAATACACTAACTTTTTTCGAAACAGAAACCCGCACAGCAAAAAATTAATCGTTTCGTAGCTTTGTTACTGGGCAATCAGTTTCTGAAATTCTTATAGAAGAAACATTTGCTTTTGAGTTACATGCAGGGTTAACTGGTTTTGCGATGCTTGCTTCGACAATAATAATGCCAATGGCTGACTGGTTGTACGCGTAATTACGAATTGCCGAGTCTGCCGGCTATTTTTGCCAAATATAGAATCAAAGACACACATTTAATGATAGTTTCGTAAATCTATTTATCAGAGAATGAGGGCTACTGAAACGAAAAACAATTTAACGTGTTGAATCTTGAGCTATGGGGTTAGTTTTGGCTGGATACTTCGACATGAACATTGCAGACTAGAGATTCTTGTTGTAATCGGCAACAGAATTAATTCAACGGGTTTTCTTGTCAAACACTCGGCCAGAAAAGTAAACAGCTACAATTTATGTTTCCGTTTCGTACATGTAAACATATTGTTTGAGGTTAAAACGTGTAAAACATTATTCCTCTTAAGTTACAGGGTTAGTTTTGATAGGGTTTTAGCCCATATCACGGATATCGCGAATGACGACAGCTTTTTGTATTAATATCTCGAACGCGTGGTGCCAGTGTGGGTAGAGTATATTAACGAAGATTCGGCGGTTGACTGTTGTGTAAAACTACCTGAAAAATACAATAAGAACTTCGACGTTTCGAGCTCAGGCCCATCTACTAACTTCCAGACGAAGAGCCTTCGCTCGAAACGTCGAAGTTCTTATTGTATTTTTCAGGTAGTTTTACACAACAATCAACCGCCGAAGCTTTTTGTATTGGCGTTTCAAGTCCATTCCTCTCGATAGTCTATGGGCCGAACTTAATTCGCCATAATAAAAAAGATGGCGCCGTGCGTTGGATTATGCGTAGATCGACATGTTTCAGATATTCTGTGATTTTACGAGTGAGTTAAGTTTTCACAAAATACTTTGATAAAAACACACGGAAAGCAAAATTAACGATAAATGATGAAGGCACGATATCTTAGCTCAGGTCTTCTGATAACTTCTTGTGTGCTATAATGCTTGAAAACAACTAAAAATAGCCAAAGTATTCTAACTAAAACATAAAAAAATAACACGCACGCATTAACACTTTTGCTTAAAACATGAAAACTATTGCGAATTGCACAAACAAAGGTCAATAGTTTTACTATATACTTTCAAGTACATTTTGGAGGAAATGTAGATCAAATCGTTGAATAAATACTTTGTTTGTCAAAATTTTCGCTGTGGTTTACATCTGCGATTTCAGACTTCGGAATGTCTTCGGATATTCAGATTACTTTCGGATTTTGCATTTCTTTTACTTTGAATTGGTAATGAATCTGAAAGAAATCCGAATATACACGAAGACATTCCGAATAACGGGCCAGGAATCGCGGATGTAAATAGCGAAACTTTTTGACAAACAAAGTATTTATTCAACGGTGTGAACTACTTCGAAAGTATTTCTGTCCAAAAAACATCTTGAAAGTATAGTAAAACTATTGTTCTTTCTTTGTGTTGAGTTTTTCTGTGTAATTCGCAAAAGCTTTCACTGTTTTAAGCGAGAGTTTGATTCATGCGTGTTACTAGCTGTTGCCTAAAGTTAGGAAACTTTTCGTTATTTTAGTTATTTCTTAAACGTTTTAACACACAAAAGTATGTCAAAACATAGCAAAGCTATTGTTCTTTGTTTGTGTTACGTTTTTTTGTGCAATTCATAATAGCCATGTTTTTTAAGCAAAAAGTGTTAATGCATGCGTGTTTTTCATGTTTTAAGCAAAAGCAAAGCAGCATGTGTAAGTATTTTATGTTTTAGTTAGAAAACTTTGGCTATTTTTAGTTGTTTTTAAACATTATAGCACACAAGAAGTTGTCAGAAGACAGCTAATATATCATTTATCGTTAGTTTTGCTTTCGGTGTGTTTTTATCAAAGTATTTTGTGAAAACTTAGCTCACTCGTTAAATCACATAAATGACAGAATATCTTAAACATGTCGATCTACCCAGAATTCAACGCGCGGCGCCATCTTTTTTATTACGGCGAATTGTATTGGGTGTGACACTGAAGCGACACAAGAGCGACAGTGATTCAAACGGCGTACAAAATATGCCGTTAAGGCTCTTTTCCACTCGTCGCAAAAACCAAGTAGGTTTGGTACTTTCATCCAATCACAATGCTCGACAGTTTATTTTAATTACATGCAAGAACTCGCACGAGTTTGCGAGTTGGTTTTGCGATGAGTGGAAAAAGCCTTTAGGGAACTTTAGATTTGACGACGGCTACGAGAACGACTACGAGATTTTCCCGTTAAATATCTGCTAATACAAACTCAAAGTTGTACTCGCTTTGGCTCAACTGTTGTTATAAAGATGTGCTGTGCCAAAGAGAGGATGATAACAAGTTTGTATTAGCAGATATTTAACGGGAAAATCTCGTAGTCGTAGTCGCTCTCGTAGCCATCGTCAAATCTAAAGTTCCCTGTTATTGACGAGAGAGGAGCGTATTCGCGCGGGAATTCCAAATACAATTCAAAAAGTAAGTAAAAATTACAAAGTGGCTAATCTAATCGTAAAAAATGACAGTAAATTGATTTACACTAGTAGTTTGGCACATGAGTTTGGAGCGGCGTATGAATCAATGTCGCCCCAACGTCACATAATGCGACAGGCTCTGTCGAACGTATGTCGCTCCAAATTCTGCCGTACCTACTTGATTCATACGTCGCACTTCTGTCGCACTTAAGTTCGGCCCATGAGTGGAGCGGCGCCTGAAACGGGCCTAGAAGGGCCTGTTCATATGATTCTGCTTACCCAGACGTCCCGCCCACTTATGATCTCGTCTCCTAGTACTTTTACTATAAAAATTTTCATATGAGAAAGCGGGCTGGCCCGCTTGGCGAGATCCCGCCTCTGTGAGCCGAGACAATACAGTAGGTAGGCGGGATGAAAAATTTTCCATATGAACACGCCAGCCCGTTCACCGGGATGAAGTCAAGAAACCAAATTTCCGATTTTGCCGGTTAATTTGACGATTTTTACGTATAGTTTTATGTTTGTTTCACAAGCAAGCATCAAATATGTTGCTAAACCAGTGCTTTTTATTGCGGAAACCCAAGAAAAACAACAAAACCGTTAAAATATTTGTGTTGCGTGCATGAAATGTACAAGTTTGGCAAGCGCTAATTATAGAACACATTAGGGCCATTTATACTGGAGAAAATAAGTCGCAACTTACATAAGACGCGAACACACTCTGCATAAATGGTCAAATTAGTCATTCTAAATAACAAGTCGCGACTTCAATAAGTCAGTGTCAGGGGTTATTAGGAATTTGACCATTTATACGAGTGTGTTCGCGTCTTATGTAAGTCGCGACTTATTTTCTCCTGTTCTCCCGCATAAATGGTCCTATTCGCCTATTGTACTTTCATCTCGGCAAGCGGGATGAAAAACTCCATATGAACACACGGAAATATTCGTCTCGCTAGGCGAGACGTCCCGGTAAGCGGGATCATATGAACAGGCCGTAAGATGGTTACTGAATACAAATAGCAATACAAATATCGGACATTAAAACATCTACCAAATACATAGCAAAATAAAAACTATAGCAAAACGAATAATATGTTAAACAACATCGATTTCATCGAACTTTAACTAAAATGCATGTCCCGAACTTCGTTTCGAACATCGGAAAATTCGTTGCGAAGTTCGAAAGTTTATAATGAAATTTTTAACTGGTTTGTAAACTGCGCATTTGATTGGCTGCTTTTAGAGCTGTGCGCCGTGGAGGCCGGAGCTCGCGTTTTTAACAATATTGAGTTGATGTTTTCCAGCTTCAACAGTTGAAAGCCGCAAACGAAATATGACAAGAATCTGCGTTTTTGGTCAGCCAGGCCGGGTTGGGATGCTTTCTTCAACTCCGGCTGGAAAGTCAAAATGACATATGACAGAGACTCTGCGTTTTTGGTCCTTGGAACGGAGTTGGGATGCTTTCTTCCAGCTCCGGCTGGAAAGTCAAAATGACATATGACAGAATAATCGTATATCTACAACTGGAAACACATGTGTTAACAATATCGTATAATACTGCCTGCAATAACTGCATCAGCATAATTACCGCATACTGACGTCTTTATATCTGCATGCCTGGGCTCAGCTTGCATTACTTTCATATTGCGCATGAACAATTCGTGAAAATGAACTGTAAAGTTTACTCGCCAGCTCAGCCTCTTATTAATTTATAGTAGCAGTTGACACCGGTTCGCGCACTTCAACCCTCTAAGTCCGGTTCTAGGTTATTAAGGACTTATTGTGTGTAAATGAAAAAAAATATTAAACTGTGCCATCCAAGGTACCCAAAATCGTGTGAGCATTTTAAATGGTTCAATAAAGTTTACATAATTTCTTTCACTGTGTTTGCTTGAGTCGCTTGTCAGCTTTCGATCACTACGAAAAGCACTAGGTACAAAGTCGAGCTGAATAATATCCGCTATTATCCAGTTAGACTCTATATCCTCTAAGTTGTGAACCAACAAAGCCAGAGCCTGATATTTAAGCTGTAAGCAGCCGGAGCTGAAAAACCTGGAGTTCGCACAGCCCCAGCTGCTTTTTCTCTGGTAACCAATCAGAGACTTTATTTACAAACTTGCATGTGAATTTCATTATGAACTTTTGAACTTCGCAACGAATTTGCGAAGTTCGAAACCAAGTTCGGAACATTTAAGGATAAAATTGCAGTTGAAAAAATTGCGGAAGAATTAAAGTATGCATATCGAAGTATTCAACTGTTCAATCATCATTTGAATATCGACACCTTACTAACTTTTTTGCCTAACTCATTTCGTTGCAATTTAAGTCAGCATAAAGAATTAGAAGTAAAATTGACTATGTCACATGATTGAGTCAGGCAAAATCTGACTGAGATCTGAGAGCACATGCATAATTGGAAAATCGACATACACACGTGTTTAGGAGTTGTATTACACTTTGGAAGCCTAGCTAAGGCCTCGTTTACACTATACCGGATCCGCATCGTCACGACATCAATTTAAGCCGTTTTACGGCATCCCTGACCCTAGGCTTTTGCCAGTTAGCTGATTTTGTTGAATCGATCATACTATTATACTCGCTTTGATATGGCTCAAATTGATGTCGTGACGATGCGGATCCGGTATAGTGTAAACGGGGCCTAAGTCAAACAACTAAAATTCTTCAAAACTGACTTTGGCAGATATATGCAGAAATTGCTCGAAGAACAATTACTTTCCTCACGGTTATTATTATTATTATTTTATTATTATTAAATTATTTAAAAACGGTGGCCCTTCAGCTAATGCTGCTTTTCAAGGGGTCGTTTGTAAACTATTTACATCAATTATATTTTTTTTAAAAAGAACTGTCTGCTGTATGTATACAACAATTTAAATCGTTAAGTAACGAAAATATGTATTCCGATAGGTTGACTCGCCTTAACTTAGAAAATTTATTCCCTTAAGTGCACCTTTCTTTATTTTGCTTACACAGAAGACAGTTGAAACACAAATGAGTGATTGAATTTTATCCCGACGCAGAACACGTCATTTGGATGCGCAGTTGAAACTCCGAATTGGCTTATTGCCAATTGCTGCACGGTACTAATTACTGACAATTTACTTTAAGTGAGGAGAATGAGAAACTTCAGTATGCCCTGGAAGAAGCATCTCGACAAAATGATGGAATACTGCTGGAGATGGAAGCTGAGAGAAACAAATTGAAACAGCAGATAGAAACGCAGGCTGCAGTGCTTGAAGAACTGAGGGAAATGGCAGGACTTATTGATTCGGTAGCCACGCATGACGACGCAAGTTCAAACGAAGGTGAGATTTGACATCACTTGTACATCTTAGTTAGCCAACATATTTTTGTCTGTGATTTTATTTAGATTTGATTTACATTTTGTCAAAACTTTAAAGTTTATGGAAATAAAACGAATCCATTTTGCGCCGACACCTTTGAAAAATATTGTGTACATTAAAATAACTTACGAAAAAATGCATTTTGAAAAATAAGAATTACGAATTATAGAATTAAAGATGATGTAAAGTCCCGATGTAAACAAACCGGCAACGTCCGTTTGTTTACATTTTAAACACGCTATATTTAAAAAATTATGATGTGTTCTGGTTCGCTATGCTTTAAATAAATACAGATTCGAGTTTCTGATTTAGAAGATGTCGAATTTTAGTCGAAACAACGCGAAATTTGGGCATTGTTTACATCGCGGGACCCCCCATAGCACATGCGCAGAATGGACTTTACATGGTCTTTAAGTGTTAATGTTTGCAACTGCAAACATGAAATTGTATAGCATTATACAATGAGTGCAATGGTAAAAATATTTTCATGAGGTGAAAGATGGAATTTTCGATTCCACGAGGCGACAGCCGAGTGGAATGGGAAATTCCATCTTTCACCGAATCTTTCACCGAATTCCATCTTTCACCGAATTCCATCTTTCACCAGTGCAATGGTAAAAATATTTTCATGAGGTGAAAGATGGAATTTTCCATTCCACGAGGCGACAGCCGAGTGGAATGGGAAATTCCATCTTTCACCGAATGAAAATATTTTTGCCATTGGCATTGCACGAATGAAAACATTTATTATTTGTTTTATATGACACCAAAATATATCAATGTTATGAAAGATTTATTGGAATAAATACAAAACAAAACAAATGCAGACCAGAGTTACATGTATGAAATTCAAAATTGATATACCAATCAAATACACAAGTCCCAAAAATGTTTTAATGAAGAATGAATACGATAATGGCATTCATTTAACGAAAATTTATCGTAGGACATATTTTACATCCGCCATTTTGTTTGTATTTAAAAAGTCCATCCACCTCATTGTGAAACTAGGATTAAAAAAGCTACGAACACGATACGATTAGGATTTTGACGTATGGAATTTATGAAAACCCAACCGTGGATTTTTGTACTATACGATTTGTTCCATTGCACGGCTGAGCGTGCAATAGTTTTTTCCATTTTTTCATTTTCACGATCGTGAAAATGGAACTTTTATTTCAACGTCACGTGATCGTAATCAACCAATTAAATGATGAGAATCTACTCAGGTGTTATATAATTACAAATAAAGAGAGCCCGTTGTGTTTATATGATTGTATACGTCTGGTATTTGCTCCCATATAGGGACGAGATTTAATGTCCGTTGTCCGTATTGGAGAGGGCGCGTATTATAGCATGCAGATTTTTAAAGAAATTATATGAAATTATCTCGGGGCCATGGGAAACTGGGCGTTTTAGGGCCTGTTCATATGGGGAAAAGTTATCTCGGTTAGCGAGAAAACATTTCGACAAGTTTGTTGACAGGCGAGATCTCGGTGACCGGGATAATGTTTTTCCCATATGAACACAACATATCCACAACTTTCCCGCTCATGACAGCAACTTTTCAATGTACACTTTACAAAATGGCGGGCGTAGAAACTGGACAAGGTTGCTTACGATTAATCCAACTACGTAACGTAAGTTCAAAGCAGCCATATTTGTTTTTAAAATGTATTTAAAGTAATGGCGGGCGTAGAAACTGGACAAGGTTGCTTACGATTAATCCAACTACGTAACGTAAGTTCAAAGCAGCCATATTTGTTTTTAAAATGTATTTAAAGTTGTTTCACTTTTCCCGCCTTGCGCGTCACACCAGTGCTACGTCACAGCAGGAAACTTTACCCGGTAATCGGGATAACGTTTCTCCATATGAACAGAACAAAATTATTTGGCTAGTCGAAATGTTTTCTCGCTAACCGAGATAACTTTTCCCCATATGAACAGGCCCTAAGAGAGGTTTCCGTATCAAGGCCTGTTCACACAATCCGATTCTCCTAGCTCCTGCATGATGTATCTGATTTCACACAACAACTACTCTTTTTGCCAGGTATGAGCCAATGACCTTACTCTTTTCAGCAAATCCAGTAAATCGCATCCGACAAATCGGATATTGTGAACCAGCCTTAACAGAGGTTCAAATGTATAATGAATAAATGTATTCAAAGTATTATTTGGAGTCCTGGCAATGACTCGCAGCCGCAGGTGAACCTATTTTTAACATTCTTTTAAACTTTTTGTATATAGACAATGTCTTCGAGTCAGCTGTGGTAGTCGAGACTAGCAGAGGACCTCCTCAGACTGTACCTTCAGCCGCTGTTCAAATTGGACATCAGTGTCCCATGTGTCAGATCTTTTACCCACCCAACTGTGCACAGAAAGATTTTGAAGAACATGTCAATTCACATTTTAAAGCTTAAATTGGTATAAGGTAATGTCTTAATGTAATGGAACAAACTTGCATGCACGCTGTGGTGTATTATATACTTGTATAACTACTGTAGGTATTGAGCTTAAGTAGCTCTCTACAAAATTTCCAATGGCAGTTATTTGTTATTATCAATTATAACGTGCTTAAGATGCGAGACTGTTTATTATCTTAAACGCAAAACAACTCTTCAAACTCTGTAAAGGAACCTCTTTTGTACTTGTAGATTTCCATTTCCATGTTCAGATATAGTTAAAGCCGATTTCAACTAAGTTTTCACTAAAATGTTCCGAACTTCATTTCGAACATTCACAACAAGGTGTAAGCAATAGTCGAATCTTCCATTTAAATTGCGAAATTAAAACTAAGTTCAGAACATTGTTAGTTGAAATTGACTGTAATCTTGTTTAATAAAGAAATGCAGCAAAAATTGAGACATATTGACCTAATTGAAATACAATGAGATATTTAAGATATCTCATTATATATACTTAAGGATCAGCGATTTAAATTGTGCAGCACGAGGAATCAATACGCACTGTTTGTTTCGAATGATTTCGATAAAATAAGAGCGAAGATATACAACATTCACTAATAGCTTTGAGATATTTGCGTTCATAATCAGATAAGCATGGAAAAGAATCTACTTTGCACTTTTACGAGTTCGTTTAAGATACATAGATCTCATAAACAGTTTCGCCTTATAATTAATTATACAGTTTAAACAATGTTAATGATTATAGATAAGAGAGACAGCTTTAATTCATAGTTTACAAACATTTGTAGATACTATCGGCTAAGCTCTGGAGTACTTAAAATTGAGTACTCCAAAACGTATTCTGACAAAAAATCACGCGTTTCGGTTTACAAGCGCTAAAAACGTTTTACGCGCTTGATTGCGTGCTTACACCTTTAATATAATGATGGAATCTCTGCTTCATCAATTGGAATAGACCGAACAAAATTATCGTATATTTAGATTGTTAAAATGGATATAGAGTAGTGTGTCATGGGACGTCGTTTGCAATTTTCTGTTTAGTTCTGATAGCAACATATACGGTAGGCGATAACTTGGATAATTTTCAGCCCGGGATATCAATACCGCTGCTAATGTATGGAAACCGAGGAGATAAAACACCCGTCTATGACTGCTGTCTTAATACATAAATACGTTTAACTACCGTAAACCTCTGACTATAAGCCCAGCCCCAGGACTTATATTCGATCGTAAGCATTTTTGATGGGCTAATATCGGGAGGCTTATATATGGATGGCATTTTGTGTTAGTAATAATAACTATCGAGTGAATGAAAACAATAACATTTCCTTCTGAAAGTTATAAAACATATGTTTAATAAAAATAGTCTCTTTCTCGTTCAATTATATTAAAGCATATGGGCTTATACATGAGTGGATTTATATTCGGAATGGCCTGGAGCCGGTTGTATAAAAGTCTTAACTATATTTTAACTACTCGTTTTGTAGTTAAATATTAGTTAACTCTAAAATTCGCGATTCTGAATGGTTTACTTTCGCACTAACTATATAGTTTACTTTAACTACTTTTTTATACAACCGGCGCCTGAACTTTAGTGAAAATATGGTGGGCTTATGTACGGGAGGGCTTATATACAGTCGGAGGTTTACGGTATTTAGTGAATTATTAATTTGTTGTAGCGCACTGATTTTTACAGGCACTTGTAGAGATAAATATAACCCATAATACAGTGTAAATTATCCTATAACTATATGTGTGGCATTAATTTGATTTAATTGTCTCCGTTGTTTCGTAAGTCTGTTTTCCACTTCAACCATAGAATGCAAGGGCGAAAAGTCCATCTAAAAAGTGGTGCGATGGATCCCTGCTAATAAGTATGGAGACATGAACACGTTTAACGTTTTCAGGGCATTTTCGCAATGGTGGTATAGTAATTACATATTAACCCCCTTCCATGCAAAAAGCGGGAGAAATTCGTCCCTCCCTCCCCCAGGATTTACGCCCTTGGTAGAATGTCGAAGTCATTTGTTCCCCCTATAATGCTCAAGAAACAGAGAAGTACGCTACGTTTCGGTATATACAGCTATTTCAATTAAGGTTGTCCCCGAGCAAAGCGGAAAAGTCGAATACGAGCGCGAAATCTTGCTGGGAATCGCCAAAAAATTAATGGACCAAGAATTTGACAAACCTCCGTGGATTCCTAAGAAATTAACATATTGTTCTTAAGTACAAGACTTTATGCTACTCATACGATTAGAAGGCATTCTAAATTCCCAAGGGTATAAAATCTTATGGTTAAGAAGAATATGTTAATTTCGAAAGGTTTGTTTTTTATACACCCTGTATACCAATTTGCAATTAAACGTGCTGCAAAACTTATGATTATTCGTGACTCCTGTCGTTATAACGTAGTGGAAAATGCCTCGAACTTGTTCCATCACAAAATTGTATGTCAGCCATAAATGCCACCTTGATTCATTCACAGCTCTGAGCCACTGATGCATAAAAACGTCTCAAAGGAATTACCCACAAAGAACAGCCCACAAAATATTTAATACGTTTCTACTTTGAAATATTATTGCTAATTTCTTAGGAAACCACTGAGGTTTGTCAAATTCTTGGTTCCCAGCAAGCCTTTCGCCCTCGTATTCGACTTTCCCGCTTTGCTCGGGGACAACCTTAATTGAAATAGCTGTATAGGATTCAGGCGAAATGGAAAACAGCCTTAAATTAATTACAGTGATCTTGCACGGAACAATTTTTAACGACAATTGGCAATGCAAATGAGGTAAACACGATGTTTGATTGTTTTTATAACGATTGCATTGTGAAGGCCGGTTTACAGTTCGCGCGAATTGGTCGCGCGAAGGAGCGAATTTGTCACTGAGCATGCGCGAGGGTTATTTATGGCAAATTTCGTCATTCTACTTGATTCGCAGCGACTGGCGAAAGAGTTGAAAATTTTTCGCCAGTCGCCAGCGAACGAATTAAGTTTAGCCAATCAAGAGCCAGGATTTTTGCAAGTTGGCAAATTTTCGAGCGAATTTTAAAATGTGTAAACCCGATTCGCTATGTTCGCGCGAATAATTCTCCAGTTCGCGCGACGTATTCGCGCGAACTGTAAACGGGCCTTGAGGTGTCGCTAGAAATTGTTCTGTGTAACATCGCCTTTATCATATGCGCTTTTGCGAGACCCGGGATTTTAGTAAATTGCCGTAGTGTGATGCTTGGTACTATTTGATAAGAGCATAGGCGTACGGGGCTCATCTTATTTGGGGTAGGGGGGGGGGGGCAGCATTAGTTTGCCCGACGCGGCGACGGCCTACGTTAAGTTGTATTATGTAACATCGTGTATGCGATTGTATTAAAATACTGCTGGATCGGTGTTGCAACTGCAAATGACGGAGGCTAAGCTCTTACAGGCTATTAATTCTTAAAGAATTAAAGAAATCACTAGGAACAAAAAACACACAACAATCGGTATCCTTTAATGTTTTCACTTATCACTTTAAGAATTCAACAGTCAAATTTTAACATACAGCCTACACGTTCATTTAAAGCAAGTTGAAATTGTCCTGGCCGTAAGAATTAACTCTTAAAGTTCACAGTCAATGTTGCGAGATATTTATATAGATATAAGTCTAAAAACTGAAAGTGCAATATACAATTAACTAATATTAAATAAGTTTATCAATCATTTTCCATTGGATAGAAGGCAATCGTTGAAAATCAGAATCTTCCGTCGGCCAAAAATATCAATGATTTTGTCCATATCTTTCATCACTCTATTAGTAAAGCGTCTTTCAATGTTTAAAACGGCAAGGCTACTAAGACGACTTTGCGCCATGGTATTTCGAGTGTATGTCTTCCAGGGGCGTGCTAGGCTAGGGACGAGACGACGAGAACTCGTTGTGGGCCCCTGGGCCTACATGGGCCCCTAAAATAAAAAATTGGAAAAAATAGAAAATATATATAGATTATACAGTCTTAATGTCATGTAAATGTGTCTATTTTTAACCACCGTGAGTAACACCACCCCGTCACTGCACCTGGGCCCCATCATAAGTTCTCATTGTCCTTTTTAAGACCCCAGCACGCCCCTGATGTCTTCAGTCTTCGAAGACAGCTAGACGAACGCTCTGCCGAGCACGGCGTAGCAGGTATCACAGCCAAGATCTTACAAAGACGAAAAAAAGTTGGCAAAATCAAGTCGAGCTTCTTTTCGCACATGAATTTCACTGAAACGACGGGCGTTTTCTTCATTTCACACGTTGACTCGGAAAGGAAATTGGAAAAAATGGCTCTCTCCGCTTGAATTAATTTGAGCCTTGTTGTCATGCTTGCCTTTTTGTCATGCATTGCGGTATTTTCCCATTTATATTATACATTTAGTGTAGGACTACATAAAGAACCTACCTCAGAATCGAATAAAATGTTAAAAATCCTTTAATAAAACCATATGAGTACGAAGTGAAACTCAGACCAAATTCTATCAATTCTGACAAATCTTTTCGATTGTTATACCTACAATATTCCAGGAAGGCGTCAAGAAGATCCTTCTATGCTTTCAGCAAGTTTGATAAATTATGGTGGGACTGATGCATGCAGCCAGTGTGATGATTTATAAAATATATTTTCACTAATCTGTACTAAGTCTTATATTTCAATTTTATAACGCATTCTCCAATCAGTAAGTAGTTCTAGGTATACAGACTCTATACAGAAATGCTTTCATCACTGCAAATACTGTACAGGCAAAGAAAAGCAGTACAGCTGATAAAGCTATAATAGTAACTAACTGAATTATAAATCAATTTTGCCCAAAATTTTGTCAATATTTATAAAGAGAATATTTGACTATAGTGTATTTTTTCCCGTCAGTGGCAGGTCCATTGTGCGAAAAGTGTAAGGTTGAGAGCCGAATGCATGCGCAGGATAAGTCCAGGGGCATTATTTGAATCTAGAGCCCTCGAAATGTGTCTGGACTTACGCCACAAACTTGCTGGGCTTATGTCACAGACTTACTTTTTATTGGGCTTATGCTACAAACTCCCCACACACACAATAGATTAAGATAATAGATACTATATATAGGCCAAAATCATGATAAATTTGTTTTGGGAAGCAACCCCCATTTTGCAGAGTTACTGGACCCTACCATTATACATGAATCGCTGCAACATAATTGCATGGTTTAGTAATACAGCAAACGCCGGTATATATAACCTAAACCATTGTTGCAACTGGGGGTTGCTCCCCAAAACAAATTGATCATGATTTTGCCATTTTGGCCTACTATCTATTATCCTAATCTATTTAACTAGCTTGCAAGTGAGAAATTAGCCAAAAAGAGGACTAGGACTGTTCTCTCCACAGTTTTTTCCAATTGGTGCTAATCTGAGGTGACCAACTGAGCTACAGAGGCCAGTTGCTGAGCTGTAACCGTAAGTTCTGTATATATAGGTTATCGGGTGTGCGGGTTGTGATAAGGTAAATTACAGAGATTTTTTTGCACTTCACTTGGTTGAACTAGAATACTGGGTTTGGTGGATAATCCAAGTGAGTAGATATATACACAATTTTAAGACCTAACCAGGAACGGTTGCGAAAAATGCAACACTAGGTCCTCAGGCAGGAATTGAACCCACGGCCCTGCGATTCCGGTGCAGCGC
Organism: Trachythela sp. YZ-2020; assembly: GCA_016169945.1. NCBI lineage: Eukaryota > Metazoa > Cnidaria > Anthozoa > Malacalcyonacea > Clavulariidae > Trachythela > Trachythela sp. YZ-2020. Next base: position 27,267 of record JADLSH010000075.1, read on the forward strand.
TCTAACCAACTGAGCTACAGAGGCCTGTTGCTGAGCTGTAACCGTAAGTTCTGTATATATAGGTTATCGGGTGTGCGGGTTGTGATAAGGTAAACTTCAGAGATTTTTTTGCACTTCACTTGGTTGAACTAGAATACTGGGTTTGGTGGATAATCCAAGTGAGTAGATATACACACAATTTTAAGACCTAACCAGGAACGGTTGCGAAAAATGCAACACTAGGTCCTCAGGCAGGAATTGAACCCACGGCCCTGCGATTACGGTGCAGCGCTCTAACTAACTGAGCTACAGAGGCCAGTTGCTGAGCTGTAACCGTAAGTTCTGTATATATAGGTTATCGGGTGTGCGGGTTGTGATAAGGTAAACTTCAGAGATTTTTTTGCACTTCACTTGGTTGAACTAGAATACTGGGTTTGGTGGATAATCCAAGTGAGTAGATATATACACAATTTTAAGACCTAACCAGGAACGGTTGCGAAAAATGCAACACTAGGTCCTCTGGCAGGAATTGAACCCACGGCCCTGCGATTCCGGTGCAGGCGTGCAGCGCTCTAACCAACTGAGCTACAGAGGCCAGTTGCTGAGCTGTAACCGTAAGTTCTGTATATATAGGTTATCGGGTGTGCGGGTTGTGGTAAAGTAAACTTCAGAGATTTTTTTGCACTTCACTTGGTTGAACTAGAATACTGGGTTTGGTGGATAATCCAAGTGAGTAGATATATACACAATTTTAAGACCTAACCAGGAACGGTTGCGAAAAATGCAACACTAGGTCCTCAGGCAGGAATTGAACCCACGGCCCTGCGATTCCGGTGCAGCGCTTTAACCAACTGAGCTACAGAGGCCAGTTACTGAGCTGTAACCGTAAGTTCTGTATATATAGGTTATCGGGTGTGCGGGTTGTGATAAGGTTAACTTCAGAGATTTTTTTGCACTTCACTTGGTTGAACTAGAATACTGGGTTTGGTGGATAATCCAAGTGAGTAGATATATACACAATTTTAAGACCTAACCAGGAACGGTTGCGAAAAATGCAACACTAGGTCCTCAGGCAGGAATTAAACCCACGGCGCTGCGATTCCGGTGCAGCGCTCTAACCAACTGAGCTACAGAGGCCAGTTGCTGAGCTGTAACCGTAAGTTCTGTATATATAGGTTATCGGGTGTGCGGGTTGTGATAAGGTAAACTTCAGAGATCTTTTTGCACTTCACTTGGTTGAACTAGAATACTGGGTTTGGTGGATAATCCAAGTTAGTAGATATATACACAATTTTAAGACCTAACCAGGAACGGTTGCGAAAAATGCAACACTAGGTCCTCAGGCAGGAATTGAACCCACGGCCCTGCGATTCCGGTGCAGCGCTCTAACCAACTGAGCTACAGAGGCCAGTTGCTGAGCTGTAACCGTAAGTTCTGTATATATAGGTTATCGGGTGTGCGGGTTGTGATAAGGTAAACTTCAGAGATCTTTTTGCACTTCACTTGGTTGAACTAGAATACTGGGTTTGGTGGATAATCCAAGTTAGATATATACACAATTTTAAGACCTAACCAGGAACGGTTGCGAAAAATGCAACACTAGGTCCTCAGGCAGGAATTGAACCCACGGCCCTGCGATTCCGGTGCAGCGCTCTAACCAACTGAGCTACAGAGGCCAGTTGCTGAGCTGTAACCGTAAGTTCTGTATATATAGGTTATCGGGTGTGCGGGTTGTGATAAGGTAAACTTCAGAGATTTTTTTGCACTTCACTTGGATGAACTAGAATACTGGGTTTGGTGGATAATCCAAGTGAGTAGATATATACACAATTTTAAGACCTAACCAGGAACGGTTGCGAAAAATGCAACACTAGGTCCTCTGGCAGGAATTGAACCCACGGCCCTGCGATTCCGGTGCAGGCGTGCAGCGCTCTAACCAACTGAGCTACAGAGGCCAGTTGCTGAGCTGTAACCGTAAGTTCTGTATATATAGGTTATCGGGTGTGCGGGTTGTGGTAAAGTAAACTTCAGAGATTTTTTTGCACTTCACTTGGTTGAACTAGAATACTGGGTTTGGTGGATAATCCAAGTGAGTAGATATATACACAATTTTAAGACCTAACCAGGAACGGTTGCGAAAAATGCAACACTAGGTCCTCAGGCAGGAATTGAACCCACGGCCCTGCGATTCCGGTGCAGCGCTCTAACCAACTGAGCTACAGAGGCCAGTTACTGAGCTGTAACCGTAAGTTCTGTATATATAGGTTATCGGGTGTGCGGGTTGTGATAAGGTTAACTTCAAAGATTTTTTGCACTTCACTTGGTTGAACTAGAATACTGGGTTTGGTGGATAATCCAAGTGAGTAGATATATACACAATTTTAAGACCTAACCAGGAACGGTTGCGAAAAATGCAACACTAGGTCCTCAGGCAGGAATTATACCCACGGCCCTGCGATTCCGGTGCAGCGCTCTAACCAACTGAGCTACAGAGGCCAGTTGCTGAGCTGTAACCGTAAGTTCTGTATATATAGGTTATCGGGTGTGCGGGTTGTGATAAGGTAAACTTCAGAGATCTTTTGCACTTCACTTGGTTGAACTAGAATACTGGGTTTGGTGGATAATCCAAGTGAGTAGATATATACACAATTTTAAGACCTAACCAGGAACGGTTGCGAAAAATGCAACACTAGGTCCTCAGGCAGGAATTGAACCCACGGCCCTGCGATTCCGGTGCAGCGCTCTAACCAACTGAGCTACAGAGGCCAGTTGCTGAGCTGTAACCGTAAGTTCTGTATATATAGGTTATCGGGTGTGCGGGTTGTGATAAGGTTTTTTTGCACTTCACTTGGTTGAACTAGAATACTGGGTTTGGTGGATAATCCAAGTGAGTAGATATATACACAATTTTAAGACCTAACCAGGAACGGTTGCGAAAAATGCAACACTAGGTCCTCAGGCAGGAATTGAACCCACGGCCCTGCGATTCCGGTGCAGCGCTCTAACCAACTGAGCTACAGAGGCCAGTTGCTGAGCTGTAACCGTAAGTTCTGTATATATAGGTTATCGGGTGTGCGGGTTGTGATAAGGTAAACTTGAATACACTTCACTTGGTTGAACTAGAATACTGGGTTTGGTGGATAATCCAAGTGAGTAGATATATACACAATTTTAAGACCTAACCAGGAACGGTTGCGAAAAATGCAACACTAGGTCCTCTGGCAGGAATTGAACCCACGGCCCTGCGATTCCGGTGCAGCGCTCTAACCAACTGAGCTACAGAGGCCAGTTGCTGAGCTGTAACCGTAAGTTCTTTATATATAGGTTATCGGGTGTGCGGGTTGTGATAAGGTAAACTTCTGAGATTTTTTTGCACTTCACTTGGTTGAACTAGAATACTGGGTTTGGTGGATAATCCAAGTGAGTAGATATATACAATTTTAAGACCTAACCAGGAACGGTTGCGAAAAATGCAACACTAGGTCCTCTGGCAGGAATTGAACCCACGGCCCTGCGATTCCGGTGCAGCGCTCTAACCAACTGAGCTACAGAGGCCAGTTGCTGAGCTGTAACCGTAAGTTCTGTATATATAGGTTATCGGGTGTGCGGGTTGTGGTAAAGTAAACTTCAGAGATTTTTTTGCACTTCACTTGGTTGAACTAGAATACTGGGTTTGGTGGATAATCCAAGTGAGTAGATATATACACAATTTTAAGACCTAACCAGGAACGGTTGCGAAAAATGCAACACTAGGTCCTCAGGCAGGAATTGAACCCACGGCCCTGCGATTCCGGTGCAGCGCTCTAACCAACTGAGCTACAGAGGCCAGTTACTGAGCTGTAACCGTAAGTTCTGTATATATAGGTTATCGGGTGTGCGGGTTGTGATAAGGTTAACTTCAGAGATTTTTTTGCACTTCACTTGGTTGAACTAGAATACTGGGTTTGGTGGATAATCCAAGTGAGTAGATATATACACAATTTTAAGACCTAACCAGGAACGGTTGCGAAAAATGCAACACTAGGTCCTCAGGCAGGAATTATACCCACGGCCCTGCGATTCCGGTGCAGCGCTCTAACCAACTGAGCTACAGAGGCCAGTTGCTGAGCTGTAACCGTAAGTTCTGTATATATAGGTTATCGGGTGTGCGGGTTGTGATAAGGTAAACTTCAGAGATCTTTTTGCACTTCACTTGGTTGAACTAGAATACTGGGTTTGGTGGATAATCCAAGTGAGTAGATATATACACAATTTTAAGACCTAACCAGGAACGGTTGCGAAAAATGCAACACTAGGTCCTCAGGCAGGAATTGAACCCACGGCCCTGCGATTCCGGTGCAGCGCTCTAACCAACTGAGCTACAGAGGCCAGTTGCTGAGCTGTAACCGTAAGTTCTGTATATATAGGTTATCGGGTGTGCGGGTTGTGATAAGGTAAACTTCAGAGATATTTTTGCACTTCACTTGGTTGAACTAGAATACTGGGTTTGGTGGATAATCCAAGTGAGTAGATATATACACAATTTTAAGACCTAACCAGGAACGGTTGCGAAAAATGCAACACTAGGTCCTCAGGCAGGAATTGAACCCACGGCCCTGCGATTCCGGTGCAGCGCTCTAACCAACTGAGCTACAGAGGCCAGTTACTGAGCTGTAACCGTAAGTTCTGTATATATAGGTTATCGGGTGTGCGGGTTGTGATAAGGTTAACTTCAGAGATTTTTGCACTTCACTTGGTTGAACTAGAATACTGGGTTTGGTGGATAATCCAAGTGAGTAGATATATACACAATTTTAAGACCTAACCAGGAACGGTTGCGAAAAATGCAACACTAGGTCCTCAGGCAGGAATTGAACCCACGGCCCTGCGATTCCGGTGCAGCGCTCTAACCAACTGAGCTACAGAGGCCAGTTGCTGAGCTGTAACCGTAAGTTCTGTATATATAGGTTATCGGGTGTGCGGGTTGTGATAAGGTAAACTTCAGAGATTTTTGCACTTCACTTGGTTGAACTAGAATACTGGGTTTGGTGGATAATCCAAGTGAGTAGATATATACACAATTTTAAGACCTAACCAGGAACGGTTGCGAAAAATGCAACACTAGGTCCTCTGGCAGGAATTGAACCCACGGCCCTGCGATTCCGGTGCAGCGCTCTAACCAACTGAGCTACAGAGGCCAGTTGCTGAGCTGTAACCGTAAGTTCTTTATATATAGGTTATCGGGTGTGCGGGTTGTGATAAGGTAAACTTCAGAGATTTTTTTGCACTTCACTTGGTTGAACTAGAATACTGGGTTTGGTGGATAATCCAAGTGAGTAGATATATACACAATTTTAAGACCTAACCAGGAACGGTTGCGAAAAATGCAACACTAGGTCCTCTGGCAGGAATTGAACCCACGGCGCTGCGAATCCGGTGCAGCGCTCTAACCAACTGAGCTACAGAGGCCAGTTACTGAGCTGTAACCGTAAGTTCTGTATATATAGGTTATCGGGTGTGCGGGTTGTGATAAGGTAAACTTCAGAGATTTTTTTGCACTTCACTTGGTTGAACTAGAATACTGGGTTTGGTGGATAATCCAAGTGAGTAGATATATACACAATTTTAAGACCGAACCAGGAACGGTTGCGAAAAATGCAACACTAGGTCCTCTGACTGGAATTGAACCCACGGCCCTGCGATTCCGGTGCAGCGCTCTAACCAACTGAGCTACAGAGGCCAGTTGCTGAGCTGTAACCGTAAGTTCTGTATATATAGGTTATCGGGTCTGCGGGTTGTGATAAGGTAAACTTCAGAGATTTTTTTGCACTTCACTTGGTTGAACTAGAATACTGGGTTTTTTGGATAATCCAAGTGAGTAGATATATATACAATTTTAAGACCTAACCAGGAACGGTTGCGAAAAATGCAACACTAGGTCCTCTGGCAGGAATTGAACCCACGGCCCTGCGATTCCGGTGCGGCGCTCTAACCAACTGAGCTACAGAGGCCAGTAGCTGAGCTGTAACCGTAAGTTCTGTATATATAGGTTATCGGGTCTGCGGGTTGTGATAAGGTAAACTTCCGAGATTTTTTTGCACTTCACTTGGTTGAACTAGAATACTGGGTTTGGTGGATAATTCAAGTGAGTAGATGTATACACAATTTTAAGACCTAACCAGGAACGGTTGCGAAAAATGCAACAATAGGTCCTCTGGCAGGAATTGAATCCACGGCCCTGCGATTCCGGTGCAGCGCTCTAACCAACTGAGCTACAGAGGCCAGTTGCTGAGCTGTAACCGTAAGTTCTGTATATATAGGTTATCGGGTGCGTGTTGTGATAAGGTAAACTTCAGAGATTTTTGCACTTCACTTGGTTGAACTAGGATACTGGGTTTGGTGGATAATCCAAGTGAGTAGATATATACACCATTTTAAGACCTAACCAGGAACGGTTGCGAAAAATGCGACACTATAGATCCTCTGGCAGGAATTGGACCCACGGCCCTGCGATTCTGCTGGAGCGCTCTAACCAACTGAGCTACAGAGGCCAGTTGCTGGGCTGTAACCGTAAGTTCTGTATGTATAGGTTATCGGGTGTGCGGGTTGTGATAAGGTAAACTTCAGAGATTTTTTTGCACTTCACTTGGTTGAACTAGAATACTGGGTTTGGTGGATAATCCAAGTGAGTAGATATATACACAATTTTAAGACCTAACCAGGAACGGTTTCGAAAAATGCAACACTAGGTCCTCTGGCAGGAATTGAACCCACGGCCCTTCGATTCCGGTGCAGCGCTCTAACCAACTGAGCTACAGAGGCCAGTTGCTGAGCTGTAACCGTAAGTTCTGTATATATAGGTTATCGGGTCTGCGGGTTGTGATAAGGTAAACTTCAGAGATTTTTTTGCACTTCACTTGGTTGAACTAGAATACTGGGTTTGGTGGATAATCCAAGTGAGTAGATATATACACAATTTTAAGACCGAACCAGGAACGGTTGCGAAAAATGCAACACTAGGTCCTCAGGCAGGAATTGAACCCACGGCCCTGCGATTCCGGTGCAGCGCTCTAACCAACTGAGCTACAGAGGCCAGTTACTGAGCTGTAACCGTAAGTTCTGTATATATAGGTTATCGGGTGTGCGGGTTGTGATAAGGTTAACTTCAGAGATTTTTTTGCACTTCACTTGGTTGAACTAGAATACTGGGTTTGGTGGATAATCCAAGTGAGTAGATATATACACAATTTTAAGACCTAACCAGGAACGGTTGCGAAAAATGCAACACTAGGTCCTCAGGCAGGAATTGAACCCACGGCCCTGCGATTCCGGTGCAGCGCTCTAACCAACTGAGCTACAGAGGCCAGTTGCTGAGCTGTAACCGTAAGTTCTGTATATATAGGTTATCGGGTGTGCGGGTTGTGATAAGGTAAACTTCAGAGATGTTTTTGCACTTCACTTGGTTGAACTAGAATACTGGGTTTGGTGGATAATCCAAGTGAGTAGATATATACACAATTTTAAGACCTAACCAGGAACGGTTGCGAAAAATGCGACACTAGGTCCTCTGGCAGGAATTGAACCCACGGCGCTGCGAATCCGGTGCAGCGCTCTAACCAACTGAGCTACAGAGGCCAGTTACTGAGCTGTAACCGTAAGTTCTGTATATATAGGTTATCGGGTGTGCGGGTTGTGATAAGGTAAACTTCAGAGATTTTTTTGCACTTCACTTGGTTGAACTAGAATACTGGGTTTGGTGGATAATCCAAGTGAGTAGATATATACACAATTTTAAGACCGAACCAGGAACGGTTGCGAAAAATGCAACACTAGGTCCTCTGACTGGAATTGAACCCACGGCCCTGCGATTCCGGTGCAGCGCTCTAACCAACTGAGCTACAGAGGCCAGTTGCTGAGCTGTAACCGTAAGTTCTGTATATATAGGTTATCGGGTCTGCGGGTTGTGATAAGGTAAACTTCAGAGATTTTTTTGCACTTCACTTGGTTGAACTAGAATACTGGGTTTTGGATAATCCAAGTGAGTAGATATATACAATTTTAAGACCTAACCAGGAACGGTTGCGAAAAATGCAACACTAGGTCCTCTGGCAGGAATTGAACCCACGGCCCTGCGATTCCGGTGCGGCGCTCTAACCAACTGAGCTACAGAGGCCAGTAGCTGAGCTGTAACCGTAAGTTCTGTATATAGGTTATCGGGTCTGCGGGTTGTGATAAGGTAAACTTCCGAGATTTTTTTGCACTTCACTTGGTTGAACTAGAATACTGGGTTTGGTGGATAATTCAAGTGAGTAGATGTATACACAATTTTAAGACCTAACCAGGAACGGTTGCGAAAAATGCAACAATAGGTCCTCTGGCAGGAATTGAATCCACGGCCCTGCGATTCCGGTGCAGCGCTCTAACCAACTGAGCTACAGAGGCCAGTTGCTGAGCTGTAACCGTAAGTTCTGTATATATAGGTTATCGGGTGTGCGGGTTGTGATAAGGTAAACTTCAGAGATTTTTTGCACTTCACTTGGTTGAACTAGAATACTGGGTTTGGTGGATAATCCAAGTGAGTAGATATATACACAATTTTAAGACCTAACCAGGAACGGTTGCGAAAAATGCAACACTAGGTCCTCTGGCAGGAATTGAACCCACGGCCCTGCGATTCCGGTGCAGCGCTCTAACCAACTGAGCTACAGAGGCCAGTTGCTGAGCTGTAACCGTAAGTTCTGTATATATAGGTTATCGGGTGTGCGGGTTGTGATAAGGTAAACTTCAGAGATTTTTTTGCACTTCACTTGGTTGAACTAGAATACTGGGTTTGGTGGATAATCCAAGTGAGTAGATATATACACAATTTTAAGACCTAACCAGGAACGGTTGCGAAAAATGCAACACTAGGTCCTCTGGCAGGAATTGAACCCACGGCCCTTCGATTCCGGTGCAGCGCTCTAACCAACTGAGCTACAGAGGCCAGTTGCTGAGCTGTAACCGTAAGTTCTGTATATATAGGTTATGGGTGTGCGGGTTGTGATAAGGTAAACTTCAGAGATTTTTGCACTTCACTTGGTTGAACTAGAATACTGGGTTTGGTGGATAATCCAAGTGAGTAGATATATACACAATTTTAAGACCTAACCAGGAACGGTTGCGAAAAATGCAACACTAGGTCCTCTGGCAGGAATTGAACCCACGGCGCTGCGAATCCGGTGCAGCGCTCTAACCAACTGAGCTACAGAGGCCAGTTACTGAGCTGTAACCGTAAGTTCTGTATATATAGGTTATCGGGTGTGCGGGTTGTGATAAGGTAAACTTCAGAGATTTTTTTGCACTTCACTTGGTTGAACTAGAATACTGGGTTTGGTGGATAATCCAAGTGAGTAGATATATACACAATTTTAAGACCGAACCAGGAACGGTTGCGAAAAATGCAACACTAGGTCCTCTGGCTGGAATTGAACCCACGGCCCTGCGATTCCGGTGCAGCGCTCTAACCAACTGAGCTACAGAGGCCAGTTGCTGAGCTGTAACCGTAAGTTCTGTATATATAGGTTATCGGGTGTGCGGGTTGTGATAAGGTAAACTTCAGAGATTTTTTTGCACTTCACTTGGTTGAACTAGAATACTGGGTTTGGTGGATAATCCAAGTGAGTAGATATATAGACAATTTTAAGACCTAACCAGGAACGGTTGCGAAAAATGCAACACTAGGTCCTCAGGCAGGAATTAAACCCACGGCCCTGCAGCGATTCCGGTGCAGCGCTCTAACCAACTGAGCTACAGAGGCTAGTTGCTGAGCTGTAACCGTAAGTTCTGTATATATAGGTTATCGGGTGTGCGGGTTGTGATAAGGTAAACTTCAGAGATTTTTTTGCACTTCACTTGGTTGAACTAGAATACTGGGTTTGGTGGATAATCCAAGTGAGTAGATAAATACACAATTTTAAGACCTAACCAGGAACGGTTGCGAAAAATGCAACACTAGGTCCTCAGGCAGGAATTGAACCCACGGCCCTGCGATTCCGGTGCAGCGCTCTAACCAACTGAGCTACAGAGGCCAGTTGCTGAGCTGTAACCGTAAGTTCTGTATATATAGGTTATCGGGTGTGCGGGTTGTGATAAGGTAAACTTCAGAGATTTTTTTGCACTTCACTTGGTTGAACTAGAATACTGGGTTTGGTGGATAATCCAAGTGAGTAGATATATACACAATTTTAAGACCTAACCAGGAACGGTTGCGAAAAATGCAACACTAGATCCTCTGGCAGGAATTGAACCCACGGTCCTGCGATTCCGGTGCAGCGCTCTAACCAACTGAGCTACAGAGGCCAGTTGCTGAGCTGTAACCGTAAGTTCTGTATGCATAGGTTATCGGGTGTGCGGGTGGTGATAAGGTAAACTTCAGAGATTTTTTTGCACTTCACTTGGTTGAACGAGAATACTGGGTTTGGTGGATAATCCAAGTGAGTAGATATATACACAATTTTAAGACCGAACCAGGAACGGTTGCGAAAAATGCAACACTAGGTCCTCTGGCAGGAATTGAACCCACGGCCCTGCGATTCCGGTGCAGCGCTCTAACCAACTGAGCTACAGAGGCTAGTTGCTGAGTTGTAACCGTAAGTTCTGTATATATAGGTTATCGGGTGTGCGGGTTGTGATAAGGTAAACTTCAGAGATTTTTTTGCACTTCACTTGGTTGAACTAGAATACTGGGTTTTTTGGATAATCCAAGTGAGTAGATATATATACAATTTTAAGACCTAACCAGGAACGGTTGCGAAAAATGCAACACTAGGTCCTCTGGCAGGAATTGAACCCACGGCCCTGCGATTCCGGTGCAGCGCTCTAACCAACTGAGCTACAGAGGCCAGTTGCTGAGCTGTAACCGTAAGTTCTGTATATATAGGTTATCGGGTGTGCGGGTTGTGATAAGGTAAACTTCAGAGATTTTTTTGCATTTCACTAGGTTGAACTAGAATACTGGGTTTGGTGGATAATCCAAGTGAGTAGATAAATACACAATTTTAAGACCTAACCAGGAACGGTTGCGAAAAATGCAACACTAGGTCCTCTGGCAGGAATTGAACCCACGGCGCTGCGAATCCGGTGCAGCGCTCTAACCAACTGAGCTACAGAGGCCAGTTGCTGAGCTGTAACCGTAAGTTCTGTATGCATAGGTTATCGGGTTTGCGGGTTGTGATAAGGTAAACTTCAGAGATTTTTTTGCACTTCACTTGGTTGAACTAGAATACTGGGTTTGGTGGATAATCCAAGTGAGTAGATATATATACAATTTTAAGACCTAACCAGGAACGGTTGCGAAAAATGCAACACTAGGTCCTCTGGCAGGAATTGAACCACGGCCCTGCGATTCCGGTGCAGCGCTCTAACCAACTGAGCTACAGAGGCCAGTTGCTGAGCTGTAACCGTAAGTTCTGTATATATAGGTTATCGGGTGTGCGGGTTGTGATAAGGTAAACTTCAGAGATTTTTTTGCATTTCACTTGGTTGAACTAGAATACTGGGTTTGGTGGATAATCCAAGTGAGTAGATAAATACACAATTTTAAGACCTAACCAGGAACGGTTGCGAAAAATGCAACACTAGGTCCTCTGGCAGGAATTGAACCCACGACGCTGCGAATCCGGTGCAGCGCTCTAACCAACTGAGCTACAGAGGCCAGTTGCTGAGCTGTAACCGTAAGTTCTGTATATATAGGTTATCGGGTTTGCGGGTTGTGATAAGGTAAACTTCAGAGATTTTTTTGCACTTCACTTGGTTGAACTAGAATACTGGGTTTGGTGGATAATCCAAGTGAGTAGATATATAAACAATTTTAAGACCTAACCAGGAACGGTTGCGGAAAATGCAACACTAGGTCCTCTGGCAGGAATTGAACCCACGGCCCTGCGATTCCGGTGCAGCGCTCTAACCAACTGAGCTACAGAGGCCAGTAGCTGAGCTGTAACCGTAAGTTCTGTATATATAGGTTATCGGGTCTGCGGGTTGTGATAAGGTAAACTTCAGAGATTTTTTTGCACTTCACTTGGTTGAACTAGAATACTGGGTTTTTTGGATAATCCAAGTGAGTAGATATATATACAATTTTAAGACCTAACCAGGAACGGTTGCGAAAAATGCAACACTAGGTCCTCTGGCAGGAATTGAACCCACGGCCCTGCGATTCCGGTGCAGCGCTCTAACCAACTGAGCTACAGAGGCCAGTAGCTGAGCTGTAACCGTAAGTTCTGTATATATAGGTTATCGGGTCTGCGGGTTGTGATAAGGTAAACTTCAGAGATTTTTTTGCACTTCACTTGGTTGAACTAGAATACTGGGTTTGGTGGATAATCCAAGTGAGTAGATGTATACACAATTTTAAGACCTAACCAGGAACGGTTGCGAAAAATGCAACAATAGGTCCTCTGGCAGGAATTGAATCCACGGCCCTGCGATTCCGGTGCAGCGCTCTAACCAACTGAGCTACAGAGGCCAGTTGCTGAGCTGTAACCGTAAGTTCTGTATATATAGGTTATCGGGTGAGCGGGTTGTGATTAGGTAAACTTCAGAGATGTTTTTGCACTTCACTTGGTTGAACGAGAATACTGGGTTTTGGATAATCCAAGTGAGTAGATATATACAATTTTAAGACCTAACCAGGAACGGTTGCGAAAAATGCAACACTAGGTCCTCTGGCAGGAATTGAACCCACGGCCCTGCGATTCCGGTGCAGCGCTCTAACCAACTGAGCTACAGAGGCCAGTAGCTGAGCTGTAACCGTAAGTTCTGTATATATAGGTTATCGGGTCTGCGTGTTGTGATAAGGTAAACTTCAGAGATTTTTGCACTTCACTTGGTTGAACTAGAATACTGGGTTTGGTGGATAATTCAAGTGAGTAGATGTATACACAATTTTAAGACCTAACCAGGAACGGTTGCGAAAAATGCAACACTAGGTCCTCTGGCAGGAATTGAACCCACGGCCCTGCGATTCCGGTGCAGCGCTCTAACCAACTGAGCTACAGAGGCCAGTTGCTGAGCTGTAACCGTAAGTTCTGTATATATAGGTTATCGGGTGTGCGTGTTGTGATAAGGTAAACTTCAGAGTTTTTGCACTTCACTTGGTTGAACTAGAATACTGGGTTTGGTGGATAATCCAAGTGAGTAGATATATACACAATTTTAAGACCTAACCAGGAACGGTTGCGAAAAATGCAACACTAGGTCCTCAGGCAGGAATTGAACCCACGGCCCTGCGATTCCGGTGCAGCGCTCTAACCAACTGAGCTACAGAGGCCAGTTGCTGAGCTGTAACCGTAAGTTCTGTATATATAGGTTATCGGGTGTGCGGGTTGTGATAAGGTAAACTTCAGAGATTTTTGCACTTCACTTGGTTGAACTAGAATACTGGGTTTGGTGGATAATCCAAGTGAGTAGATATATACACAATTTTAAGACCTAACCAGGAACGGTTGCGAAAAATGCAACACTAGGTCCTCTGGCAGGAATTGAACCCACGGCCCTGCGATTCCGGTGCAGCGCTCTAACCAACTGAGCTACAGAGGCCAGTAGCTGAGCTGTAACCGTAAGTTCTGTATATATAGGTTATCGGGTGTGCGGGTTGTGATAAGGTAAACTTCAGAGATTTTTGCACTTCACTTGGTTGAACTAGAATACTGGGTTTGGTGGATAATCCAAGTGAGTAGATATATACACAATTTTAAGACCTAACCAGGAACGGTTGCGAAAAATGCAACACTAGGTCCTCTGGCAGGAATTGAACCCACGGCCCTGCGATTCCGGTGCAGCGCTCTAACCAACTGAGCTACAGAGGCCAGTTGCTGAGCTGTAACCGTAAGTTCTGTATATATAGGTTATCGGGTGTGCGGGTTGTGATAAGGTAAACTTCAGAGATTTTTTTGCACTTCACTTGGTTGAACTAGAATACTGGGTTTGGTGGATAATCCAAGTGAGTAGATATATATACAATTTTAAGACCTAACCAGGAACGGTTGCGAAAAATGCAACACTAGGTCCTCTGGCAGGAATTGAACCCACGGCCCTGCGATTCCGGTGCAGCGCTCTAACCAACTGAGCTACAGAGGCCAGTTGCTGAGCTGTAACCGTAAGTTCTGTATATATAGGTTATCGGGTGTGCGGGTTGTGATAAGGTAAACTTCAGAGATTTTTTTGCATTTCACTTGGTTGAACTAGAATACTGGGTTTGGTGGATAATCCAAGTGAGTAGATAAATACACAATTTTAAGACCTAACCAGGAACGGTTGCGAAAAATGCAACACTAGGTCCTCTGGCAGGAATTGAACCCACGGCCCTGCGATTCCGGTGCAGCGCTCTAACCAACTGAGCTACAGAGGCCAGTTGCTGAGCTGTAACCGTAAGTTCTGTATATATAGGTTATCGGGTGTGCGGGTTGTGATAAGGTAAACTTCAGAGATTTTTGCACTTCACTTGGTTGAACTAGAATACTGGGTTTGGTGGATAATCCAAGTGAGTAGATATATATACAATTTTAAGACCTAACCAGGAACGGTTGCGAAAAATGCAACACTAGGTCCTCTGGCAGGAATTGAACCCACGGCCCTGCGATTCCGGTGCAGCGCTCTAACCAACTGAGCTACAGAGGCCAGTTGCTGAGCTGTAACCGTAAGTTCTGTATATATAGGTTATCGGGTCTGCGGGTTGTGATAAGGTAAACTTCAGAGATTTTTGCACTTCACTTGGTTGAACTAGAATACTGGGTTTGGTGGATAATCCAAGTGAGTAGATATATACACAATTTTAAGACCTAACCAGGAACGGTTGCGAAAAATGCAACACTAGGTCCTCTGGCAGGAATTGAACCCACGGCCCTGCGATTCCGGTGCAGCGCTCTAACCAACTGAGCTACAGAGGCTAGCCGCTGAGCTGTAACCGTAAGTTCTGTATATATAGGTTATCAGGTGTGCGGGTTGTGATAAGGTAAACTTCAGAGATTTTTGCACTTCACTTGGTTGAACTAGAATACTGGGTTTGGTGGATAATCCAAGTGAGTAGATATATATACAATTTTAAGACCTAACCAGGAACGGTTGCGAAAAATGCAACACTAGGTCCTCTGGCAGGAATTGAACCCACGGCCCTGCGATTCCGGTGCAGCGCTCTAACCAACTGAGCTACAGAGGCCAGTTGCTGAGCTGTAACCGTAAGTTCTGTATATATAGGTTATCGGGTGTGCGGGTTGTGATAAGGTAAACTTCAGAGATTTTTGCACTTCACTTGGTTGAACTAGAATACTGGGTTTGGTGGATAATCCAAGTGAGTAGATATATACACAATTTTAAGACCTAACCAGGAACGGTTGCGAAAAATGCAACACTAGGTCCTCTGGCAGGAATTGAACCCACGGCCCTGCGATTCCGGTGCAGGGTGCAGCGCTCTAACCAACTGAGCTACAGAGGCCAGTTGCTGAGCTGTAACCGTAAGTTCTGTATATATAGGTTATCGGGTGTGCGGGTTGTGATAAAGTAAACTTCAAAGATTTTTTTGCACTTCACTTGGTTGAACTAGAATACTGGGTTTGGTGGATAATCCAAGTGAGTAGATATATACACAATTTTAAGACCTAACCAGGAACGGTTGCGAAAAATGCAACACTAGGTCCTCTGGCAGGAATTGAACCCACGGCCCTGCGATTCCGGTGCAGCGCTCTAACCAACTGAGCTACAGAGGCCAGTTAGCTGAGCTGTAACCGTAAGTTCTGTATATAGGTTATCGGGTCTGCGGGTTGTGATAAGGTAAACTTCAGAGATTTTTTTGCACTTCACTTGGTTGAACTAGAATACTGGGTTTGGTGGATAATCCAAGTGAGTAGATATATACACAATTTTAAGACCTACCCAGGAACGGTTGCGAAAAATGCAACACTAGGTCCTCAGGCAGGAATTGAACCCACGGCCCTGCGATTCCGGTGCAGCGCTCTAACCAACTGAGCTACAGAGGCCAGTTGCTGAGCTGTAACCGTAAGTTCTGTATATATAGGTTATCGGGTGAGCGGGTTGTGATTAGGTAAACTTCAGAGATGTTTTTGCACTTCACTTGGTTGAACGAGAATACTGGGTTTGGTGGATAATCCAAGTGAGTAGATATATACACAATTTTAAGACCTAACCAGGAACGGTTGCGAAAAATGCAACACTAGGTCCTCTGGCAGGAATTGAACCCACGGCCCTGCGATTCCGGTGCAGCGCTCTAACCAACTGAGCTACAGAGGCCAGTTGCTGAGTTGTAACCGTAAGTTCTGTATATATAGGTTATCGGGTGTGCGGGTTGTGATAAGGTAAACTTCAGAGATTTTTTTGCACTTCACTTGGTTGAACTAGAATACTGGGTTTGGTGGATAATCCAAGTGAGTAGATATATATACAATTTTAAGACCTAACCAGGAACGGTTGCGAAAAATGCAACACTAGGTCCTCAGGCAGGAATTGAACCCACGGCCCTGCGATTCCGGTGCAGCGCTCTAACCAACTGAGCTACAGAGGCCAGTTGCTGAGCTGTAACCGTAAGTTCTGTATATATAGGTTATCGGGTGTGCGGGTTGTGATAAGGTAAACTTCAAAGATTTTTTGCACTTCACTTGGTTGAACTAGAATACTGGGTTTGGTGGATAATCCAAGTGAGTAGATATATACACAATTTTAAGACCTAACCAGGAACGGTTGCGAAAAATGCAACACTAGGTCCTCTGGCAGGAATTGAACCCACGGCCCTGCGATTCCGGTGCAGCGCTCTAACCAACTGAGCTACAGAGGCCAGTTGCTGAGCTGTAACCGTAAGTTCTGTATATATAGGTTATCGGGTGTGCGGGTTGTGATAAGGTAAACTTCAAAGATTTTTGCACTTCACTTGGTTGAACTAGAATACTGGGTTTGGTGGTTAATCCAAGTGAGTAGATATATACAATTTTAAGACCTAACCAGGAACGGTTGCGAAAAATGCAACACTAGGTCCTCTGGCAGGAATTGAACCCACGGCCCTGCGATTCCGGTGCAGCGCTCTAACCAACTGAGCTACAGAGGCCAGTTGCTGAGCTGTAACCGTAAGTTCTGTATATATAGGTTATCGGGTCTGCGGGTTGTGATAAGGTAAACTTCAGAGATTTTTGCACTTCACTTGGTTGAACTAGAATACTGGGTTTGGTGGATAATCCAAGTGAGTAGATAAATACACAATTTTAAGACCTAACCAGGAACGGTTGCGAAAAATGCAACACTAGGTCCTCTGGCAGGAATTGAACCCACGGCCCTGCGATTCCGGTGCAGCGCTCTAACCAACTGAGCTACAGAGGCCAGTAGCTGAGCTGTAACCGTAAGTTCTGTATATATAGGTTATCGGGTCTGCGGGTTGTGATAAGGTAAACTTCAGAGATTTTTGCACTTCACTTGGTTGAACTAGAATACTGGGTTTGGTGGATAATCCAAGTGAGTAGATATATATACAATTTTAAGACCTAACCAGGAACGGTTGCGAAAAATGCAACACTAGGTCCTCTGGCAGGAATTGAACCCACGGCCCTGCGATTCCGGTGCAGCGCTCTAACCAACTGAGCTACAGAGGCCAGTTGCTGAGCTGTAACCGTAAGTTCTGTATATATAGGTTATCGGGTGTGCGGGTTGTGATAAGGTAAACTTCAGAGATTTTTTTGCATTTCACTTGGTTGAACTAGAATACTGGGTTTGGTGGATAATCCAAGTGAGTAGATAAATACACAATTTTAAGACCTAACCAGGAACGGTTGCGAAAAATGCAACACTAGGTCCTCTGGCAGGAATTGAACCCACGGCCCTGCGATTCCGGTGCAGGCGTGCAGCGCTCTAACCAACTGAGCTACAGAGGCCAGTTGCTGAGCTGTAACCGTAAGTTCTGTATATATAGGTTATCGGGTGTGCGGGTTGTGATAAGGTAAACTTCAGAGATTTTTTTGCACTTCACTTGGTTGAACTAGAATACTGGGTTTGGTGGATAATCCAAGTGAGTAGATATATATACAATTTTAAGACCTAACCAGGAACGGTTGCGAAAAATGCAACACTAGGTCCTCTGGCAGGAATTGAACCCACGGCCCTGCGATTCCGGTGCAGCGCTCTAACCAACTGAGCTACAGAGGCCAGTAGCTGAGCTGTAACCGTAAGTTCTGTATATATAGGTTATCGGGTCTGCGGGTTGTGATAAGGTAAACTTCAGAGATTTTTTTGCACTTCACTTGGTTGAACTAGAATACTGGGTTTGGTGGATAATCCAAGTGAGTAGATATATACACAATTTTAAGACCTAACCAGGAACGGTTGCGAAAAATGCAACACTAGGTCCTCTGGCAGGAATTGAACCCACGGCCTGCGATTCCGGTGCAGCGCTCTAACCAACTGAGCTACAGAGGCCAGTTGCTGAGCTGTAACCGTAAGTTCTGTATATATAGGTTATCGGGTCTGCGGGTTGTGATAAGGTAAACTTCAGAGATTTTTTTGCACTTCACTTGGTTGAACTAGAATACTGGGTTTGGTGGATAATCCAAGTGAGTAGATATATACACAATTTTAAGACCTAACCAGGAACGGTTGCGAAAAATGCAACACTAGGTCCTCTGGCAGGAATTGAACCCACGGCCCTGCGATTCCGGTGCAGCGCTCTAACCAACTGAGCTACAGAGGCCAGTAGCTGAGCTGTAACCGTAAGTTCTGTATATATAGGTTATCGGGTCTGCGGGTTGTGATAAGGTAAACTTCAGAGATTTTTGCACTTCACTTGGTTGAACTAGAATACTGGGTTTGGTGGATAATCCAAGTGAGTAGATGTATACACAATTTTAAGACCTAACCAGGAACGGTTGCGAAAAATGCAACACTAGGTCCTCTGGCAGGAATTGAACCCACGGCCCTGCGATTCCGGTGCAGCGCTCTAACCAACTGAGCTACAGAGGCCAGTAGCTGAGCTGTAACCGTAAGTTCTGTATATATAGGTTATCGGGTCTGCGGGTTGTGATAAGGTAAACTTCAGAGATTTTTTTGCACTTCACTTGGTTGAACTAGAATACTGGGTTTGGTGGATAATCCAAGTGAGTAGATATATACACAATTTTAAGACCTAACCAGGAACGGTTGCGAAAAATGCAACACTAGGTCCTCTGGCAGGAATTGAATCCACGGCCCTGCGATTCCGGTGCAGCGCTCTAACCAACTGAGCTACAGAGGCCAGTTGCTGAGCTGTAACCGTAAGTTCTGTATATATAGGTTATCGGGTGTGCGGGTTGTGATAAGGTAAACTTCAGAGATTTTTTTGATTTTTTTTTACTCGTTTTGTATTTAAATAGTAGTTAACTGTAAAATTCGCGATTCTAATTGGTTTACTTTCGCATAACTATATAGTTAACTTTAACTACTTTTTTTATACAACCGGCGCCTGAACTTTAGTGAAAATATGGTGGGCTTATGTACGGGAGGGCTTACAGTATTTTACGGTATTTAGTGAATTATTGTTGTAGTGCACTGATTTTTACAAACACTTGTAGAGATAAATATAACCCATAATACAGTATAAATTATCCTGTGTGGCATGCATTAATTTGATTTAATTGTCTCCGTTGTTTCCACTTCAGCCATAGAATACAAGGGCGAAAGTCCATCTAAAAAGTGGTGGGACGGATCCCTGCTAATAAGTATGGAGACATGAACACGTTTAACCACTGACCTATACTAAATGGACTGAGTGCTCGAGGTCAAAAAGTGTCCTCACCGTTGCTGACGTCATATAGGTCCTCGCATCGACGAAAATTACCGCATACCGATATTTTCTTAATGTTATTTGTGCTCGCGGGCGAATATGTGTTTTTGAAATTTAACGAAGTTTGTTTTTAATTTTTTTTCAATTCTGTGTTGTGTTTTTTTGCAAACTTTGCTGTTTTTGGTAAATATTTACTACCTTCGAGTTGAGAATAACCTTTTCCAAAATAGGAGTATATTTTCATGTTGCAAGTTTGAAAACAAACATTTTAATTTTAAATAAAACGATGGCTTCGGTATGTTTTTATACACGACCACAAGAAGAGCTTCGGGCCATCGATGATTGCTGGTATTTATGCTATAGTTTTTCCATAAAATTGATCGTGTTATGTAAGTACTAACCTTCTGTTGACATGAAAATTTTTAACCGACAATCTTTCCTGGTATTATACTGAGTAAAAGACTGTTTTTGTGGAGTTTTCTACGGCTATTTGAGATTTTTTTATAAACATGTATACGGCTTTAATTGAGAGTTGAAAACATACTTGACAGCCCGCCAATTTCATAAAGATCACATTTAGTATAAACTGACTTACTTTCTACAATGATTTCGCAGCAATTTCTAGCCTCAAAAACACAAAATTAACAATTTTTTTGAGTTTGAAACATATAAAAAAATAGAACCGAGCCGTTTATCAACGCATTTGTAAGTCAGCGAATTTACGCATGAGAGCAAAGACCTATATGACGTGAGCAGTGGTGAGGACATCGAGCTCCTGATAAAATAGATTGCGCGCTCAGTCCATTTAGTATAGGTCAGTGCGTTTAACGTTTTCAGGGCATTTTCGCAATCTTATGGTGGTATATAGTAATTACATATTAATCCCCTGCCAAAAATATCAACGATTTTGTCCATATCTTTCATCACTCTATTAGTAAAGCGTCTTTCAATGTTTAAAACGGCAAGGCTAGTAAGACGACTTTGTGCCATGGTATTTCGAGTGTATCTCTTCAGTCTTCGAAGACAGCTAAATTATAAAACGTAGACACTTTCGTAGTTATCATCTGAAGGCCTGTCGTTCAGTATTACTCAGTAGAATCTCGTTTAGGATTGATGGCGAGGTCCACTGACTGTGCTTTTTAAGTAGTTCTTCCAGCTTATCTTTAAACCAAGGAATATCCCTACTTCGGAAATGCAACAGCTCAATAATGTTTGTCCGGTTGACATCAGATTCGTCAGCAATGTTTCTTCTATCTTCTTCGTGTCCCCGCTGCGCTATATTCTGTTGGGCAGTAAAAACAAGAGATTCAAGTATAATCCCTATATATTGTCTGTTTGCTTTCACTCTATCTTTGTGGTGAGTGTCGAGTAGCTCAATGACTGACGGCCTGTTACCTACAGTTTTCGACAAAATCCACTTCATCATTGCCATTGTGTGGCACTTGCTTTTAGCGTGTTTATTGAGTCTCTTCTGCTTTTTCCAATCGCTGAATGAGAAAGTGCTTTCATCCATAAATTTTTGACATGCCCAGCCGTGCCATGCCGTTATATCAAAACTGAACCAAGGGTGCTCCTTAAACCATTTCGATTGGAAATCCCAAATCTTAATTGGCTGATTCGGAGCATCTTCTATTTGAGTTTTCACCTGATCTCCGTTTCCTTTCGATGCTTGAGCTTCAATACCTTCACCACCTCCGTCATCTTCAGCTAGCAAACCAGGATTTTCGTCTACATTCACGCTCTCATTCGCATCTTATCCGTCATCTTCAGCTAGCAAACCGGGATTTTCGTCTACATTCGCGCTTTCATTCCTAACTTTTCCGTCATCTTCAAGTGCCCAATCGCAATTTTCATCCACATTCATGCTCTCATTCCGATTTTCTCCCTCACCAGAGCTTTTATTCGTAATCTTACTCTCATCAAATCCACAATCTTTGGTAACGAAATTGGAAATTTCATTGACATTAATGCACTTATCCTCATCTTTAAGAACGCGACCCAGGTTTTTAGCCACGTCATTTGGTTGATCTTTAGAACCACCAGACCTGTCAGATTTTGTTGCATCACTGAATTTGGCACGTTTGTATAAAGAAGACAAAGTTGGTTGTCGGTATGAGGATACAGGTGTAAACTTTACCTGTTTGTGAATAGGGTGAGAAGCTTCAGCGTGCTTTTTCCTGTGGTCGGAATCTATTTCCACGTGACAGACTGAGCACGTAACGCGAAACCGAGGATGTCGTTTTCTTCTTTTTTGTGAAGGTGCAGACATTTTTGATGCACAAGGCCATCAAGGCATCAATTGATGTATTCTGGAACGTTGTCACATTGACAAACATAGAATCGGGTCACCACAATGTTTATACTGTAGTTACGTTAAAGCGCCTTCTTGATCAACCAACATACCCTTTGGGCGTTTGTTTACGTTTTCAACGTTCTATTGGGCCAACAAAATGGCGCAATATATATATATATATAATAATCATAATAATAATGGTAACTTCGTAATAGATAAGAGAGTGCTCAATACTGAGAGTATTCAGCAGAGCTATTTATTTGTTTATCTCAAAATATTTCTATCGCTACTTAAAGTTTCATGCCTCTTGCAAGGCAATCATCAGGCGACATGATATATATGTATATATATATATATCATGTCGCCTGATGACTGCGTTACAAGCTGCACTGACAAGCATATAGTTGAACGGCGAAACATGCATGTCTGCAGATTTGACTATATATATATATATACATATATATATAACTATATATAGTCACTCGCATCTAGACTGCGTTACAAGCTGCACTGACGAGCCGTTGAACGGCGAAACATGCATGTCTGCAGATTTGACTATATATATACATATATATATATTGCATCTCTTTTTATTTTGTAATCTTTTGGAAACCCATTTTGCTTTAGGTATTTCTCGTTCATCACTGCATATTTTGATAAAATAACAATACATTGCCCATTGGCCGGATGTACACTTTGATTTCTTTCAATGTAAACAAACTCGCGAAAGTTCCGTGCATCTCGAAGGCCCTTTAATATTATGAAGCAATCACGCTAACATGCTTGTTAGAAATTTAGAATTACCCATTTTAGCTGAAGATGTACAGTTTCAAGCTTGAATTTGTGCAATAAATTAAAATATTCAAATAACAATTGTTAATTTGAATAATGTAAATTTTTAAAAGGCTTTTATTAAAGCATATTTTTAACTTTAATAAGTCTGATTCTCGTCCAAACCGTGGCCTTTAGGAGGAAAATATGCTAAATAAGTGTTTAGGCTTACCTTTTCGATTGACAAATTTGTTTTGCAAGCGGGATATTCCTCAAATCATCAAATGTTTTCATCAATTGCTGTTCTAATTTTTTTATAAATTTTTGCGCGGGAACAGTGAAAACGAGCCCACAGTACTCTGATAAGCAGGGTGTCTACTGGCTAAACTTCAAGTGTGACACTTAAAAGTACCAAAGTATTTTTCGAAGCACTTATAAATAAAGTGAAACACAAAAACGAAGTAGTCTTTTATTTGTCCGTTTACCAAACACGTTTCTAAACTAACACACTTAATTTTTCAGTTTTATTACGTCTCTGTAGGATTTTTGCCTTATATTGATATGAAACCTGTGCCCCCCGGCCCAACGCCTATGGATAAGAGCAATTGTAAGTTAACAGAACCTTCGGTATTATGTTGATAGCAATCCTAGTGTCAACAAAGTGAGGACCTGGTCCATAACATCCGAATAAATACAAACACTATACCATGGATGGATTATACCAGGTGCGAGTTGACAGCTTTATGGAGCAGCAGATTGTGCATGGTTAACATCATTTTCCCACCCCGCCTATTGCTTTTAGAGGGGGCATCCCAGTGATATATGTCAGTCAATAAAAGGGGAAAATTGAAGCTTGCTAATGGGGGCCCTTATGTAAGTCCCGGATGAAAGTCCCGGATGTGAAATCGCGCGCCCATTGGCTACATTTGAAATATCCTTAGCAATACTGCCTTAGCACAACAAAGTTTTTTGGACGTAAAAAATACACGGAACCCCCCCAAAAAAATTCAGTAAAAAGCACTCCTGTGTCTTAAAATTTTAAATATGTGTTAATATTTAATATATATTGAGAATAAACCTGCTAAAATCTGATATAATTTATTTGTTTTCCTTTTTTGTCTATTTAAAGTTGAGCAACCAAGTGAGAAACACCCAGACTGCAGAGTGAAAACACACGCCTTTTAAGTTAAATTGCAGCTCCACTAAGCAGTTTCTTTTGATGATAATGATGATAATGATTTTATTTCGCTATTGATAATTACATTCCTGAGTTAAATTATCAATTTATATTTATACATTATATTAATAGCAAAGAAGACCAAAAAGAAACCAGCAGGCTTATAATAAATTTGGGCTCCTTTAAAACTTGCAATCACATGTGTGTAAGTGTAATTTCGACAGACAATCAGACAATTACGATAAATAACTACAACAAATTAAAACAGGCAAATAAATGCTTTCAATTTTTTCTTAAATGATGCCAGCGAAACTAAGTTAATTAATTCCATAGGAAGAGTGTTAAAAAATTTCGGTCCTTGGAATCTTATAGAAAACTGACCAATATTCGTTCTGTATAAGGGAATCCGAAAAGCCGTTGAATTCCTGGTGTTATAGGCATGAATTTGGTTATTCAATTCATACATATCAAATCTTTTAGGCAAAAAATTGTTTTTGTAAGAATACATAAATTGACCCGTTTGCAACAAACAAATATCTTGCAGTTTCAATAAACTCAACTTCTTAAATAAAGGATTAGTGTGAGCATCAAATTTGCTCTTAGTTAAGATTCTAACAACTCGTTTTTGCAGTAATTCGATACGACGAAGATTGGTTGGATATGTCGAAACCCAAACTAAATCACAATATTCAAGATATGGATAAATCATAGAATAGTATAAAGTACATAAAACTTTTCAAATAAATAAACTCGACTTAAAATTATTATTCCTATTGATTTGGATATTTTGTTTGCTACACAAGAGATGTGTGATTTCCAGGATAATGTATTGTCTAATATTACCCCCCAAAACACTGTCTCATTTACGTGCTCAATATTCTGATTGCCGATTACTAACTGGATGTCAGGACAGTATCTTTTTTGTCTAGGTTTAAATACCACAAATTTTGTCTTCTTTAAATTACTAGAGAGAGTTTATTCACACTAAACCAATCAGATAATTTACATATTTCGGCATTCAGAGTATCGATCAGATAATTTGCAATTGGGCCTTTATGCGAGAAAAATATATTTGTATCGTCGGCAAATAGAATAAAATCTACCAGTCCCGATACGTTAGTAATATCATTAATATATAATAAAAAGAATAAAGGACCAAGTATCGAACTTTGAGGTACTCCGCAAGACACGTTTTTGGAATTGGAGTTACAATCATTAAATTGCACAAATTGATGTATATTCGAAAAGTAGCTTTTGACCCAGTCTAAGGCCAAACCACGAATCCCGTAATGTTCTAATTTATCAAAAAGAATGCTGTGGTTAACTGTATCAAATGCTTTAGATAAATCCAGAAAGGTTCCAACTGCAAACTCTTTCCGATCGATTGCAGTCGAAATCTTGTCATATAGATCTATCAATGCGATAGAAGTTGAGTGATTTTTTCGAAAACCATACTGGTTATCAGACAAGATATTATGTTTATTAAAGTAGTCTAGTAAGCGGTTATAAATAACCCTTTCTAGAAATTTAGAGAAGCTGGGAAGAATTGAAACAGGTCTATAATTTGTGAACACTGCTCGATCATCAGCCTTAAATAAAGGGACGACTTGAGCAATCTTCATCTCATCGGGGACGACGCCACTAGATATAGACAAATTAATAACGTGAGTTAGGGGTTCGGAGTCATATTTATTGACTCTTTAACAATCGCCATGGGAATTTTATCAAAACTAACTGCTTTTCCCGATTGAAAACCATGAGCTACCTCTATTATCTCCTTTTCAGTCACTAAATTCAGAAAGACTGAATTTGGAAAATTACCAAAGAAAACTACGATGAGAATTAGACGAGGATTCTATTTTGTTAGCCAGGTTTGGACCAATATTCGTAAAATAATTACAAAACCTGTTGGCAATTTCGACTGGGTCAGATATTTCTATGTTATCACCAACTTTGAATGATGAAGAAATTTTAGATTTAGATCTTTTTTTGTTGATGACCTCATAAGAATACGCCAAGTGGCTTTCGTGTCAGACTTTACACTTCAATGTTTCATTGCTTCACACGAAGTCCACATCTCATTGGAATAGTTTTTCGCTGAATTTGGGACGTTTTTTACATTTTGTTTAATTTAGATAGAGCCTCGTAAGCTTTTTCAAAAATGATTTTGTTGTTGCTAAGGCGCCAAAGAGATTTCAATGTAATGTAATAGGCGTACCTTTGATTTCACATCCAGGGACTTGGCATACGTGACTCACAAGTGGGCGCCAATTAGGAAGCTTCTAATTTTCTCCAATTTATCGAGGGATGCCTCTATTCTTTATAATCTCTATGATTCCTGACGGTGAGACACGAGTAGTAGTAACGGTCGATTGCATGTAACGATGAACAGTCGCGCATAAGAACATCGCCTAAACTTCGCATGCTTGCAGGAACGCCAGGATAGTTTTCAATCTGATCAGGCGATCAAGCATTTACCTATCTTCCCGCTGATTGTCCGTGCCTAATTAAAATCTACAAATGCTCATTACAAAGGTTAAACACATTTAAGTTTCGTGTGAGAATACATCTTTTTATCATTCACGCAATTATTGGTTCAAATAACTGGTGCAAATTGAACGAGGCTAATTGCTTACAGTTAAATATGGCAATCACGCAACCTACAGATAACTGAGTTATCTGCTAGCAGATAACTCAGTTATCTGTAGGTTGAGCCCGCATACAAGAATAAAAACAACATGAATAAACGATGTTTTTTTGAAAGTTTTTGCGTAAAAAATACACTCTTTTGAAACTTTTATCAGAACTATAGTAAGTAAATTAGGTTTCTAATATTTTGCCGTTCTTGTTTTAATTTTATAATTGGTTTTTACCCCAATATTTGAGAACTAAACGTTGTTACGTGCGACGGAATTTACATCGTTGTTTATCGAAGGAGTTTAATGACAATGCAATGTATAATAAAACAATTATTGAATTCGGTTTTTGTTATATCCGGAATCATCAAGGTCTCGGTAAGTGTTATCAGTCTCAGCCTTCGGCTTTGCCTGATAACACTTACCTTGACCTTGATAATTCCGGATATCACAAAAACCTCATCCAATAATAGGCCATATCACAAATTAGAGCATCATGGGATATATTTTGGTTTTGGAGGTATATTCAAATTTCAAGATGGCGGCGGCGCGCGGGTAAACATTCGTAGTATTTCTCCCTGGCTTTCTACCCGTGTTCGTGTTTCCAAGTTGCAGTTCTCAAGAGACTTTGGAAGTTGACTTTTTTAAACACGTTAGTAACTAAGTTTTGTCTAATACTGTATATATTCAAATTATGTTCGTTCAATATCGTTCATTGCGCACTAGACTTGACGCTCTATTAAAATAGTCTAATATTTTTGGTAATATAGTACTTTTATTTTATGTATTACTATATTGATCTCAGCCAGTTGATATGGTGAATGTTTGCTGTGCTCTTGGTTGTACCAATAAAAGTACCCGTGATAAAAATGTTTCTTATCATCGATTTCCCACTAATAAACAACTCCAAAGGAAATGGCTTCGATCTATTAGGCGCGAAAATTTACAAATTAACCAGAGTACAAGGGTTTGCAGTGCTCACTTTAGGAATGGCAAACAATCGTCTGGGTCTGATGTGCCATATTTTAGAAGTCCATCCCTTGTGCCACAACCCAAGCAGCCTCGTAAACCAGTAACTAGGATGACCAATCATGATGTCAATACTATTGATAGTCTTGAGGTCACTAGACCTTTGGGAGATCTAATGCAAACAACACAGAGGTCAACCTGTAATAATAACCCTAACTGTCCTAAATCAGAGCTCCATCATACTACAAACAGTATATTGATTAGGTAATTAATGTTAACAGTGTGGCTTAGCAAACGTTTGCCAGCGCTGTGACCGCTCTGTTAACATGTCTCAGTGCAAAAGTGTACATAAGACCCTTGGAGGATAATGATTTGAATACTATATAGTTATATATAATGTTCCAAATGTTCTAATTTGTACTTTTGTATTTAGATCCCATAGAAGCTGTAATGACATGAGCAATGGAATAACATTCTCCAGCTTGCTTTCACGGATGTTCCAAGGCTACTCAGATAGCTTCTCAGTACTATTGCCATCTGAGAGTGGCACGTTACACGATGATTCATTAGTATTGAGGGAAGTAACCCGAGAAGAAATGTGTCCAGGTGAACGAGTCTATCAAACCAGATTATTTGTAAATCAGCCTCCACCCACTTTATTTATTTACTTAAGTCATCTGGTGGTACAGAAAGTAATTGCTCACATCTCAGACCTACCTCGACAAATCACATTATATCCTTCATGCACATATAATCTTGTAGCATGTACATTTTGGACTCCCGGACACCAGATACAGGGAGATTGTCTTATTGTGTTTATGTAAAAGCCACTTAAGTTACAGCATAATTAAGATGTAAATATATATATAAATGTATTACAAAGAGTCCTAGCCAACAGGTCAGAGTAACAGAGCAGCAGTTTTGCATTAGTGGTATAACATTTAATTTGTTAGCCCTGTACCTATTAATCTATTGTTTGACCAAAATGAATCCATGGTTCATTCAATCTTCAATAAAATTATTCTTCTATTTTTCTTGTTATAAAATTATTATTCTATTATTCTATTTCAATGATAAATTAAGTTCATTGCACAAATTTAACCTTTTCTATGGAAAAAATAAAAATGCCTTTTAAACCATGCATGCATGTTGCAAGTTACTACCTGCAATTTTTGGTCTATGGACAGTATGAACCATGAGAGTCATTGGGATATATTGGATAATAACCATATTGTGTTATTTACGGTTTATTTTGAATGGTTAGTTGCAAATCATGCCAATCAATCCTGACAAATATTACACTTTAGCCAAATGGTACAGGTTCACAGATTTTATAAATGTTTAAAAAACTATTTCTTGTATGATTTGACATTTTCTTTTAGTATCATGAGTGTTGTAGAAATGTACCCACTCTTCTCCTTGTCTGAAACCATGTTGACTGTGGGCTGCTTATGAAAAAATTCTGATCTTTCTTCTGGTGGGAAGGGATTAAAAGGCTCCATCTTTCCAAAGTTTCTTGACTTGCTGTAGCCCCAGACATGTTTCTCTAAATGGCGATCACTCATTTACCTGGGCGTGGATCGAGCCAAGAGCAGCAACCAGACGTGACTGACTCTGATAGTTTGTCTTGACTGAATAATTTCTCCAAGGCATGCAATATGGCAGAAGCATGCACACAAGACTCTGAAAGACTGAAGAACGATTTTTTTATTCACATAAGCCTTCATATTATTGTGAATAACAGTCTGAAGCACTGATTAAAGCACTTTACACTTTATGTTATAATGGTATTTTTGTCTTATCATCATCCAAAGGGCATACACATAGATGATTATTTTCACAAGGGCAGTCTTGCAAGTAAATACAGCCTGTACAGCAAACACAACAAATATGTAAAACAGAATTTATTGAGAAAAAAAATACAAATTATGATTTATCTTTAATCTGTTTGGGCTTACCCGGCTGTACATTCGCAATGTGCCATTTTTATTCCCTGCAGTAAATATATACACGGTAAACTCGATCTTTCTTCATCGTTGGTCTCACCATGCCTCGGTAACATTAATAACATTATGCCATTCTACCAGACTACCACAGTTACATGCCTCGAACGAAACAGGTTATGTCCTTGGCTAAGGGCTCCAAAATCACCTTGACATCCAGCAAATACTGCAACCTTGCCAACGAGATAGTCATAGGTCACATCATCACAGAGCGGACAACTTTGAAGCCCTTAGCCCGTATATAAGTTGGATCTGTAATCCACCCCGACGAAGGAATAAAGCCAGGCAATGTTGTTGCTGGAGACTTGTCTACAACATGGTTAGAATATTCGCGGGCAAGAAATGTCCGGATTCTTGAATATTGTCGGAGGTTTCGAAATAAATTCAAACAATAAATTAATATTTACTCATCAACATGTATATTTACATCCACGATTCATTAGCATAAACACGTCCATTAAAAACAACATTAAATGTTGGTAGCAATCATCTTACCTTTCAACTAATACTTTTTTTACACCAGAAACCTTTTCGTTTCTCGTACGCAAGAAGTTCCTCAAAATATCACAATTTAATGTGAACAAAACCTCGGCGGTAACTCCGGGATATATTTTACCGCGCGCCGCCGCCATCTTGAAATTTGAATATACCTCCAAAACCAAAATATATCCCACGATGCTCTAATTACCTGCAAGTGTTCTTACTTAAGCCGTGTTCACACATGCAAGCTCAGACCTGACCTTGGCCAGGGGTTAAGATGCAAACGACGATAAACAGTCATAAACATAGTGCTATTTACTACACTTGGTCGACTTCAGTTCCAATATAGAGTTTGAAGAATTAACATAAAGCTATAACTGCAGTATCGGTAGGTTTAGTAAGTGAGACAAGTGGCGGGAACGGGACGTTGGACTACATTTGGAACTCGTCTGAACAGAAAATGTCATCGCCGTTGAGAAAGAAATCGTCCACTATATGTATTGCCTTCTGTTTTATGGCAGATACATGTCATGAATTTTTTTATCATTTGCTTGCTCCCATTTGACGTTGACCGCCTTGTGCAGCACCGTGTATAACCCTTACTGAACCGTGAATAGTGTTTCGCCATTTTTAATATAGTTATTATTGACAACAACAACAACAATAACAACAACAACAGCAATCGTTTTTAATTCAAAGATTGCTCAAGCAATACAACAATACTATGAATGATACAATGGCAATGACATAATTCCTCCAGTTTCACAATAATTTTATTTCGGCCATAGTATCTCCTGCTTCAATTGCATTTGTTGAACAAGAGGTAACATGTTTCTAAAATTGACTTACGCATTAATGAATGTCTGGAAAAATGAAATCATGCAAGGATCACCAAGTCTAATTTTGCTTACGTGGACATCACACACATGCGGGGTCCCCATCATTGGATGGCAGAGGATTTAATGATAGCACAGATGGAACAGGGGTATTTGAGGACGTATACGGACCTAAGGATGTATCCTCAAATGCTGGGCCTCCAGTTGTCATTCCGATTCGCTTTTGGTCGCTGGACAAGAAGAGATTTCGGTTTTTAGCATCTGGTTCTGTGGTTGTACCTCGTCCGACCGTTGCTTGTACCCAGCAACCGCTATCTGATTTGATCCATGATGGTCCCCATTCTCCTTGTCGTCGATTTCCGTTTCCAGCCCAGTCCTCAATAAACGAGTATATACCTTCAAACTTCTTGCTCGCTGCCAACGGACGTACCTGAAATGATGCCAACATCCTCCAGATATTCAACTCTGGGATACGAAACCAACCGGTGAAGATAGCTTTGTCGGGTTCTGGACTTGGTCGGACGTTAACCATCAGCTGGTATGTTTGACCAACATTCCAGTTGTATTCAAGGTAGCTTTTGCCTCCTGTGCCTTCTCCCCCGAAACGTTCAACTTTCACATCTTTTCCTTGGTCAATTAGTTTAACCAAGTCATCGAGCGATGCATTTGGATCGTCGTCTGTTGAAATCTTATCCCATATTGAGAAGATGACCCACTTAGGTGTGCGATCTTGGATGCCCATGTAGCCGCCAGTGAAGCCATTCGTCATGTAATAGGTATTGGGTGCCGAGTCTGTGGCAGTGACCTCGTTGTAGAACCAGGTAATTCCTTGAGGATTAGAAGGGGCTGACCACCAAATATGTACAGAAGGAGCTATGAACACTTCTGTGTTAACCGTGGTGGCAGGCACCCATTTACCTGCAGCTGTTAGGTACACTTCACTCACTTCATAATTTGGGGCCCAGTCAGCCTCGTATGGTGCGTTGCCAGCACGGCTGGAAGACACGAAGCCACCGGTGGCCGTACCATCAAGAACTTCTTGCATGTAGTAGGTACTGGTAATAACCCACGAACCACCTCCGTTGAATATCACTCGACTGATGCTTTGAGCGACCCAGATATTTTTACCACGAACTATGTCGTTAGCACGCGTGTAGTCGCCTTGGCTGTTACCGTCATCTTGGGCGCCTTTGACCGGAATAAGTCGCAATTTGGATACGTCTGCCATTCTTGGTTCGCTCTAAGTCTGGAAATTGATGTCTTCGGAATAAGTTTCTATAATGAGGTGCACAAAAATTAAGAAAATATAATAATGAACCCAGAGAGAATATTAGACAGATTATATAGCCTCCTTCAATAGGGGTCACCCGGCTGTAGAAAGTGGTAGGTGGGATTTGTGCTAATCATCCCAGTAATGGATTTACTGGGGGGTGCAGGGTGGCGCGCATCCCTCCTAGCCTTGGCCAAGGGGATTGCAGAAGGGGTACCAATTTCTGTATATGAAATCCAAATTTTGGACTGTGCAGAGCAATTATAAATATTGCGCCTTCGAGGGCCTCTTTGACCATCTAGGCAACCATATTCTTCAAAAATTATTATCTGAGTCAGCTCAACTGATGTAGCCGAAGGTTTACTAAGGGCGCCTCCCTCTCATGTCTCAACACAGAGCACAGCAACGATGGAAGAGTTAGTTTTGGCAGTTATCCCAACTCACACCCTGTCAACATTCCCTGTGGGAGGAAACGTGTCATGAGTCCGCAACGAGAATCTAACCCACGATCTCAGTGGTGAAGGCGCTTTCTCTAATGACTCAGCCAGCGGCTGTGTAAATAAGACAGGTCCTCTTAGAGACCTTATATGTAATGTAGTAGACGGTGTATAGTATCGAGATGGCCGCAAATCAGTTACTGTTATTGGTGAAAGAGAGATAGCCATAGCGAGACTGAATAAAAAGTAAGGGGGTTATTTATAGCCAGGGTTAGCCGTTAACTTTCTTGTCAAAACCTAAAAAAGTGGCCAAATCTGCCCAAAAAGTAAAAGGGTTAGCCTTTACTTTTTACTTTCTGAAGTGCTCATAGTGGTTAGAGTGGTCACTTTTAGGGGTGGTCATTGGAGAGTGAAATGTGTCTAGGTATAATATTTTAAAAGAAAATGACTATGCACCATCCCAGGTCAACTGCTAATTTACATCACATAACTTCATACACCTTAGAAAGGCTATATTTTCTTATTTCCTAAATATTTTTGTCATAGGATCAAAAACTATACTTATTTCAATATACAGTCGAACCTGTATTAAGCGGCACCGTATTAAAGGGTCACTCTTTGTTAAGCGGCCATGTGGCAAAGTCCCGAAAATTTCATAATATAAATACTATTTAAGTGACCTCTATTAAGCAAAACCTAGCTCAAATTTGATTGCTTCATAGTGATTACAAACAATTGCACTATGATTACAGAAAATCGCACTGTGATTACAGATTACAATTTTTTGCACTGTTGCAGGTTTCGGATTAACTGCACTGGAATCGGCCAATCAAATGCGAGGAATATGTATATTATTGCGTTAACATAAACGTTATGTCACAGCTTCTCATATGGTGCAATATCGTGCAAATATTTCAGGATCCTCAAACGGTTTATAAACTTAGCTCCATTTCATGGGGAAATATAACAATTAAATAATATGGAGCGAATTATTCAATATCAATAAATTGAATTTGCCAGAAATGCCAGAATATATTAATTTTATAAATGCAGTTTATGTTTATTGTGCTTACCACTCTGAGGTGAACGGAAATCCTTAACAGGTTTTACAACCCAATTGACAAAGGTTCCGAGGGTTAGTTAGTTAGTCAAGGTTATAATCCCTAAGGGTTGGTTTTTAGCGAGAGAGGAAAACCGGAGTACTCGGAGAAAAACCCTCGAAGCACAGGAGAGAACCAACCAATCTCAACTTACATGAGTTTATCAAGTACACTGGCTTTACCGAACCTGAGTAAATCCGTGCCCTCGACCTGCTGTATAGCCGGCTTAACTCAGAAGTTAGGGGCAGCGCGCTAACCGCATCTGCCACCCGCGCTTCCCTTTGTTTGTTATACGAAATTACGAGGCTACAGCGTTAATGTGCGGAAGAGGCTACTTAAAATGTTAATTCATTCACGTGCGAAAAGCACGATGAACCTGCTTATGTCTCTTTCTTACTTCGATTTGTTCATTGCGTTTTGCCAAACCCTGCAATATCCAATGGCCCCATTGTACATATGGAAATCCATTGTGGTTTTCGCGCTTATAGGGATCGAGGGTTTGCAATTTTTAGTTTTGACTTTGAATTAAAGGACAACTATAATTAAATTATATCGTAGACTTTATTTCAGCGTCGGCCACGGACATATAGAACAAATTGAGGGTTGCTTCGCGTGTGCCTAAAAGATATAAACAAAATCTCGACGTTTCGAGCTAAAGCCCTTTAATTTCTCCTGACGAAGGGCTTTAGCTCGAAGGGCTTTAGCTTGTTTATATATTTTAGGCACACGCGAAGCAACCCTCAATTTGTTCTATAATTGAATTAGCTGCATTTGCTTTCCGCAACATCACATTATCAATGCATGACAGATTGACAGATTAATATTAAATGTCAGGCAGTACTCACCAATAGTCCGTATATCATAGGTTGTTGCAGCAATCGCAGCACTTTATACTCAAACACAATTTCACAAACTTCAATATAGTCGCGTTATCTGAACTGCAATAAATGAATGAAAATTTGTTGCGTGCAACCTGTACCAATAATCAAATTGCCTTGAAGAGCAAACAATGATATTAATATTCTAAAGCTCAGTGGGAGAAATTTATCTATAAAATCCAATTCTTATTAAAATTTTATCCATTCTATCTACCAAATACTAGTCATGCGTGCTTCATCCGTATAAAATATATATAATATAATATAATATAATATAAGCACGGAAAAATTATTAAATCCTTCTAAACCTAATAAATATGTTAACAAATACACATCATAAAATCCCACAAAGCACTAAATCCCGAACATTGATTTTGCCTGTGGCTATTCAATAAGTAACATTTTATTGGTATAAAAACACTGACGGGAAAGAACATGTCATAAGCGAGAGAGGAACGCAGGAATTCATAACACTTGAAAGAAATTATTATATTTCTAAAGGCAAAGCTTTCGATCCATCAGTTTGGATCTTCAGTAAGACACAGAGACAAATGTGTGATTCAAAGCGAAATACATACTTGCCCAATACGTCACAGCTGCGATACAAGCTTCTGGTATCGTGGAAAGGTTTCAGGATTCACAAAAGCTTTTACGATCAGTTGTTTCAAATGTAAATATCTCCAGACGTGTTTATTCTCTGAAACAGGACACGCGTCATTCGATAGGACAACAGGACATGCGTCATGCGGTTCATATTACATATCCAAATTAATTTGCATACATGTTCATATATTATCTAAAATTTTATTTTATTATTTAATTGATTTATTGGACAAAGCCCAAACGGTAAGAGGGCGAACGGGACTCGAGGTCCCATGCGAGACACTCCCCCGATTCAAACCATAAAGATACTAAAATACATAACAGTACTTAAAAATTAAAATATATATACACGATAATAATACTCGTAAAAAAACAACAACAAAAAACAACAACAAAAAAACATATGCCAATTGCTCGTTGAGCTGCATTAATTCAAACCGTAAGTCGTAATCGCTTAAACGCTTACAACTTTAAAATGCTCAAATAATATAGTAAAATAAGATATTGAAAGACCCAAAAAAAACTCAACTAAGAATGTTAGAGCATTCGAGATAATGAGAATAATAATAAAACAATGTGCATATGTTTTTTCCCAATACTAATCCCTAAGTCTATGACATGAACAAGTTTGATGCAATGACCAGGTACAGTTATTTTAAACATAGATATAATCCGAAGGTCAGCAGGTGAAGCTGTTTTACACACACAGTTCCAGAGAGCGACGATACGATTGAAGAAAGAGGACTGAAAAGTACATGTTTTACACGACGGGACTTTAAGCATGAGAGAAGGGTTTTCACATGCAATTACGAGTACGACTGACAAACGACACATAATTAAAAACATTTAAATCATAATATCCATGCAGTGCTTTGAAGAAAAATGTGAAGTCCTTAATCTCTCGATCATACGATAATCGCAGAAAGTTGAGGTCCAGCAAACGATCTTTATACGAGATGTCACCTTTCTTGACTTGGAGGATCCATCTTGTGGCTCGTCTTTGAATTATTTCACAAGTTGCCTTTGTTAATGGACTGAGATGGTGACCAGACGTCTGTAGGATGCGATACCTGGGATTCGCCTTGGCCACAATTCCCGCGATGTGCATATTCCAGGTGAGATTACTGGTGACAGTAATCCATAGATCCACTTCATGATCGACGCGTGTCAATTCAACTGAGCTAAGATGGTAATTTGTTATATACGGACTCTTGCGACGGGATATTGTCAGGACTTTACATTTCGACACGTTAAAGTTAATGTTGGATACCTCACTCCAATCATCAGCGCGGGACAAAGCTTCTTGTAAATGATCACAATCTTGGCCAGATGTTATTGGCTTGTACAGCTTTGTGTCGTCAGCATATATACCAGTTGATGTTGCTGGAGGTATTACATCGGGGAGATCATTGATGAACAGGAGGAAAAGCATCGGACTTAAGATACTCCCTTGTGGCGCACCAGAGGTAACTGGAGACCATTTAGAAGCAACACCCTCGAGAACAACACGTTGGGTATGTCCACGTAAATATTATTGTTGAAATAAATCGGAATTGCCAGAGCAGAATTTATTATTTTCGAGCAAGTGTTACCACACAAATTGTAGCTCATGTACTAGAAATACATGCTTGCAGTAACCCCTCGCCCCATGCACCCGAACATTGACAGACACTACATTCCAAATCATTACTATTACTAAGCTTTTCCATCACAAAATCTGCTATGCAAAGGTGGTAGACGATCCGAGTCAGATATCTGGGTTCAAAGCAAAATTTTGGCTTGGAAAACTGAATTGGATCTCTGGCTCACACCCCTCTTCACGACGCACTCAAAGACTATCGCCATATGAAATGTTTTGTCAGTTGACGTAATCACTGTATTTCCCTTCATTTTAAATGTGCCATTAAAATTTTGATCATTCATGTAATAGTTTGGAAAGGAGAGTGGAAGGAAACAATAATATTTTGGGAAATTTATTTTGGGTTAAGAATTTTTGAAAGAATCAAAAATGGAAATTTTGTTTCAAGGAGAGGAAGCACAGTAGCCATGGCAACACGATTAATAATATAAATTTATTTTCTGGAGTACAAAACAGTTTTTAAACAGTATTCTATTTCCCAACACTCGAATTCCAAGCTCAATTGTTTAGGTATTGGAAGATAGTAGTCAGCGGGTCAAAGTGAGTGAAGACGAACTTTGCGTCCTGTTACCCTCCTTTTCCCTTGTTGCCGATTAAAAAATGAAATGAGCCCGAAATCAAGTGAATCTGCCTTTTATGTTCAATTTCTTATTACCATGCTTATTTATTACTCACAAGCACATATATGGGGTTGTCTGTACCTAATTCATTTTCGCATACAATTACGAGTATTGTGAATACAATCTTGGAAAAAATATTCGTAGACTTTTTGAAAAGTCTATTCAAATTTCAAAATATATCGTGAAAATATGCAATTAATCTCAATCAAATCTAATAATTGCCCTAAATTTCGCCCCCCTCCCCCCCAGAACAATGTTGGTTCAGGTAGTGTCGATTTGCAAGGGATACGGACTCAATACCAACATTGTACAGGGGGGAGAGGGGGGAAATATATCAAAATTCAAAAAGTCTACGAATTTTTTTCCAAGATTGTCTGAAAAAAGAGAACGATTAATGATTTTTTCTGATGTTAATTGAACGTTTATTTCCAAAATATAGCTTAAGAAATATATGGAATCGTATATCGGGAATATAGTTTAAGTCTTCTGTAAACTTTTTCGGATGACAGGGGGTGGAGGCTTCCAGGTGGGGGGGGGGGGGGCGGCGTGGACTGCATGTTGTTGTATATATATGGTATGTTAAGGTGATGTGTATTTTATTGTACTAACTAAAGGTAATTTACTGGATTTATAGTCAAATGTACACTTAGTAGCGACATGAGAACCGTATTTTGATTGCAGTCACTTAATAATGTAGTATTTCTCACTTTAGATGGCTAAAAATCTCCCAAAAGTATCTTTGGAACATTCCGCTCAAATTAGGCTGCATACCAACTGTCAAAAATTCGAGGGAAAAGGCTTTTAGAAATGTTTCCCCAGTATTCTAAAGCTGTAATATACAGGCACGCCAAGAAGCCTCTAAATGGTGAGGCTGTTTTTGACAAGAGAAGGCGAAATAGAGGTAGGGCAACAAAGTTCTCTCTTCAGGATAAGAGAAGTATAGTGCGCGGTCAATATGGTGTTAAATATGGTGTCATAATACATAAACATGCCTTTGCCACAAAATGAGAGTTTTTCCCAACGAAGCTCGTTTATATTATAAGTAATAAACATTCTGACATAAATCGCTACATGTTACATCATGTTACACTACATGTTACACTACATGTTACACCAAAACTATTATATTTTACTATAGCTTTTGACATGTTACAACATGTTACACCTACTTTTAAAAAACTATAGTGTTTATTTAAAAGTAGGTGTAACATGTTGTAACATGTCATGAACTATAATAAAATATAGTAATTTTAGTGTAACATGTGGGTAACATGATGTAACATGATGTAACATGTATACCTAAAGATATATTATAATACAAAAGTTGAAAATATACGGTATAAATAATCATCGTAATGAATAAGTCAATTATAAAAGTATTTTAAACACGAAAATATAAAACAACAACACAACTGTATCTCATTTTCCATTTTAGCTATGTTTCAGAAACGGAGCCGTTTATGTACTCTATAAAAGTACTTTAGCTTATTTCACCCATGAGTACAAGCTCAGCAAAACATTTTGAGCAGTGTGCCACATTCTTTTGCTCGTTTTCTGGGATGCTGTGGGAAAACGTGAACACTTTCCATCTGGATGCCATCATTTCATCCTCACTTTGATATTGTGAGTTATAATTGCCCCTGTATTTGATGATACTCTTTGATGTGGCGAATACAGGAGTGTCTTATCAATGGAAACATCCGTGCTGAAATGATTCTTTGGGGCTGGACGTTTTACATAATATGCGCGTAGTTAAATCGCGTGAAGAGACACTACACGTCTATTAACTGTAATGTTTAGCTAACTCGTAAATACAGATTATAAGTTTACCAATTTAACCTACAGAAAAGTAAACAAACATCGTATTCGATGAGCCAGCGAGACGCAGGATCGTATGTCACATCTCCCCCCCCATATCTGCCCAACCGCCCCTGAAAAAAGTATTTCTAGTTACCCTGGTTTCCTGTATGTTTTAAGTTTACAATACAATAGAATTGGACAAATCATTTAATGGTCAAAACGTTAAATTTCCCTTTGTTAGGTTTTTCCGTATTTAGGACAATTTTGGAAAAATATTCGTAGACTTTTGAAAAGTCTATTCAAATTTCAAAATATATCGTGAAAATATGCAATTAATCTCAATCAAATCTAATAATTGCCTAAATTTCGCCCCTCCCCCAAGAACAATGTTGGTTCAGGTAGTGTCGATTTGCAAGGGATACGGACTCAATACCAACATTGTACAGGGGGGAGAGGGGTGAAATATATCAAAATTCAAAAAGTCTACGAATTTTTTCCAAGATTGTCTGAAAAAGAGAACGATTAATGATTTTTCTGATGTTAATTGAACGTTTATTTCCAAAATATAGCTTAAGAAATATATGGAATCGTATATCAGGAATATAGTTTAAGTCTTCTGTAAACTTTTTCGGATGACGGGGTGGAGGCTTCCAGGTGGGGCGGCGTGGACTGCATGTTGTTGTATATATATGGTATGTTAAGGTGATGTGTATTTTATTGTACTAACTAAAGGTAATGTACTGGATTTATAGTCAAATGTACACGTAGTAGCGACATGAGAACCGTATTTTGATTGCAGTCACGTAAGAATCTAGTAGGTCTCACTTTAGATGGCTCTAAAATCTCCCAAAGAGTGATCTTTGGAACATTCCGCTCAAATTAGGGCTGCATACCAACTGTCAAAAATTCGAGGAAAAGGCTTTTAGAAATGTTTCCCAGTAGTCTAAAGCTGTAATATACAAGCACGCCAAGAAGCCTCTAAATGGTGAGGCTGTTTTTGACAAGAGAAGGCGAAATAGAGGTAGGGCAACAAAGTTCTCTCTTCCGGATAAGAGAAGTATAGTGCGCGCGGTCAATATGGTGTTAAATATGGTGTCATAATACATAAACATGCCTTTGCCACAAAATGAGAGTTTTTCCCAACGAAGCTCGTTTATATTATAAGTAATAAACATTCTGACATAAATCGCTACATGTTACATCATGTTACACTACATGTTACACTACATGTTACACAAAAATTGTTATATCCTACTATAATTTTTTACATGTTACAACATGTTACACCTACTTTTTAAAAAAACTATAGTGTTTATTTAAAAAGTAGGTGTAACATGTTGTAACATGTCATGAACTATAATAAAATATAGTAATTTTAGTGTAACATGTGGTGTAACATGATGTAACATGATGTAACATGTATACCTAAAGATATATTATAATACAAAAGTTGAAAATATACGGTATAAATAATCATCGTAATGAATAAGTCAATTATAAAAGTATTTTAAACACGAAAATATAAAACAACAACACAACTGTATCTCATTTTCCATTTTAGCTATGTTTCAGAAACGGAGCCGTTTATGTACTCTATAAAAGTACTTTAGCTTATTTCACCCATGAGTACAAGCTCAGCAAAACATTTTGAGCAGTGTGCCACATTCTTTTGCTCGTTTTCTGGGATGCTGTGGGAAAACGTGAACACTTTCCATCTGGATGCCATCATTTCATCCTCACTTTGATATTGTGAGTTATAATTGCCCCTGTATTTGATGATACTCTTTGATGTGGCGAATACAGGAGTGTCCTTATCAATGGAAACATCCGTGCTGAAATGATTCTTTGGGGCTGGACGTTTTACATAATATGCGCGTAGTTAAATCGCGTGAAGAGACACTACACGTCTATTAACTGTAATGTTTAGCTAACTCGTAAATACAGATTATAAGTTTACCAATTTAACCTACAGAAAAGTAAACAAACATCGTATTCGATGAGCCAGCGAGACGCAGGATCGTATGTCACGTCTCCCCCCCCCCATATCTGCCCAACCGCCCCTGAAAAAAGTATTTCTAGTTACCCTGGTTTCCTGTATGTTTTAAGTTTACAATACAATAGAATTGGACAAATCATTTAATGGTCAAAACGTTAAATTTCCCTTTGTTAGGTTTTTCCGTATTTAGGACAATCTTCGAAAAAATATTCGTAGATTTTTGGAAAGTCTATTCAAATTTCAAAATATATCGTGAAAATATGCAATTAATCTCAATCAAATCTAATAATTGCCCTAAATTTCGCCCCCCTCCCCCCCAGAACAATGTTGGTTCAGGTAGTGTCGATTTGCAAGGGATACGGACTCAATACCAACATTGTACAGGGGGGAGAGGGGGGAAATATATCAAAATTCAAAAAGTCTACGAATTTTTTTCCAAGATTGTCTGAAAAAAGAGAACGATTAATGATTTTTTCTGATGTTAATTGAACGTTTATTTCCAAAATATAGCTTAAGAAATATATGGAATCGTATATCGAATATAGTTTAAGTCTTCAGTAAACGTTTTCGGATGACGGGGCGTGGGGGCTTCCAGGTGGGGGGGAGGGGCGGCGTGGACTGCGTTTTGTTGTATATATATGGTATGTTAAGGTGATGTGTATTTTATTGTACTAACTAAAGGTAATTTACTGGATTTATAGTCAAATGTACACTTAGTAGCGACATGAGAACCGTATTTTGATTGCAGTCACTTAATAATGTAGTATTTCTCACTTTAGATGGCTAAAAAATCTCCCAAAAAAGTATCTTTGGAACATTCCGCTCAAATTAGGGCTGCATACCAACTGTCAAAAATTCGAGGGAAAAGGCTTTTAGAAATGTTTCCCCAGTATTCTAAAGCTGTAATATACAGGCACGCCAAGAAGCCTCTAAATGGTGAGGCTGTTTTTGACAAGAGAAGGCGAAATAGAGGTAGGGCAACAAAGTTCTCTCTTCAGGATAAGAGAAGTATAGTGCGCGCGGTCAATATGGTGTTAAATATGGTGTCATAATACATAAACATGCCTTTGCCACAAAATGAGAGTTTTTCCCAACGAAGCTCGTTTATATTATAAGTAATAAACATTCTGACATAAATCGCTACATGTTACATCATGTTACACTACATGTTACACTACATGTTACACCAAAACTATTATATTTTACTATAGCTTTTGACATGTTACAACATGTTACACCTACTTTTTAAAAAAACTATAGTGTTTATTTAAAAAGTAGGTGTAACATGTTGTAACATGTCATGAACTATAATAAAATATAGTAATTTTAGTGTAACATGTGGTGTATGATGTAACATGATGTAACATGATGTAACATGATGTAACATGTATACCTAAAGATATATTATAATACAAAAGTTGAAAATATACGGTATAAATAATCATCGTAATGAATAAGTCAATTATAAAAGTATTTTAAACACGAAAATATAAAACAACAACACAACTGTATCTCATTTTCCATTTTAGCTATGTTTCAGAAACGGAGCCGTTTATGTACTCTATAAAAGTACTTTAGCTTATTTCACCCATGAGTACAAGCTCAGCAAAACATTTTGAGCAGTGTGCCACATTCTTTTGCTCGTTTTCTGGGATGCTGTGGGAAAACGTGAACACTTTCCATCTGGATGCCATCATTTCATCCTCACTTTGATATTGTGAGTTATAATTGCCCCTGTATTTGATGATACTCTTTGATGTGGCGAATACAGGAGTGTCATATCAATGGAAACATCCGTGCTGAAATGATTCTTTGGGGCTGGAC
This sequence comes from Trachythela sp. YZ-2020, assembly GCA_016169945.1. Classification (NCBI taxonomy): domain Eukaryota; kingdom Metazoa; phylum Cnidaria; class Anthozoa; order Malacalcyonacea; family Clavulariidae; genus Trachythela; species Trachythela sp. YZ-2020. The sequence goes on from JADLSH010000075.1 coordinate 70,346, forward strand.
GTTTTACATAATATGCGCGTAGTTAAATCGCGTGAAGAGACACTACACGTCTATTAACTGTAATGTTTAGCTAACTCGTAAATACAGATTATAAGTTTACCAATTTAACCTACAGAAAAGTAAACAAACATCGTATTCGATGAGCCAGCGAGACGCAGGATCGTCTGTCACGTCTCCCCATATCTGCCCAACCCCCCCTGAAAAAAAGTATTTCTAGTTACCCTGGTTTCCTGTATGTTTTAAGTTTACAATACAATAGAATTGGACAAATCATTTAATGGTCAAAACGTTAAATTTCCCTTTGTTAGGTTTTTCCGTATTTAGGGACAATCTTGGAAAAAATATTCGTAGACTTTTTGAAAAGTCTATTCAAATTTCAAAATATATCGTGAAAATATGCAATTAATCTCAATCAAATCTAATAATTGCCCTAAATTTCGCCCCCCTCCCCCCAGAACAATGTTGGTTCAGGTAGTGTCGATTTGCAAGGGATACGGACTCAATACCAACATTGTACAGGGGGGAGAGGGGGGAAATATATCAAAATTCAAAAAGTCTACGAATTTTTTTCCAAGATTGTCTGAAAAAAGAGAACGATTAATGATTTTTTCTGATGTTAATTGAACGTTTATTTCCAAAATATAGCTTAAGAAATATATGGAATCGTATATCGGGAATATAGTTTAAGTCTTCTGTAAACTTTTTCGGATGACAGGGGGTGGAGGCTTCCAGGTGGGGGGGGGGGGGCGGCGTGGACTGCATGTTGTTGTATATATATGGTATGTTAAGGTGATGTGTATTTTATTGTACTAACTAAAGGTAATTTACTGGATTTATAGTCAAATGTACACTTAGTAGCGACATGAGAACCGTATTTTGATTGCAGTCACTTAATAATGTAGTATTTCTCACTTTAGATGGCTAAAAAATCTCCCAAAAAAGTATCTTTGGAACATTCCGCTCAAATTAGGGCTGCATACCAACTGTCAAAAATTCGAGGGAAAAGGCTTTAGAAATGTTCCCCAGTATTCTAAAGCTGTAATATACAAGCACGCCAAGAAGCCTCTAAATGGTGAGGCTGTTTTTGACAAGAGAAGGCGAAATAGAGGTAGGGCAACAAAGTTCTCTCTTCAGGATAAGAGAAGTATAGTGCGCGCGGTCAATATGGTGTTAAATATGGTGTCATAATACATAAACATGCCTTTGCCACAAAATGTTTTTCCCAACGAAGCTCGTTTATATTATAAGTAATGAACACTCTGACATAAATGACTACATGTTACATCATGTTACACTACAGGTTACACTACATGTTTACACCAAAACTATTATATTTCACTATACCTCTTGACATGTTACAACATGTTACACCTACTGTTAAAAAACTATACTGTTTATTTAAAAAGTAGGTGTAACATCTTGTAACTTGTCATGAACTATAATAAAATATAGTAATTTTAGTGTAACATGTGGTGATGTAACATGATGTAACATGATGTAACATGTATACCTAAAGATATATTATAATACAAAAGTTGAAAATATACGGTATAAATAATCATCGTAATGAATAAGTCAATTATAAAAGTATTTTAAACACGAAAATATAAAACAACAACACAACTGTATCTCATTTTCCATTTTAGCTATGTTTCAGAAACGGAGCCGTTTATGTACTCTATAAAAGTACTTTAGCTTATTTCACCCATGAGTACAAGCTCAGCAAAACATTTTGAGCAGTGTGCCACATTCTTTTGCTCGTTTTCTGGGATGCTGTGGGAAAACGTGAACACTTTCCATCTGGATGCCATCATTTCATCCTCACTTTGATATTGTGAGTTATAATTGCCCCTGTATTTGATGATACTCTTTGATGTGGCGAATACAGGAGTGTCTTATCAATGGAAACATCCGTGCTGAAATGATTCTTTGGGGCTGGAACGTTTTACATAATATGCGCGTAGTTAAATCGCGTGAAGAGACACTACACGTCTATTAACTGTAATGTTTAGCTAACTCGTAAATACAGATTATAAGTTTACCAATTTAACCTACAGAAAAGTAAACAAACATCGTATTCGATGAGCCAGCGAGACGCAGGATCGTATGTCACGTCTCCCCATATCTGCCCAACCGCCCCTGAAAAAAGTATTTCTAGTTACCCTGGTTTCCTGTATGTTTTAAGTTTACAATACAATAGAATTGGACAAATCATTTAATGGTCAAAACGTTAAATTTCCCTTTGTTAGGTTTTTCCGTATTTAGGGACAATTTTGGAAAAAATATTCGTAGACTTTTGGAAAAGTCTATTCAAATTTCAAAATATATCGTGAAAATATGCAATTAATCTCAATCAAATCTAATAATTGCCTAAATTTCGCCCTCCCCAAGAACAATGTTGGTTCAGGTAGTGTCGATTTGCAAGGGATACGGACTCAATACCAACATTGTACAGGGGAGAGGGAAATATATCAAAATTCAAAAAGTCTACGAATTTTTTCCAAGATTGTCTGACAAAAGAGAACGATTAATGATTTTTTCTGATGTTAATTGAACGTTTATTTCCAAAATATAGCTTAAGAAATATATGGAATCGTATATCGGGAATATAGTTTAAGTCTTCTGTAAACTTTTTCGGATGACAGGGGGTGGAGGCTTCCAGGTGGGGGGGGGGGGGGGCGGCGTGGACTGCATGTTGTTGTATATATATGGTATGTTAAGGTGATGTGTATTTTATTGTACTAACTAAAGGTAATTTACTGGATTTATAGTCAAATGTACACTTAGTAGCGACATGAGAACCGTATTTTGATTGCAGTCACTTAATAATGTAGTATTTCTCACTTTAGATGGCTAAAAAATCTCCCAAAAAAGTATCTTTGGAACATTCCGCTCAAATTAGGGCTGCATACCAACTGTCAAAAATTCGAGGGAAAAGGCTTTTAGAAATGTTTCCCCAGTATTCTAAAGCTGTAATATACAGGCACGCCAAGAAGCCTCTAAATGGTGAGGCTGTTTTTGACAAGAGAAGGCGAAATAGAGGTAGGGCAACAAAGTTCTCTCTTCAGGATAAGAGAAGTATAGTGCGCGCGGTCAATATGGTGTTAAATATGGTGTCATAATACATAAACATGCCTTTGCCACAAAATGAGAGTTTTTCCCAACGAAGCTCGTTTATATTATAAGTAATAAACATTCTGACATAAATCGCTACATGTTACATCATGTTACACTACATGTTACACTACATGTTACACCAAAACTATTATATTTTACTATAGCTTTTGACATGTTACAACATGTTACACCTACTTTTTAAAAAAACTATAGTGTTTATTTAAAAAGTAGGTGTAACATGTTGTAACATGTCATGAACTATAATAAAATATAGTAATTTTAGTGTAACATGTGGTGTAACATGATGTAACATGATGTAACATGATGTAACATGATGTAACATGTATACCTAAAGATATATTATAATACAAAAGTTGAAAATATACGGTATAAATAATCATCGTAATGAATAAGTCAATTATAAAAGTATTTTAAACACGAAAATATAAAACAACAACACAACTGTATCTCATTTTCCATTTTAGCTATGTTTCAGAAACGGAGCCGTTTATGTACTCTATAAAAGTACTTTAGCTTATTTCACCCATGAGTACAAGCTCAGCAAAACATTTTGAGCAGTGTGCCACATTCTTTTGCTCGTTTTCTGGGATGCTGTGGGAAAACGTGAACACTTTCCATCTGGATGCCATCATTTCATCCTCACTTTGATATTGTGAGTTATAATTGCCCCTGTATTTGATGATACTCTTTGATGTGGCGAATACAGGAGTGTCCTTATCAATGGAAACATCCGTGCTGAAATGATTCTTTGGGGCTGGACGTTTTACATAATATGCGCGTAGTTAAATCGCGTGAAGAGACACTACACGTCTATTAACTGTAATGTTTAGCTAACTCGTAAATACAGATTATAAGTTTACCAATTTAACCTACAGAAAAGTAAACAAACATCGTATTCGATGAGCCAGCGAGACGCAGGATCGTATGTCACGTCTCCCCATATCTGCCCACCCGCCCCCCTGAAAAAGTATTTCTAGTTACCCTGGTTTCCTGTATGTTTTAAGTTTACAATACAATAGAATTGGACAAATCATTTAATGGTCAAAACGTTAAATTTCCCTTTGTTAGGTTTTTCCGTATTTAGGGACAATCTTGGAAAAAATATTCGTAGACTTTTTGAAAAGTCTATTCAAATTTCAAAATATATCGTGAAAATATGCAATTAATCTCAATCAAATCTAATAATTGCCCTAAATTTCGCCCCCTTCCCCCCAGAACAATGTTGGTTCAGGCAGTGTCGATTTGCAAGGATACGGCCTCAATACCAACATTGTACAGGGGGGAGAGGGGGGAAATATATCAAAATTCAAAAAGTCTACGAATTTTTTTCCAAGATTGTCTGAAAAAAGAGAACGATTAATGATTTTTTCTGATGTTAATTGAACGTTTATTTCCAAAATATAGCTTAAGAAATATATGGAATCGTATATCGGGAATATAGTTTAAGTATTCTCTAAACTTTTTCGGATGACAGGGGGTGGAGGCTTCCAGGTGGGGGGGGGGGGGCGGCGTGGACTGCATGTTGTTGTATATATATGGTATGTTAAGGTGATGTGTATTTTATTGTACTAACTAAAGGTAATTTACTGGATTTATAGTCAAATGTACACTTAGTAGCGACATGAGAACCGTATTTTGATTGCAGTCACTTAATAATGTAGTATTTCTCACTTTAGATGGCTAAAAAATCTCCCAAAAAAGTATCTTTGGAACATTCCGCTCAAATTAGGGCTGCATACCAACTGTCAAAAATTCGAGGGAAAAGGCTTTTAGAAATGTTTCCCCAGTATTCTAAAGCTGTAATATACAAGCACGCCAAGAAGCCTCTAAATGGTGAGGCTGTTTTTGACAAGAGAAGGCGAAATAGAGGTAGGGCAACAAAGTTCTCTCTTCAGGATAAGAGAAGTATAGTGCGCGCGGTCAATATGGTGTTAAATATGGTGTCATAATACATAAACATGCCTTTGCCACAAAATGAGAGTTTTTCCCAACGAAGCTCGTTTATATTATAAGTAATAAACATTCTGACATAAATCGCTACATGTTACATCATGTTACACTACATGTTACACTACATGTTACACCAAAACTATTATATTTTACTATAGCTTTTGACATGTTACAACATGTTACACCTACTTTTTAAAAAAACTATAGTGTTTATTTAAAAAGTAGGTGTAACATGTTGTAACATGTCATGAACTATAATAAAATATAGTAATTTTAGTGTAACATGTGGTGTAACATGATGTAACATGATGTAACATGATGTAACATGTATACCTAAAGATATATTATAATACAAAAGTTGAAAATATACGGTATAAATAATCATCGTAATGAATAAGTCAATTATAAAAGTATTTTAAACACGAAAATATAAAACAACAACACAACTGTATCTCATTTTCCATTTTAGCTATGTTTCAGAAACGGAGCCGTTTATGTACTCTATAAAAGTACTTTAGCTTATTTCACCCATGAGTACAAGCTCAGCAAAACATTTTGAGCAGTGTGCCACATTCTTTTGCTCGTTTTCTGGGATGCTGTGGGAAAACGTGAACACTTTCCATCTGGATGCCATCATTTCATCCTCACTTTGATATTGTGAGTTATAATTGCCCCTGTATTTGATGATACTCTTTGATGTGGCGAATACAGGAGTGTCATATCAATGGACACCTCCGTGCTGAAATGATTCTTTGGGGCTGGACGTTTTACATAATATGCGCGTAGTTAAATCGCGTGAAGAGACACTACACGTCTATTAACTGTAATGTTTAGCTAACTCGTAAATACAGATTATAAGTTTACCAATTTAACCTACAGAAAAGTAAACAAACATCGTATTCGATGAGCCAGCGAGACGCAGGATCGTATGTCACGTCTCCCCCCCCCCATATCTGCCCAACCGCCCCCCCTGAAAAAAAGTATTTCTAGTTACCCTGGTTTCCTGTATGTTTTAAGTTTACAATACAATAGAATTGGACAAATCATTTAATGGTCAAAACGTTAAATTTCCCTTTGTTAGGTTTTTCCGTATTTAGGGACAATCTTGGAAAAAATATTCGTAGACTTTTTGAAAAGTCTATTCAAATTTCAAAATATATCGTGAAAATATGCAATTAATCTCAATCAAATCTACTAATTGCCCTAAATTTCGCCCCCCCCCAGAACAATGTTGGTTCAGGTAGTGTCGATTTGCAAGGGATACGGACTCAATACCAACATTGTACAGGGGGGAGAGGGGGGAAATATATCAAAATTCAAAAAGTCTACGAATTTTTTTCCAAGATTGTCTGAAAAAAGAGAACGATTAATGATTTTTTCTGATGTTAATTGAACGTTTATTTCCAAAATATAGCTTAAGAAATATATGGAATCGTATATCGGGAATATAGTTTAAGGCTTCTGTAAACTTTTTCGGATGACGGGGGGTGAAGGCTTCCAGGTGGGGGGGGGGGGCGGCGTGGACTGCATGTTGTTGTATATATATGGTCTGTTAAGGTGATGTGTATTTTATTGTACTAAATAAAGGTAATTTACTGGATTTATAGTCAAATGTACACTTAGTAGCGACATGAGAACCGTATTTTGATTGCAGTCACTTAATAATGTAGTATTTCTCACTTTAGATGGCTAAAAAATCTCCCAAAAAAAGTATCTTTGGAACATTCCGCTCAAATTAGGGCTGCATACCAACTGTCAAAAATTCGAGGGAAAAGGCTTTTAGAAATGTTTCCCCAGTATTCTAAAGCTGTAATATACAAGCACGCCAAGAAGCCTCTAAATGGTGAGGCTGTTTTTGACAAGAGAAGGCGAAATAGAGGTAGGGCAACAAAGTTCTCTCTTCAGGATAAGAGAAGTATAGTGCGCGCGGTCAATATGGTGTTAAATATGGTGTCATAATACATAAACATGCCTTTGCCACAAAATGAGAGTTTTTCCCAACGAAGCTCGTTTATATTATAAGTAATAAACATTCTGACATAAATCGCTACATGTTACATCATGTTACACTACATGTTACACTACATGTTACACCAAAACTATTATATTTTACTATAGCTTTTGACATGTTACAACATGTTACACCTACTTTTTAAAAAAACTATAGTGTTTATTTAAAAAGTAGGTGTAACATGTTGTAACATGTCATGAACTATAATAAAATATAGTAATTTTAGTGTAACATGTGGTGTAACATGATGTAACATGATGTAACATGTATACCTAAAGATATATTATAATACAAAAGTTGAAAATATACGGTATAAATAATCATCGTAATGAATAAGTCAATTATAAAAGTATTTTAAACACGAAAATATAAAACAACAACACAACTGTATCTCATTTTCCATTTTAGCTATGTTTCAGAAACGGAGCCGTTTATGTACTCTATAAAAGTACTTTAGCTTATTTCACCCATGAGTACAAGCTCAGCAAAACATTTTGAGCAGTGTGCCACATTCTTTTGCTCGTTTTCTGGGATGCTGTGGGAAAACGTGAACACTTTCCATCTGGATGCCATCATTTCATCCTCACTTTGATATTGTGAGTTATAATTGCCCCTGTATTTGATGATACTCTTTGATGTGGCGAATACAGGAGTGTCATATCAATGGAAACATCCGTGCTGAAATGATTCTTTGGGGCTGGACGTTTTACATAATATGCGCGTAGTTAAATCGCGTGAAGAGACACTACACGTCTATTAACTGTAATGTTTAGCTAACTCGTAAATACAGATTATAAGTTTACCAATTTAACCTACAGAAAAGTAAACAAACATCGTATTCGATGAGCCAGCGAGACGCAGGATCGTATGTCACGTCTCCCCCCCCATATCTGCCCAACCGCCCCCCCTGGAAAAAAGTATTTCTAGTTACCCTGGTTTCCTGTATGTTATAAGTTTACAATACAATAGAATTGGACAAATCATTTAATGGTCAAAACGTTAAATTTCCCTTTGTTAGGTTTTTCCGTATTTAGGGACAATCTTGGAAAAAATATTCGTAGACTTTTTGAAAAGTCTATTCAAATTTCAAAATATATCGTGAAAATATGCAATTAATCTCAATCAAATCTAATAATTGCCCTAAATTTCGCCCCCCTCCCCCCCAGAACAATGTTGGTTCAGGTAGTGTCGATTTGCAAGGGATACGGACTCAATACCAATATTGTACAGGGGGGAGAGGGGGAAATATATCAAAATTCAAAAAGTCTACGAATTTTTTTCCAAGATTGTCTGAAAAAAGAGAACGATTAATGATTTTTTCTGATGTTAATTGAACGTTTATTTCCAAAATATAGCTTAAGAAATATATGGAATCGTATATCGGGAATATAGTTTAAGTCTTCTGTAAACTTTTTCGGATGACAGGGGGTGGAGGCTTCCAGGTGGGGCGGCGTGGACTGCGTGTTGTTGTATATATATGGTATGTTAAGGTGATGTGTATTTTATTGTACTAACTAAAGGTAATTTACTGGATTTATAGTCAAATGTACACTTAGTAGCGACATGAGAACCGTATTTTGATTGCAGTCACTTAATAATGTAGTATTTCTCACTTTAGATGGCTAAAAAATCTCCCAAAAAAGTATCTTTGGAACATTCCGCTCAAATTAGGGCTGCATACCAACTGTCAAAAATTCGAGGAAAAGGCTTTTAGAAATGTTTCCCAGTATTCTAAAGCTGTAATATACAAGCACGCCAAGAAGCCTCTAAATGGTGAGGCTGTTTTTGACAAGAGAAGGCGAAATAGAGGTAGGGCAACAAAGTTCTCTCTTCAGGATAAGAGAAGTATAGTGCGCGCGGTCAATATGGTGTTAAATATGGTGTCATAATACATAAACATGCCTTTGCCACAAAATGAGAGTTTTTCCCAACGAAGCTCGTTTATATTATAAGTAATAAACATTCTGACATAAATCGCTACATGTTACATCATGTTACACTACATGTTACACTACATGTTACACCAAAACTATTATATTTTACTATAGCTTTTGACATGTTACAACATGTTACACCTACTTTTTAAAAAAACTATAGTGTTTATTTAAAAAGTAGGTGTAACATGTTGTAACATGTCATGAACTATAATAAAATATAGTAATTTTAGTGTAACATGTGGTGTAACATGATGTAACATGATGTAACATGATGTAACATGTATACCTAAAGATATATTATAATACAAAAGTTGAAAATATACGGTATAAATAATCATCGTAATGAATAAGTCAATTATAAAAGTATTTTAAACACGAAAATATAAAACAACAACACAACTGTATCTCATTTTCCATTTTAGCTATGTTTCAGAAACGGAGCCGTTTATGTACTCTATAAAAGTACTTTAGCTTATTTCACCCATGAGTACAAGCTCAGCAAAACATTTTGAGCAGTGTGCCACATTCTTTTGCTCGTTTTCTGGGATGCTGTGGGAAAACGTGAACACTTTCCATCTGGATGCCATCATTTCATCCTCACTTTGATATTGTGAGTTATAATTGCCCCTGTATTTGATGATACTCTTTGATGTGGCGAATACAGGAGTGTCCTTATCAATGGAAACATCCGTGCTGAAATGATTCTTTGGGGCTGGAAGTTTTACATAATATGCGCGTAGTTAAATCGCGTGAAGAGACACTACACGTCTATTAACTGTAATGTTTAGCTAACTCGTAAATACAGATTATAAGTTTACCAATTTAATTTACCTACAGAAAAGTAAACAAACATCGTATTCGATGAGCCAGCGAGACGCAGGATCGTATGTCACGTCTCCCCATATCTGCCCAACCGCCCCCCTGAAAAATCTAGTTACCCTGGTTTCCTGTATGTTTTAAGTTTACAATACAATAGAATTGGACAAATCATTTAATGGTCAAAACGTTAAATTTCCCTTTGTTAGGTTTTTCCGTATTTAGGGACAATCTTGGAAAAAATATTCGTAGACTTTTTGAAAAGTCTATTCAAATTTCAAAATATATCGTGAAAATATGCAATTAATCTCAATCAAATCTACTAATTGCCCTAAATTTCGCTCCCCCCAGAACAATGTTGGTTCAGGTAGTGTCGATTTGCAAGGGATACGGACTCAATACCAACATTGTACAGGGGGGAGAGGGGGGAAATATATCAAAATTCAAAAAGTCTACGAATTTTCTTCCAAGATTGTCTGAAAAAGAGAACGATTAATGATTTTTCTGATGTTAATTGAACGTTTATTTCCAAAATATAGCTTAAGAAATATATGGAATCGTATATCGGGAATATAGTTTAAGTCTTCTGTAAACTTTTTCGGATGACAGGGGGTGGAGGCTTCCAGGTGGGGGGGGGGGGCGGCGTGGACTGCGTTTTGTTGTATATATATGGTATGTTAAGGTGATGTGTATTTTATTGTACTAACTAAAGGTAATTTACTGGATTTATAGTCAAATGTACACTTAGTAGCGACATGAGAACCGTATTTTGATTGCAGTCACTTAATAATGTAGTATTTCTCACTTTAGATGGCTAAAAAATCTCCCAAAAAAGTATCTTTGGAACATTCCGCTCAAATTAGGGCTGCATACCAACTGTCAAAAATTCGAGGGAAAAGGCTTTTAGAAATGTTTCCCCAGTATTCTAAAGCTGTAATATACAAGCACGCCAAGAAGCCTCTAAATGGTGAGGCTGTTTTTGACAAGAGAAGGCGAAATAGAGGTAGGGCAACAAAGTTCTCTCTTCAGGATAAGAGAAGTATAGTGCAAGCATGGTCAATATGGTGTTAAATATGGTGTCATAATACATAAACATGCCTTTGCCACAAAATGAGAGTTTTTCCCAACGAAGCTCGTTTATATTATAAGTAATAAACATTCTGACATAAATCGTTACATGTTACATCATGTTACACTACATAACACTACATGTTACACAAAACTATTATATTTTACTATAGCTTTTGACATGTTACAACATGTTACACCTACTTTTAAAAAACTATAGTGTTTATTTAAAAAGTAGGTGTAACATGTTGTAACATGTCATGAACTATAATAAAATATAGTAATTTTAGTGTAACATGTGGTGTAACATGATGTAACATGATGTAACATGATGTAACATGATGTAACATGTATACCTAAAGATATATTATAATACAAAAGTTGAAAATATACGGTATAAATAATCATCGTAATGAATAAGTCAATTATAAAAGTATTTTAAACACGAAAATATAAAACAACAACACAACTGTATCTCATTTTCCATTTTAGCTATGTTTCAGAAACGGAGCCGTTTATGTACTCTATAAAAGTACTTTAGCTTATTTCACCCATGAGTACAAGCTCAGCAAAACATTTTGAGCAGTGTGCCACATTCTTTTGCTCGTTTTCTGGGATGCTGTGGGAAAACGTGAACACTTTCCATCTGGATGCCATCATTTCATCCTCACTTTGATATTGTGAGTTATAATTGCCCCTGTATTTGATGATACTCTTTGATGTGGCGAATACAGGAGTGTCCTTATCAATGGAAACATCCGTGCTGAAATGATTCTTTGGGGCTGGACGTTTTACATAATATGCGCGTAGTTAAATCGCGTGAAGAGACACTACACGTCTATTAACTGTAATGTTTAGCTAACTCGTAAATACAGATTATAAGTTTACCAATTTAACCTACAGAAAAGTAAACAAACATCGTATTCGATGAGCCAGCGAGACGCAGGATCGTATGTCACGTCTCCCCCCCCCCATATCTGCCCAACCGCCCCCCCTGAAAAAAAGTATTTCTAGTTACCCTGGTTTCCTGTATGTTTTAAGTTTACAATACAATAGAATTGGACAAATCATTTAATGGTCAAAACGTTAAATTTCCCTTTGTTAGGTTTTTCCGTATTTAGGGACAATCTTGGAAAAAATATTCGTAGACTTTTTGAAAAGTCTATTCAAATTTCAAAATATATCGTGAAAATATGCAATTAATCTCAATCAAATCTAATAATTGCCCTAAATTTCGCCCCCCTCCCCCCCAGAACAATGTTGGTTCAGGTAGTGTCGATTTGCAAGGGATACGGACTCAATACCAACATTGTACAGGGGGGAGAGGGGGGAAATATATCAAAATTCAAAAAGTCTACGAATTTTTTTCCAAGATTGTCTGAAAAAAGAGAACGATTAATGATTTTTTCTGATGTTAATTGAACGTTTATTTCCAAAATATAGCTTAAGAAATATATGGAATCGTATATCGGGAATATAGTTTAAGTCTTCTGTAAACTTTTTCGGATGACAGGGGGTGGAGGCTTCCAGGTGGGGGCGGCGTGGACTGCATGTTGTTGTATATATATGGTATGTTAAGGTGATGTGTATTTTATTGTACTAACTAAAGGTAATTTACTGGATTTATAGTCAAATGTACACTTAGTAGCGACATGAGAACCGTATTTTGATTGCAGTCACTTAATAATGTAGTATTTCTCACTTTAGATGGCTAAAAAATCTCCCAAAAAAGTATCTTTGGAACATTCCGCTCAAATTAGGGCTGCATACCAACTGTCAAAAATTCGAGGGAAAAGGCTTTTAGAAATGTTTCCCAGTATTCTAAAGCTGTAATATACAAGACGCCAAGAAGCCTCTAAATGGTGAGGCTGTTTTTGACAAGAGAAGGCGAAATAGAGGTAGGGCAACAAAGTTCTCTCTTCAGGATAAGAGAAGTATAGTGCGCGGTCAATATGGTGTTAAATATGGTGTCATAATACATAAACATGCCTTTGCCACAAAATGAGAGTTTTTCCCAACGAAGCTCGTTTATATTATAAGTAATAAACATTCTGACATAAATCGCTACATGTTACATCATGTTACACTACATGTTACACTACATGTTACACCAAAACTATTATATTTTACTATAGCTTTTGACATGTTACAACATGTTACACCTACTTTTTAAAAAAACTATAGTGTTTATTTAAAAAGTAGGTGTAACATGTTGTAACATGTCATGAACTATAATAAAATATAGTAATTTTAGTGTAACATGTGGTGTAACATGATGTAACATGATGTAACATGATGTAACATGATGTAACATGTATACCTAAAGATATATTATAATACAAAAGTTGAAAATATACGGTATAAATAATCATCGTAATGAATAAGTCAATTATAAAAGTATTTTAAACACGAAAATATAAAACAACAACACAACTGTATCTCATTTTCCATTTTAGCTATGTTTCAGAAACGGAGCCGTTTATGTACTCTATAAAAGTACTTTAGCTTATTTCACCCATGAGTACAAGCTCAGCAAAACATTTTGAGCAGTGTGCCACATTCTTTTGCTCGTTTTCTGGGATGCTGTGGGAAAACGTGAACACTTTCCATCTGGATGCCATCATTTCATCCTCACTTTGATATTGTGAGTTATAATTGCCCCTGTATTTGATGATACTCTTTGATGTGGCGAATACAGGAGTGTCCTTATCAATGGAAACATCCGTGCTGAAATGATTCTTTGGGGCTGGACGTTTTACATAATATGCGCGTAGTTAAATCGCGTGAAGAGACACTACACGTCTATTAACTGTAATGTTTAGCTAACTCGTAAATACAGATTATAAGTTTACCAATTTAACCTACAGAAAAGTAAACAAACATCGTATTCGATGAGCCAGCGAGACGCAGGATCGTATGTCACGTCTCCCCCCCCCATATCTGCCCAACCGCCCCACTGAAAAAAGTATTTCTAGTTACCCTGGTTTCCTGTATGTTTTAAGTTTACAATACAATAGAATTGGACAAATCATTTAATGGTCAAAACGTTAAATTTCCCTTTGTTAGGTTTTTCCGTATTTAGGGACAATCTTGGAAAAAATATTCGTAGACTTTTTGAAAAGTCTATTCAAATTTCAAAATATATCGTGAAAATATGCAATTAATCTCAATCAAATCTAATAATTGCCCTAAATTTCGCCCCCCTCCCCCCCAGAACAATGTTGGTTCAGGTAGTGTCGATTTGCAAGGGATACGGACTCAATACCAACATTGTACAGGGGGGAGAGGGGGGAAATATATCAAAATTCAAAAAGTCTACGAATTTTTTTCCAAGATTGTAGTATTCTATTTCCCAACACTCGAATTCCAAGCTCAATTCGTTAGGTATTGGAAGATAATAGTCAGCGGGACTCCAATCGTTCCTTCTCCGTTTCCAGAACCGAAACAACAAATACATTGACCAACACCCCCTTAAAGCCCCCATACCTCAATCCCATACCTTCTCCCATATCTCATCTCCAAACCTCCCCCAATACTCCCAAAAACAGCCAAAATATATACAAATAATTAGTCAGAATGAGGCGTTGATGCAGGAAAAGCGCAAACAAAACTTTTAACTGGTTCAATTCCTCCCAGTTGGGCGCGGCTTCCATTATCTCTTGGGATGCCAACCTTCCTGATGCACCCATCGGGTTAAGGACTTTCGCAAGCTGGAGATAGTGTAGAGCCGTATGACGACGATTCCACCCCACATGATCCATAATTTCTGTCAGCTCCGCACCCGACAAGGCCAACGTGATAGTACAGCCAGAGCGGAAACCATGCAAAGTTTCACCATTATCCGCATCCATTGCTGCCAAATACAGCGTCAATCGTGCTTCAGCCGCCGACGACGTAATAGGAGCATTCTTGATCCCACCGTTAGGAGCAGTCGGACGGAACAAATACCCCGTTGTTAAATCGACCCCAATTCCCTGCGCCAGAGCCACGTACTTCTCAATAGCAGCCACGGGACAGATGATATGATTTGGATTTCTTCGTATACCAAATACATTGTGGTCACCATCACGCAAAGTCTTTCCCCGGACATGATTGAATAGTAGACCATCATCGTTTGGGAATCGTAGTATTTCCGGTACTTTGACTTGTCCCATATCCCCTGGGCGGTCACCGCTAAAGAAAACGGCCTTAAAATAGCTTGATCACGAGCAAGAAGAAACTGTTGAGTCAGGGAAATAGTGGAATTAACAGCCATCAGATGTCGGCAGTTTGACTAACTTATCAACAAGAAACGGCGTTGCTTGTTTAGGGGTCACTCTAGCTTGTAGCTGTTCGGAGGTCACCATCCGAAGATAATCACGGACAGTTTTATCAGCAGCGGGATTTCCAAGCCCTAAACGCTTGTCCCATTAACCATCTAGACCAAGGGCAGAAAAAATATAACGCAATTTACCAATGTAAGAATCTACGGTCTTAAAAGACAACCGTAGAGGACAGCCACACTGTCTTAAGAAAACGCCTCGCTGTCCTAAGAAAACGCAACCATTCACGTGCACCTGCGTTTTACCACTTTTATCTTTAAAAACGAGGAATCGTGTCACATCTCGGAGTTACGGTTAACAGACCAGGATGTCCAGGCAATGCAGACAAAAAACGTCTGCTGCAAGGAGTCCTTTTGACGTACATAAGACGTGGTTCGATTTAACGACAAAAGATGGTCCAAACGACAGTCAATACTGGTCAGGTAAATGTCGGGCGCTTGTAGCAGTTAAGGTTGAAAATTCAATTTCCGTTGATAACCACATCGTTGGCAAAACCGGAAATCATAATCGATCGTTAGCATAACCACAATCGGGACATCGAACGGATGACACATACAACTTTGCAGTAGGTGGACAAGGCTGAAACGACAACAAATAACATGGTGGCGCCGAGTAATGCAAAAACGAGAACTTAGGAAGATAAATAGACAACTGCAGATCTATATACCATATAATATATACATAAACTAACCAAAAATAGAACCCTATGAAACGACATTTAATGAAGAAATATGAAAATAAGACAAAGATTATACAATATTCTGAGACGTAAACCGTAGAGCAAAAACCCATAAGTCCCCTGGAAGGTCAGGGTGCGGCACCCAACCATCGCGACTGGGAAGTTGTAAAACTCCCTGGTTTATAAATCCTGGGCAAAAACATTGATCCCCGCGGACCCAGGCGACGGCCAAGGTGTAAAGTGAGGTAAGGGATGTCCATGTAGATCAAACATAACATTGGAATCAAGGGCTATCAAATCGCAAGTATGTCCTAAAGATCATCCAACTGGTTCTGTACGTTCTCCCACAATGCTTCGCTCAATCGACAATCGGAAGGTGACAATCGACACGACGGCGCGTCCGCTGGGTTATCATTACTTGCAACTTTAATCACCCGAAGACATATATTCAACCGGACGGTAGAGAAAAACGCGATTCAAAGAGGCACTTCGACCGCCCTTATCATTCCACGCATAAACAACCGCTTGGTTATCCACCATGGCATCCACATGTGCATTTTGCACAAGTGTTCTAAAAGAAGACAATACGTGTTCTAATGCAACAGCCTCCTTGACGGATATGTCCAGATGTTGTTCATCGTTAGACCAATAATCCGACACATCGAGAGAGACACGCGAAGTAATGCTGCCACCACACGCAAAAGAGGACGCATCCGAAGCCAGCGTTACCCGAATATGCCTTTCATCCCTCCAGAGCAATGGCTGAGACCAGGTACTCACAAATGACCAATGTTCAATGACTTCAATCTCCTCTCTCAAAGGGCCACGTAAAGGAACGAGTTTACCCGTTCGCAAGGCCAAAGATATAGCAGCATTCATTTCTCGCGTAAACAAAATAGCCGCCGGTATCCCCATGGAGAGAGAAACGCACTCCCCACTAATTTCTGTAACGTTTTTGCATTAACTAGCCGTTGTTTCAAGATATCTTGAAGAAGAAGTAGAAAATTTTCTTTCTTCTGTGGTATCATGACGAACAATCCCTCTATAGAATTCACTAAAAATCCCAAATAAGGAACTATCTGCCGAGGAATCAAAATAGATTTTGACAAATGCAGGAAATAACCCAAATTAACCAAAAAATAAAGTACCAGAAACAAAGCAGAATTAGCTGCAGCCAGATGCCGCTGGTCAGCCTCGACAATAGCAGCATATGGACCCTGGCTCAGAGAAACGCGAAGTTCAGCATTGTGTCGATCATCAATATACAGCGAACATGGAACATTAAACGAGCGGAAGTAATTGGATGCAACCTGTCCGGTATTGTGGTAAACGTAAGGCAAGGTTTTCCAACCAAACGGAAGGGAAGTACAGACAAAAACCCAGCCACCCCACTGGATACCAAAAAGATGCCTGCTTTCTTGGCTCATTAGAATGTGATCCTAACCGGATTTATCATCTAGGACAGCATGATAAGAGTCGCGTTCGACATACCGAGGTAGATCCCGAAGCCGATCTAACATGAAGGGATTATCTTTAATCCAAAGATTCAAAAATCGAGCATCATAGCATAAACGACGCTTAGTAGGTTCTACCGTCAAAGGAAGGACTAAATGAGGCATATCCACTTGGCCAGCTCTACTAAGTAACGATACGGCGCCATTACGAACCCTCTCAATCAATGTGGTACGGACAAATTCAAACAATGGCTGACACGAAATATTGTTAGGATAATAACACGACGGTGGTCTATCGGAATCATATGTGACGCTTTTATACCTCCATCGAAAATGTTGAAAATGAGGGAAAATTGAAACGTGATTCCGTAACCAATCTAACACTTGAGCTTGCTCTACAGTAGGAGAGTCGCCAACAAGATTTTCCCAAAAACCGATATGAGCATGTAACTCCCCTGCACGAAAAGACGCAGGATCTCGGAAAGCCATGGAAGTAGGATCACCCAAAGACTGCCCATTTACAATCTTCGTTAAATCCACATCGTTCACTGTCATCCCTTTGCGGGCCTCTACTGGGTTTCCCATTAATGTCGACCCATTTAATCTGTGCTTCTCCACTCATAAAGTATTGGGAGGCCTCCATAGTAGACCTATCAAAATGCGGATCATACTCCCAACCATAGCCAAGACATGTCCGAAGGGCAAATACATAATGTTCGGAACCCAAAGAGCCAGCATAGGGATGACAGTTCTGCCCCTGCCTGGCCGGGGGAGTATTTTAGAGACTCGGTATCAAAACCGTCAACCTTTGATGACCCAAGCGGAGGAATGCAATGTAACGAAATCAATAGACAATGCGTGCTATCATCCAAATAATCCACGAACGTACACAGTTCCAAACATGAAAATTGACTACAGGCCTGTTAAATCTTGGTCGAAATCACCATGTCTTAGTTTATACCGTTATATACAGCGTTTATAATAAGCATATAACGAGAGTTTTAAAGAATTTATAAGATATAAAACAGAACTTGCTGTGTACTAGTGCATTATTAATTCGAATAACTTAGGATATATGAGTGTGTGCGAACATATATCCGTAGCAAAAGTCGAATGTAATATGATGCGCACTTGATTGAGACTCAATGGATAATAACTCGACGGTTAACCGCACGGTTAACCGTCGCTAAATCTTAATTATATTTAAAGCAATGTTATAAATTTATCCCTTTTGGGACTTCATTCTTTTATTAGATATAAAGGAACCCTTATGAAACGTTTTAGGAGCAATTACTGTTACCATTAGCGTATTCCAACGGTTAACCACGGTTAACCACTATTTTGTATTTATAATTGAGTCTTTAGTATATCTAAATTACAGTGGTTAACCGTGGTTAACCGTCGTAGTTTTGAACAATTCATAGTTGTGAACACTTGATTCCTTTCGATGGCTAACACTATGTTTAGAAACAGCACAATATGCTAAAATGCAGGCACATTTATCGCCACAAAGTCACAATTTCTCATTATTGCTCATGGTTAACCGTGAGTTAACTGTGGTTACACTGCAAATGTTTCAAAACTTGTTTTAAGAAAAAAAACTTGTTTTAAGAAAAAAAATCTTGTTTTAAGAAAAATTATCTCGTCCCTTCTACAAGATAATTATCTTGTTGAAATATCTTGACAAGAAAATTTTCTTAAGACAAGAAAACTTTTCTAGGCTAGGAAAACTAATTTTAAGAAAAAATATCTTGTTTTAAGAAAAAATATCTTGTTTTAAGAAAAATTATCTCGTCCCTTCTACAAGATAATTAATTATCTTGTTGAAATATCTTGACAAGAAAATTTTCTTAAAACAAGAAAAAGTTTCTAGGCTAGAAAAACAAATTATAACAAAAGTAATCTTGAATGAAGATTTCTGTTAATCAAATGAAATTTTTCACAAAAGTGGAAGTTAAAAGTGTGGAAGTTGGTAAGGTAGATATCATGCTAAAATATCAAATTGGAGATTATTCCTTTGATTTCCTGAGTAATGCCAAGTACTAACCTGTGTACAGTCAAACTCTGGGTACAAGATCAAGCACATTCAATTTTAAACTATGATTCACATTCAGTAACTGCATCCTGGACGTATTTAATTAGATAAATGAATTTGCTGCATGAATCTAATGAGCTTCATGCCCATGCATATAATACTCTCCTCTGTCCTCCACTGAGACTTTTTTTATAAATATTTGATAATGAGGTTTCACGTGAGGTTTCTACCACACACTTCCTTACTGCTCTGGTGACCCTTCATTTAAGAATTATAGTCAACATGCTCATGCTAATTAAAATGCTTGATACTCTCACTATGAAATATTTAAAGAATAATTAAGATATTTTTTCTTTTTAAGAATAATTATCTTATGTATAACAAATTTTTATCTTAAAACAAGATAATGTTTCTTAAAACAAGACAATTTTTCTTGAAATAAGAAAAAATTATCTTGACAAGTTTTGAAGAATTTGCAGTGTAACCGTTCGGCGCCACTGGATACCAGTAGGTCTTATTCGCCCAAAATGCGATTTATGTCCACTTTATATTTACAAAGCATCCCAATTAACGGCAAAACAAAGATATTAAATTCTCCTGATACACTTCCTACAAAGTATTTTTAACCTTTAGGTTTATGTACTGCATACGCATGTACTTGCACTACTAAAAAACGCTCGTGAGCAATATTTTGTCAAATTCACATATATAGTCTTTATCAGCATTGCCTTTGCTTAACCATTAAAAATGGTTCAAAAACTTAAAGGTTTGCATCATTTGAAAGCTTAGTGGTCTGTCCTTAAACAAATGTGTAAAATGGGCCTTACGATTATCGGTAACTGATTGCGTGTCACTTCGAAAACTGCAATGTATCAAAGACAATCGTGGACATAACAGTTGATAAAATTGCTTAAATTTTCCGCACCACACATTCGACTAAATTCATTAGGCTTTCGCCCCCCTTTCCCCCAACAACATAACAACATTGTCTAGGGGGAAGGGGGGTATCCAAGGTCAAATACAGAAATTATAGTACAATTTATACTCCGACAGATGTACATTGGAATTTTATTAACAAGTTATGTCCAGAATTGTAGTTCCTTCTCCTTTTTCTTCTTTTCTCTGTTGTCTACGGATCTTCTCTTCATCACAAAATCTCTTCCAGCATTTCATATGATGGTACCATTCTAAGTTAATGCTGTCAGGGTTCTTCTCCATGTATGAATTTACAGATCCGTCATCGATGTTCTCGTACGATTTCTTAGCTATTTCAGCTTGTTGACATTTAAGTTTGGCCCATTCAGACCTACACTCAAGAAATTTCTTAAGCCTTTGGCGTGTAACTTTGCAAAGTTGCTCCGTAACGCCATCAAAATGCATAAAACATGAGGATATTCGAGTTTTATAAATATCTTCAGCCATGATTGTTTTGCATAACTAAGCGTGTTTCCACTTCGAAGCATGTGCGTGTTTGTGCGCAGTGCGAGTTTGGCTCAATGCGCATGCGTATTTGCTACCAAAACAATGGCGGTTCGAATATTTCGAAGCGCGAAAATAGCAAACTTTGGAGGGATTTTTCCCCAATTGTGCACCTGTTTCGCTTGGGGAGCAACGGATTCTGATAAAGTAAGTTTTTATCTATTGATTCATGTGAAAATTATGTAGTTCCACGAGGGGTGCAACGGAATCCGTTTTCTAAGCATCTTTTGGATGCTCATCCTACGGCCTATTTGAACTTTGATCAGAAATATTTTCTTGTCAATATACTATAGATCTCAGTTGCAAAAAGCTAACCACAAAGTCATGCACATATATATTAGAGGTTAAGAGTAAATTATTTTAATATCTTCCTCAACAAAATAGAATGTTGAATGTTCTGGAATCATCATATGATACATATAGTTAACATCAACTTGTGGTCAGCTTTTGCTTATGGGACACGGCTACTCAAACCACAGTGATGATGGTATACTGTAATTAACCACGCTAACATCGTCAGCGAAAACTGGTTTCAAGAATGGGTGAGTAAAATACTTCGAATGCGTGGTGCGAGTGTAGGTAGAGTCTAACGAAGATTCGGCGGTTGAGTAGTATAAAACTACCTGAAAAATACAATAAGAACTTCGACGTTTCGGACGAAGGCCATTAGGACGAAGGACGAAGGCCGTTAGTTGTCACTAACTTCCAGACGAAAGGCCTTCGCTCAAAACGTCGAAGTTCTTATTGTATTTTTTTAGGTAGTTTAATCCTATACTCAACCGCCGAACCTGTGTAAAATACTGTTGCATTTTCCAAATGTTTCCGGTCAATTGTCAATCAGTGTAGTGTAATAGATGATCTCGTATTCTCGTAACTATCTTCTCCAATCTCAAAGTTTACAATCTTCCTTTATATTAGTTAGTTTAACTATTAGCACTACAGTAATGATCTAAATATAGCGAGTGGCATATTACCATTACTCAGCACTGTTCACAATACAGAAATTTTAGTAGTTTTACAGCTGATAATTCTATTTAATCCATTGTATAGACTCGATTCTACTATTCTGGTTCAAAATGATTTTCTTGGAAAAACAGATAAAAATAAAAATTCCGATCTAGTTTCAACATGCAGACACAAAAGCAGATTTAAATTAAAAATCCTACTGAAGTAAAGGTACGTTTACACGCTGCGATTTGTCGGACCGATTTTAGGTTTTGCTGAATGTTAATGACGAATATTTTCAGTCGATAATGTCGTCAGATGACGTTTGCCACGTATTTTTCAAATATCATTAACGTGCATCTGAAATCGGCCCGACAAATTGCAGCGTGTAAACAAACTTTAAAGGAATGCTTTGAATGTTTGAACGCCCACACGCCTTCGTTTCGACCACTACTAAATAGTAGTTGACCTGTAAAATCTGGTCTAAAAGCATGTAAAATCTAAAAGCATGTAAAATCTTTTCGAAATCCCTCGCCACTTGATGATCGCTTATTGCGTGAAACAGGCTGTAGTGGATACCTTGAGGTAATATATCGAGCAATATATCGAGCACACTTTGGCATTTCGTGAACCAAAACACGCTCATATATAAATAATATATATATTAGTATATATAAATAATATATATTTAAATAATATATATATAGTATATAACATAAATCATATATATAATCATAAGTGTTGTATAGTAGCAGGGTGCACGCAATGTGGCAAGACTGTATGGGTGAAAACTCTGTTGGACAATGCCCAAAAACTATAAGTTCACCTCCTCAGCGTATCATCCTGTGTTATGGTCAATGGCAGCCATCGTATTTTTATACGATAAGAGCAAGGCCTGGAATATAATTCAATGAAGGTATATTTGAAGATATCGTCAAAGTAGATAATCTTGATGTATCTCAGCGGAATTTGATTGTACTGGACGAATTTATGGTACTATCTGGCAAGGACTAGCGTATATAGTGCTGTCATGTTTACGAAGGGAAGTCGTCATATAAATTTAGCCGTCATCTATATTGTCCAAAATTTATTTCATCAGGAAAACGAATGAAAATAATAGAACGGCCTTTATATTACTACTACTGAAGTGGTCAGCAAAGTGAGTGGTCAGCTGATCACGTAGATGCTAAACAAAGATGTACACATGGACTAATTTCTCGTTTTATGTAAATGACTCCCATATAACGTCACTATCGTTGCATTGCTATATTGAATAAATTGAAATAGATTTTAGGTTTTTTTCGCTACTTCGTTCAAGGCAAGCGGGTGTAATATCAGACATGTTTTCGCACGTACTCTAGCATTATTGCAAAGGCGGCCCAGTTTCATTCACGAGCCAGCGTTTTGACACTCCCGTTTATAATAATAAATAATAAATGTATTTTAGTTTACTGCAAAAGTTACAAGTACAAAAAATAACATACATCAATAATTATACACGAAAATACAAGTATAGAAAATATAAATATAAATATACAATAATTCAGATGTGGTGAGGAAGCCCAAATAGAAACCATACGGCTTATAAAAATTTGAGCTACCTCATGTTTTGTGTAGCGAGTTTTATTACATGTTAAAATAACATATATAACGCAATAGTAGAGACGGAATAATCAAATAGCAAGTTGATTGGAATAAAATTATGAAATATTAAAGTCATATATAGCGAGAAAGAAGAAACTTTTTTAACTTAGATTGAAATTTGAATATAGACGATGAATTACGTATTACGGGGTTCAACGTATTAAAAAATTTGGGTCCTTGATAATTTAGAGAAAATTGACGAATATTTGTCCTACAGTAAGGGACACATAGTGTTCTGGATTGACGGGTATAATAATTATGAATTTGGTTTATTAGACTGAAATCATTCAGAAATTTTACATAAATCAGAATTAATCAGACTCATTAAAGTTGACACATCATCATGGGAATAGAACAAGTTAGTATCATCAGCGAATAAAATAAATTGACCAGCGTCAGTAATATTGGATATATCATTGATATATATTAGGAACAATAATGGGCCAAGTATTGACCCTTGAGGGACCCCACATGTTATTTCATTAGACAGAGAACGAGTACCATTGTATTCTACAGATTGAAACCTATTGGATAAGTAACTTTTTATCCATTCAAGAGCCAATCCTCGGATACCATAGTGTTCAAGTTTAGAAATTAAAATTCCATGATCAACAGTATCAAAAGCTTTGGATAAATCAAGAAAAATTCCAACTGTGTGCTTATTTGTGTCAAAGCCTGTAGAGATTTTGTCATAAAGGTTTATAAGTGCAAGTGAGGTTGAGTGATTTTTTCTGAAGCCATATTGGTTTTTAAATAATATTTGATTAACATTTATATAGTTCATTAACCGATTGTACACAACTCTTTCCAAAATTTTAGAAAAAATTGGTAAAACCGATATTGGTCTATAATTAGAAAACAGACGATCATCACCCGATTTAAAAATTGGTATTATACGTGCAATTTTCATTTGATCTGGAACAATTTCGGTTTCAATGGACAAGTTTAAAAGTTTACTCAGAGGTTCAGAAATAAGATCAATAGAATTTTTTACTAACCACATAGGGATTTTATCATAGCCTGCGGCAGAGCCTGAACGAAGCGACTTCACTACATCAATTATTTCTAACTGAGAGACTGACTCAAGAAATATAGTCTTTACAAAATTACCACCAAGATAGGAACTGGCAGTCATAGATGAAGTTGGTATTTGTTTGGCTAGATTAGGCCCAATATTTGTAAAATAATCACAAAAACGATTAGCAATTACAATTGGATCAGAGATATCTTGATTATTGGAAGAAAAAACGGATGGTAACTTATTTGGACGTTTTTTCCTGTTGGTCACCTCGTTCAGGATCTGCCATGTTCTTTTAATATCCGAAGTCGCAGATTTTAGTTTTGTTTCAAAATATAAACGTTTGGCTATTCGGATTGAATGATTTAGTTTATTTTTAAAATCAATATATATATTTTTATTTACATCGCTCGGTTTCCCCAGGTATTTCTTGTAAAGTTTATTCTTTCTTTTTATTGATGTTAAAAGTCCTTTGGTCATCCAGGGTTTAGAGAACTTAGAAGAACGCACTTTTTGCTTACGCAACGTCAATGTCAGTGACACTTCATGTCAATTCCACTTTATAATGTCAATTACGGTAAGTGCCTTACTAACGTAAATGTAAATTTTAAAATCGTTAGACCGAAAAATATCCGACAATGATAGCTTGCAGTAAGGAAAGGTAGCCTTGAAATATTCAAGCTGAATAATGGATGGAACTATAAAGATTAACATTGTTTTCTAACGCTATATTAACTCGAGATGTTACAGTTGAGAGGGTGAAGATACCCAGAGTTGGTGAAGGTAAGCAAAACTATAACCGACCTGTTCCATTTCTGGACCAGAACTGAATATACACAAGTGCTGATAATATTAATATGTTGTTGATAATTAGTGTAAATTCATTTGACATATTAGCAAAAGAAGCTAAATGGTTTCATTCAGTTGGAAGTATAAATATACTGTATATTTTCATTCCGCCTTCATTTCGTACACGTATCATGTAAACGTGGGCTACTTATAATTGACGAGAAGAAGCTGACGAGTGATATTGGTAAATATTAATAGTAGCTTAAACAAGCGACGTTATTAGTTTAATCGGTAGATAACTTGCCGGTTTAATTTATAATGGCGTCAGTCATTCTTGCTTCAAACAAAAAACGGCAATCTAGTGTATGTCTGTTGCACGTTCATGATTTCAAACAATAACAACTGTCGCGATATCTCACAGGTCGGTTTTGTACGTGTGACGTGTAGATATCGTCCGCCTTTTAGATAGCGAAATATCCGTAGACGGCACTGGTATATGTGCCAGAAAGACACACATATTGGGCAATAATATTGTCTCACTTTTTAAGTTTTGAAGCGTTTCAAAGAAAAACACGCAGCATGGGTAAACCCTCATCGAATGTGAGCCCAAACTTTTTAAAACGTTTCCAGTGTGAAAACTTTTGAAAACGCTACGAATCCGGATGCATTGTGGACGCACTGTGCCGGAACTTTTTGAAAAGGATGACATAAATTGATGACATTTGAGATCACTCACGCTAATAACAAGGCCGCGGAAAACGTCTGCGCATGCGTCAACTTGACCGAATTTTGCGTGCCGAACGTTGATCACTAGCTCAGTGACCTTAATGTATAAATGTTTCCGTGAGACAAAGCCTCAAAATGGCCGTCAAAATGAGCGACTTCCTCGTGTGTATTTGCTGCAAAATTGCGTTCACAAGTTCATAAGTTCAAGAAAGAGTATCGTGAAAGAAAATGAACCAAAGATGACTGGCGATAAATTTATCGTGCGAAGAATTCTCAAACGGAACCATGCAAGAATATTTTTCGTAGGTACACTTGATCGATATTATTTCCACATCTTTTTTTGCGTAGCATGAACATTTTTTGCGTGAATATTAATTAAACTTTATGAGTTACTCGAAAGATTAAGGACATTAAGAACCTTAATTATATTCCTGAGAATTTGATTATATTTTTGGTCTAAACTTGTGTAATTGATACTTTTGCACGAAGTACTCGATACATTCCCGTACAAACAAACGATTTTCTATTTCATTTTTATTTCGTTTGATACAATAGATGTTACAGAACTAACAATTAAGGTCTGGTCTACCCGCCTGCCTTATTTTCTTGTTTGTTTCACTTATCTTCAATGTGTAAATTGCCATGTCTGCAAGCGCAGACATTTTTACGCGGTGTTCGCTAATGGCACATAACAGTATAGGATCCATTGGATTGCGCATGCTCTGTAATTAAGCGATTCTAGCGTATTGGTATATCGTTTTTGCGGGTACGTGTGGTCGGTCGAAAACGCAACGAAACCCGATACGTGTGGACGCGTAACTTTTTGAATCCAACAACAAAATGTTTGCAGATACAAAGGAATCCGGATGCGTGTGAAGGCGGCCTCAGTCAAGAATGCTAATTCAACTCGGCCTAAAATTACTGATGACAATTTGTGGAATGATTTTGATTCGTCTGCCTTATCTTGGTACACAAGGTGTTGCATGCACAAAGAAACTATGTCTATGCCGATATATTTTACACCAACTGTTAAAGTTGTAGTTATTCGTGACAAAAGAAAAAAATAACCTTTTACATCAAGTAGGAACACAGTTCCCTACTTATCTTGCTACAACACTATCTATCAAGTAACTTGCCTTGGTTACGAAAAATCTTATATTGGTACAACTGAGCGATGCCTAAGAAAACGACCTGACGACGAATATAACCTAGCCTGCGTAGTAGCTGGTTTTTCGGAGGAGGATTTGCTGGCGAGAGAGCGCGCGGGCGGACGAGAAACCTTCTACCAGGTTTCCATACATTTGCCATTGCCGCCCATTTTAATTATTAGGGACTATGCGAAGCATCATGGGGCGAGCGCAAGCAAGAGCGAGGCGTGTGAGCGAAACATATCGCACTAATTTCGATATTTTACTCTGATTTTACTCATCAAGGACAATGTGAAGTGGTTGCACAATTTGTACATAATACTTAATCATTGAGAAGCACGAAAAGAACGTTTCAGAAAATTCTATACAATGTGTCAAAGGTAGCAATATTGACATTGCACCTGTAGGCTTTAAGGTAATAGAAAATGAATTCGCTCACACTGCTAGAAGTGTGTCAGAAGTCAGAACTGTAAATGAAAAAAATGAACGAAAATAGCAATGGAAATAACGTAAGTAGTAATGTACGGGACTTCACGTCACTACGTCACTCTCTCTGACGTCATCTTCCAAAACATATGACGTCATCTTCAAAACATGTGCCTTATAGTCCCGTACCAATAATAAAATGTGACGTCACATTTTGGGGGTATGGGAGGGTATAAATTATTTTGGAAAGCGCGCGCTCGCTCTCCTCCCTTCGGTCGTCGTACGCGCGTGTTTTGGAAAGCTTGCGTGTGTGTGTGCGTGTGTGAGTGTGTTTTCCAAAGTGTTTCAAAGAAGTGAAAAAGTATGGTTCTGTTGCAGAAAACCCACCAAAAGCTTTAATTACTTCTCTAAAACACATTTTTTTAAGGAAGAGATTTTGTGTGGTTGTACCTAATAAACAAAGTGAAAATGCCAAAGAATTATAGTTTTATGATGTTAAACAACACTGGTAAAAAAACATGTTGTCATGAGTCTTGCACATGGACAGGCTCTGAGACCGGTTTTAAATTACATACAAAAGTAACACATGGGTCTGTCGGTCTCTTTACTCCGATGTCTAACACCACCAGCAAATGTGGTGTATGTAATAAGAGTTTTAGAAAAGATGGTGAATTTTTAAAACACTCTAAAGAAAAACATTATTAAATATTAATTTGTAACCTTTTAAGAAGTGGGTTACAAATTTACACCACCGCGTTAGTACCCATAAGGTAGAGTATCGAAGTCTTCCATAACCACTCGCTTGTTGTAATCCAACGAGAATGTCTTCTCTTGGTACTTATTTTTCACAGTCTTGGTTTTTATGTCTCTTACCATCGCATTTTTTGACGTTGTGATCTTATCTAACTTTCCACTAACTATATCGACCATGCTCTCTTGGTTGATGAGCATGCTGTTCTTGTGGTTTAATGTGAACCCTTTGACCTTACATACTTTTTCACCATTACTTGTCTCCCAAGCGTAAGACTTAGGACCTGTTGCAACCCACTTGGTTATGTGATACCCATCTAACTGGTCTGCTAATTCACCTAACATATCACCTCTTGTGGTTCGGTTACCGCCTGGTCTATCTATGTACCAAACGCTATCGGTATCGTAACCTAATACTTGGTCGTCAAGATGATCTAATATGTCGTACAACATCAACCTAGCATGACTGGTTGTAAAACTAGCTATAAAAATATTTATGTTGTTATGATTATTGACATACTGGTCTTTAAGAGTGTAAGAAACTTGGGCTAAATTGTCGTTTTTGAAAAAGAAAATGTTTTCGACATCTAATGTGTTATCATTACAAATTTCATAATACCTTGCTGGACTCGAGATGTACTCGGTTTGAGACATGTTAATTCTCTGACCAAATTTACCCCACAAGCTATTTAAGCACAGCTTGGCAATGGCTCGCATGCCTGGATTAAACTTAATCTCGCCAAGTTCTATACCTAAAATCTCTTTAACTTTTGCACGAAAATCGTCCAGCGTTTTGTACTGGGTTCCCGGCCCAACTTTTGGTGGCTTAGAAGACTCGATCTTAATCTTCATAAATTTTTGTACATAACTTTTAAACAAGTTCTCTGTTGTATCTTTAAAGTGCCACACTTCGTAGATCTCAACAAGCTCGTAACCCTTCTCTAGTGCCTTGTTAAATTCGTTCGTACACCAGGTACCAACGAAGCTTCGATCTTCTGCAGTGTGCTCGCACTTGGTTTGCGACTGAGTCAAAGAACACTCTCTACACAAAGGGAACAACAACTTCTCAGAATTACCACACATTGTTCTGACTGGCAACACTGGGTGATACAGACCTCTAGGCGGTTCTACTTTACACTTGATGTAACCAAACCAGTTTTCGTCAAAGTCGTTCACATTTGGTCTGAAAATTTTCTCGGGATGACCAACCGGGTACTTTTTGAAAAACTGTACGCTTGGATACAAACTCTGGAAGTCGTCGTACAAACCTTTTTCGTATTCTTTTAAAGTGTATTTAAGCTTGGTGACATTTGTGCGACCACCAAAGAAGGCATCTCTGGGGTCTAATGGTTCTATGACCTCAAATGTTGACTTCGCGTACCAAGCCTTAAACTCAGTGTCTTGAGTAAAAATATCGCACTCGTAGATATCGACGAGCTTGTAACCCAAGTCTCTGATCTTTTGGTTCTTGGTTTGTGTTCTAGCATGTAACTCTGACATCGGTTGTTGGTTGTTAACATTAACAAGATCTCTATTTTTGTAACACTTTGTACAACCATGCCAGTAACAGCCCTGGAACTCGTACACAGTGTTAGTTTCCTTGCAAAAACCATCGACCTTACCAGCGGCTGTCTTGTACTCGCCGCCATTCAAAGCGTGTTGGATCTTCACTTTGAGAAGTTGTTGCATGTACTCCAACCACTTGATACTTACTGTGCTATAATTTTCAGACTTTTTATGGTCTTTAAAAACAGCTATATCTCCATAAGGCATATGGTCACTTCGATACACCGCCATGCAAACACTCGCTATCGTGATGTATTGAAGTGGGTCGATGTTACTTGACGTTATGAAGTTCTCTCTGAACTTCATCATGGACCTTCTCAAAATATCGACATCACTTCGACAGTAAGCTCTAAGTTCTTTTGCAAAGTCAAATACAAAGTTTTCTGAAACCCTTGCCCTGTACCATACCATAAACTCTTTTCGCCCTTTTACGCTCATAGTATCTGGACCATAGTCTTTTACAGGTGGTATATGACCTATGTAATTTTGGTTCTCTGGCGTGTTGAAAAAATGTGGGAAGTAACCCTTTTTAAGTTCATCTAAACCAAATGTTTTTGGAAAATTAGATAACTTATCAGGCACAAAGTTTACGCTGTCTATGAACCTTAAACCGTAAATACTTAAGTACATAATCTTTGTACCTGAGTAAATACACTTATCGGGTTTTTTACCAAGAGTATCTACAAAATATCTTAAGATAAATTGTAAGTCAAATGCCTTTGCGTTTTGGGCTATGAATGTGTAACCCTTGTATTCTTTTTGGATTATAAACTCACAAAAATCTTTTATGTTGTTAAAAGTGTGCTCGGTGTCGTCGAAGTCCCATAAGTGTGCGTAATCAACTATGTGTTCCCCGGTGTTTTGTGCTGTTTCGAAGTCAAAAAACTTATACTTCTCGGTATATGTTTTACAACTATAACACCATTCTTCACGTTTAAGACTTGCTTTACAAGTTTTACCACCAGTAAGATTAGTACATCTTCCACCTTTAACAGGCTTATGCTTCATGTAACATTTGTGTTGTGACAGGTCATAGTATTTGTTACAGTTATCACATATAGAGTGACCACAGATATGGTTTTCAATAAGGTTAGGTGACCAAGTAACTTTACACATTTTACATTTGTGTTTCATGCCACACAGAGTTTTGGTCACCCCATCCTTATTACTTCTGTTTCTAAGATGCTCGTCAAAACACCATTGCCCAAAGAACACTCTGTTACAGTCGTTACATGTTATGTTGGGTTCATTTTTGTCTTTACACTTTGAACCCTCTTTAAAACATTGCGTGCACTTAGTTAAACACTTATGTTTGTCTTTTTGTGTGTAAGTTTTTTGACATTCATGACAGTAGTAGTCCTTATCTAAAAAACCTGTCATACTTGTGATAACATCGAAATGTTCACCTGTTTTGAGCAAGTAGATCATGTTTGTGTGTGTCTCGTTAACACAGGGTCCTGCTGTGTGAAGTATTTGGTTAAACATATCACCATCTATCACGGTAATTCTTAAATTAAGATACTCGGCAAATGTTGTGATGTCTTCTAAAGTACAACCATAACCGGTAACCTCAACATCGGCCGCTTCGGTAAGTTTTAAAGCTTCAACCGATTGAAGTTTACGCGACTTATTAAAACCATTTTTAAGTTGTGTATTAGACCACTTGTGTGGTTCTAAATTTGCCTTTGCGGTTACGATAGCTCGTTGTGCACACAGTGTGTCGCTGTTAACTATGCTGATCACTGACTTTTTACTTTTCTGGTTGTTACTAGTGTTTTGAAGGCGTCCAGATCCCCTATGAATTTTTATGCTTTGTACATCGATCTCGAGTTCAGCTAATGGGACCTTCTTGTAATCTATAAATTTTATGATATCTTTCATGAACCCAGGTGTCATTACACCATCAGATGGTATCGACACAAGCTTTGTGCTTATGGGTTTATACCACTCTAAGTGGTTAGCTATCAACCTGATCTTATCACCAGGTCTTAAGTTTTTCTCTTGGATTACCTTGTTTAAAGCACCCATGAAGACATCAACAGGGTCAACATAACCGTGAATTTTAATCTTGTACTTTACAAAATATGAGCTGAATTTTTTACTTGTTGTTTCGCTGATCTTAATTAGTTCAAATAAGGGTTGAAGATATGATGGTTCTTGTACAGTAGGATTGATTTTCTTATTGATATATGTCTCTTTTCTAAACTCTTTTTCCCAAGTGTCCATCATCTTTTTTGCATCTATGCGAAGTTTAGACTCTTTAAATATTTGAGTCAGCTTGCGTTCAAGATTTTTACGAACAGCTTTAATCTTTTTACCCTTACCAAACCACAACCTAGCTTCGTCGCTGACAAACTTTTGTCGTGCTTCTTCTTTTGTAATATCACGAGACCACTTTGATGTCTCCTTAGCAGCTGCTTGTTTAGCTTGACGAGCTGCTTGTTTGGCTTGTCTCTGAGCTTGTTTTTTAATATGAGTCTGCCTAGCAATAAGTCTTTTTGCTTCGGCTTTTCGTGAGTACATTACAGGTGAGTAGTCCATTTATTTTCTCGCAAATGTTTTTGCTTGTGGCGCTTGCGCGGCGCTTGCGCGGCGCTTGCGCGGTGTGGGGGGTATAAAAAGTATAGAAAATATACAGTGTATAATAAAGTAATAACATCTGCTTTTTAGGATTTAATACCTTTGTCTTTAAAAGTTATCTTATAACATTGAAACTCATACATTTCGGCTAGAGTAGTTCATTTTTCGTAACTCACGAGAGTTATGAAAATTTTACATATAGAAAAATACAGTGTATAATAAAGCAATAACATCTGCTTCTTATGCGTGTATATTTTCCATTTTTTTTATAGTTCCGACAAACACATTTTTACATTAAAATATTATACTCTATAACTTTAAATTTACTATCTCTTTTTTTCTCATTGTTTAATACCATTTTTCGTAACTCGCGAGAGTTATGAAATATATTTCAGTAATTTACAACATCACCGCTAACACCCAACCAACTCCTAATCCAGTTAGTCCAACTGCAACATGCTTGTAGTCCTCCATCTCTTTTGATGGTTTGTAAAAATCAGATAACATTGGATGTCTCGTAAACACCTGAGGCGCTTTGCGCGCCTTACTTTGATGTGTTATTTTTTGCAGTTCTCTTAATGACGCGTTAACAGAGTTCATGTCACTATTTGCATCTAAAAGTTGTCGTCGCATTGCTGTTATTTTTTCCTTGTTAGTAGCTTGTTTCTCGTACCACTTGTTCTTTGCCGCTGTTAAATCTTCCATCGCAAGGTTATGTCTTTTAATTTCTGTTTGGTAACCTTTGTGATCTAAAAGTCTAAATAGGTAACCGGCACCTGTAAACGCCACCGCATTAAACAGACCAGATAACGCAATTGTTGTAGCCATTTATTCAACCAGATGCTTCTTTGAATGGGTTGTCAGGTAACATTTTCTTTGCTTGCAACACTTTAATTACACTCGTACTGATACCAAACGCAGCCGTCAGTTTCAAGAGCCCTTCCATAGTTGTTGGAATGCTCAATGGGTCTTTCATTATTTTTTTACTAACAAATGAGACTGCGACAGCGCCTGCCACAATTAATAGTGAGTCATATAACTCTTTCGGTAAGTCTTTAAATACTCCAGCCATTTAATTTATTATATGAGTGAGCGTACGAGCGAACGAAACTGTACACACACACACAGTAGATAATAAATGAATCACAAAGTTAACGAACTTTTACCCACATATGAGAAGATTACTTACTCTCAAATTCGTGGTCCTAAAAAACAAAATATATTTACGCTAACACCAACAGAGATAACAGAGAACCAAGAACTTTACATCAACATTCCAAAACTATACGAGAATGTTTGTCTGGTTCCTGGCTCGTTATACATCGTAGGTTCGTTTAAAAGTAAGAACACCAAGTCGTGGTTCTTAAACAACCTAGCTAGTCTTTTACAAAATAAGTTAGAAGTAACCGTCGATGGTCAGGTTGTGTACGACAACCTAGGCGAGTCCCAGTACGAAGTGTACAAAGCACTTTGGAAAACAAAAGACGAAAGAAAGAACTTGATATGTCAAGGAGTGGCTAACGAGAACACTCGTAAACTTATGAGTGGCGATGACTCTGGTGACAAAGCTGTGAAAGCCGACAAGTACTTCGGCGAGTTGTACAAAACCAAAGTTCACATCCCAATTGGTAAAATTTTGAACGACCAAGGGTTGTACGCGCCATATGGTATGAAGTCAAATTTCAGGTACAAAATTACACTACCACCTGCCACAGAAATTATGAAGGCGCAATCTGGTCAGGCAGTCGCTGGTTACACAGTTGAAGATCTTCATCTCGAGTACGAGACGATCATGTCGCAAGAAATGTACAATCAAGCGTTAAACTCTTACAACATTGGCAGGTCTCTCATTTACGAACAAGTGATGTTGATGAAAAAAGAGACATGGGCAAAGGGTTCGACATTGGTAAATTTGAACATAAATGTACCCAGAAAGTCAATGAGAGGTATTGTACTTCTGTTTCGAGATGACACAGTTGACTCAGAACACTTCGTGTATCCTAACATAACGAGTGTTAAAGTTGCCATTGAGGGAAGTCCAAACGCGTTGTACTCTCAAGGTCTCGAAGAACACAACCTCTTTAGATCTGCCGAGAACTTCTTCTTGGAGTATACAACTGACACTTTAAGCATAGAAGACTTTTACACAGGTAACAAGTTTGCACTGGTCATTGACATGAGAACTGTTTGTGACCCAAAGGTAGCTGGGATTGGGCGAAAGATTCTTAACACGCAAGACGGTGTGCTCTTAGAAATTAAGAAAAGGGTTACCACAAAAGACCTAACATGTTATGTGTTCATTGTTTCAGATGGGGTGGTTAACATAGTTGGTAAGCAACTAAAAAGTATTGAGTTTTAGCGACGAGTGAGCGTA
The DNA here is from genome assembly GCA_016169945.1 of Trachythela sp. YZ-2020. Classification (NCBI taxonomy): domain Eukaryota; kingdom Metazoa; phylum Cnidaria; class Anthozoa; order Malacalcyonacea; family Clavulariidae; genus Trachythela; species Trachythela sp. YZ-2020. The sequence goes on from JADLSH010000075.1 coordinate 105,201, forward strand.
CGAGCCGAAGGCGAGGCGAACGAGAGCCGAAGGCGAGTGAATTAAAGTAAAAAGTTTTCTAATCCTAACATGGATTAGAAATCTAACACGCTTGCTAGGCTTACACATACCCATTTAGTTAGTCGTCTAAATTTACTAGATTTGGCGGGTCTTTCATTTTATGCACAGGCGCGCTTGTCTTGCTTGCGCCTGGAACTTTTGTCTCGCTTGTTTTTGACCCGGCGCGCTCCGCGCCCCCTGATGATGGTAATGCTGATGTGCAATAAGTCCAAAAACAACTTAACCCATAAAGAATACCTATTATTTTTAAAAATAACAGATAAGGAATATCTGAAGTTAAAGATGACTCACATTGTTTTGGCTTTGCCAGCTTTCTTTTATTAGGCGCAGCGCGTTCACGAGCCTTTCGTGACAGATCACTAAGTTTCTCACAAGCAGCTTTTCTTTCTTGATCGGTCTCTGTGATATTTTCATCAGTTATTTGGTTCGCTCTCGCCTTCGGCTCGCTCGCCTTCGGCTCGTGTGCGTTGTCTTTGTTAGTATCGTTGTCACTCATATTTTATTCTATTAGGATAATAACAAAAATTTCATAATATAACCTGTTGCCGCTGTCAATACTAATAACGCTGTCATTTCGTAGTCACTTGTGTAATCATATTTGGGCGTGGGAACATCTACTGACCTAAGTGCAGAAACATTAGGACTATTTAAAACTTCTTCGAGCGCGCCAGCGCGTGAGGTTGGGGGCGCGAAGCGCGCCGGGTTTGGGTTTTGTATGATTGGTGCGCTTGTAACAGGCGCGCTTACGCGCGGTGGTGTGCTCACTTGTGGCGCGCTTACGCGCAGTGATGGCACCACCACTTTGTTAACATTTTCGTTATGACCAAATGTCATGCCCTCGCCAGCTACCGTTAAAATGTTGTTGTAACCTTGTATTTTTTGTTTTAAAATTATCATGTCATTTGGTATAAGAATAAGACCTGGACTAATTGCAAAGTTTAAAATGACATTGGTACCTTTTATCGCATTCCTCATGTTAGAAATGGTCACTGTTTGGTCGTCTTGTATGATTGTATCCTCAACTAGTTTTTTAAAGACCTCTTGTGTTTGTAAAGACTTGGCACCATTTCCAACGATGGCCCATCTTGTACTTGCCTGTGCACCAAGCACACAGTACACATAAGACTCTAAACTTTGTTGAAATAACAGTTGACCTGTTTGTGTTAGTCCTGTTGACTTTGTGGCAACGAACATTTTGTAGTCGTCTAAACTTTTTATGGTTCTGTCACCGCGCTTTGAATATCTAATACCAGATTGACCAAACCCTGCCCTAATCTCTGGTCTGGCATTCTTAACACTTCCATGTGGTTGTTTTGCTAACCAAGTCCCTAACTGTTCTTGACCGTGATGAAATTCTGTTGACCACTCGTACACGACTGGAATGTTGTTACTTATTATATTTTTTATCCTTTGGTTTAAAAATCTGTTCATAGAACTGGGATTTCTTATGAACCTTCGCATGTGGTAGTACAAGTGGTACCTCGCCAAGTTACCAACTATTGTGTTGTCGTCAAAATGTTTTGTGCTAATACCACAAACATAAGTTGCGATGTAAGCTGCCAAACAAGAAGCCAGATATGGATTTTCAGTGTAGTCGTTAAACTTTTCCATGTTAGAAGTTATTACTAGGTCTGGAAATGTTGGGTAAAAACTCATTGTGTCATTTACAAAAATGTCCATTCTTTTTGGGTTATCGACATAGGGTCCTTTTGTAAATCCTTGTACAACACCTTTTGTGTTCCAAATTCTAGGTTGCCAGTCTAACGCCCAACCAAACGCAAAGCTCTTTGCTTTTATATCGTAAGCTCTTTTGTTATGTACAAACATTGTTCGTACAAACAAAGTTTTTCCCGAGTAATCTTTTACAGGTTGAAACATGAACTTATCGACATCTGCGTATGGATATTTTTCTTTAAACAATTGTTGACTTGTCATTTTATTTGTTTTGTCGTTAAATACATGAAATAAAAATGTCAAAGTTAACAGTATTTGTACCACAGAACAAGACGACTGTGAGTTTAGATATATTTCAACATAACAAGAGCAAGATATATCTCAGATCGGCGACAATATTTTGGGAGTTTCATAATGTCATCAGATATCAAATACAACACGGTACCGATAAGATTGTGTTTGAAACTGGTTACTGGACATTTCCCGATATCCAAAAGAAATTAAAAGACGAAGGTATAGAACTTGTTGCAAACCACATAAACTCAACATGTTCGATAAAATCTGAAAAATCTTTGAACCTAGAAAACAACATAGGACCTATGTTGGGTTTTTTACCAGACACCGCGTTGATCAAAGACGCATGGCACACGAGTCCCAGTTATGTTGATGTTAACCATGGTTTAAAATACATCAACATCGAATGTAGCATCGTGAACTCTTACCAGAACTTCGACACAAAAGGCAAGCCAAGTAATATAATAGCTTCGTTACCTATCTCGTCATCACAGCTCTTATTAGACACCTTGGAGTTCTACGATAACATCAACTCAAAAACACCTATTGTACAAAGTTTTAACTCGTTGAGTTTTAAACTTACGACTAACATTGACAAACATGTAAACATGAGTGCTCTGTTAGATCTTGAGATGGTTTAACGAGCGTACGAGCGTACGAGCGTACGAGCGTAGCGAGAGCGAGAGTTTTAGTTAGTTTTAGTAAGCCATAAGGGTTACTAAAATATGTGGTGGGTATCATGTTCTAAGTGCACCGCTAACAACTATAGGTTGCTCTTTAGTCAACTTACTAACATCACCACCATAAGCCAATAAGTCTCTTTGCCTAGCCATTTCGTTATACTTTTCCCTATCTACTTTTACATTAGACATATTTAAGAGGTATTTTTTATCCCACTCTTCTTGTTTTCGTTCTTGTTCTTGATGAAATTTCTTATTAGAGGCATCAAGGTGTTCTATGAATTGTAACTCTTCAATGTTTCTTTTACGCTCGTACTCTTCTACACACCTAGCTCTTATTAGTTTGTTACGTTTTAGTTGTTCTTTTCTTTCTTTATCTTCAAGCGCGGTTAGTTGTTTAGCCTCTCTAAGTTTTTGTTTTTCTAGTTTAAATTTTTCGTTGGTTAGTTCGTTCTTTTTACGTAAATCTTGTCTTGCAAGTTTCTCACTTAGTAATTTGTTTTTCAAGATAGCGTTCTCAAGTTTAAGTTTTTGATGTAACTCTTTTTGTTGCATTTTTTCGTCACGAATCATTTGGCTGTTTTGTAAATGTGACTGTACTTGGTCTTTAATGTTCTTTTTTATGTCTTCGAATAATGCATTTGGGTCTTCACCTTCTTGGAAGACCACACAAGACATTTGTTTTTTGTTTTTGTTACCAACACTAGGGTTCTTAAGACCATCTAGTCGAACAAAACAACCGGGTAGTATCTTGTCTTTTTGAGCTAGAAGAAACCAACCACCTAAATATTTCTTATCATCGTCAGCCGTTATAACGATGTCGTCTAAACCATATTTTTTATGTACCTCCTCAAAACTTTTTATTTTGATAATTGTGTTAACAGGTAAAGTTGTTAAACTTAAGATTTGTGTAGTCATCTCTTTTATTAACATAAAAACTTGATATATTCTTATAAGGAGTCACACACACACACACACACACATATCATATCTCTTTTTTTTTATACTCCTATGATATGTACACTGTGTGTGTGACATGGCTCTGAAAATCCCTATTTATTTCTCAAAATAAAATAAATAAAAAACATAGGTAATCACCTATAATGTGCTAATAAGGAGTCACACACACACACACACACACACACACACACACACACACACATATCATATCTCTTTTTTTTATACCTATGATATGTACACTGTGTGTGTGACATGGCTCTGAAAATCCCTATTTATTTCTCAAAATAAAATAAATAAAAAACATAGGTAATCACCTATAATGTGCTAATAAGGAGTCACACACACACACACACACCTGTCCTTATTAGCCTATTTTTAGGTGATTACCATGTTTTTTAAAATTTTTATTTCACACACAGACAGGGAATTTCAGAGACATATCACGCACTGATTTGCGATGTACTTACTTGAAATAAAAAAATAGATATGATATGTACACTGTGTGTGTGTGACATGGCTCTGAAAATCCCTATTTATTTCTCAAAATAAAATAAATAAAAAACATAGGTAATCACCTATAATGTGCTAATAAGGAGTCACACACACACACACACACACACACACACACACACACACCTGTCCTTATTAGCCTATTTTAGGTGATTACCATGTTTTTTTAAAATTTCTATTTCACACACAGACAGGGAATTTCAGAGCCATGTCACGCACTGATTTGCGATGTACTTACTTGAAATAAAAAAAATAGATATGATATGTACACTGTGTGTGTGTGTGTGGGGACTCCTTATTAGCCTATTTTAGGTGATTACCATGTTTTTTTAAAATTTTTATTTCACACACAGACAGGGAATTTCAGAGCCATGTCACGCACTGATTTGCGATGTACTTACTTGAAATAAAAATGACATCCACACATTTTGAAATAGAACAAGGCCTTAGAGATTTGTACCACTCACCTGGTACCGGTTATCAGTCTATCGAAAGACTGTACCAAAAAGCAAGAGAAACTGGGTTAGATGTCACTCGTAAACAAGTCAAAGAGTGGGTCTTAACGCAAAATACTTATACAACTACAAAACAAAAAACCGGCAAGCATGTCTATCGTAAAACCATCGTTAGCGATCTCGGCGAGCAACTACAATTAGACTTGGTTGATATGACCGAAGGTCGTAAACCAAGTAACGATGGCTATCGTTGGATTTTAACAAGTATAGAAATATTATCAAGATATGCTTTCACAGAGCCAAGCAAAACAAAAGGTGGTCTCGATGTCTCTCACGCTATGGAAAAAATACTAGGCGAATTTAAAGTTCGGTTCGGTAAGTACCCCGATGTCGTACAATACGATGACGGTAACGAATTCAAAAACAAAAATGTCAACGCGTTACTTGACAAACTCGGTATAAAACATTTTACAACACTTGTTAAAAGAGGTGGCAAGGCATTTTTTAACAGAAAGGCAGCCCTCGTTGAGAGACTAAACAGAACTCTTAAAACAACGATGTGGAAATATTTCACAGAGCACAAGACCAACAAGTGGTTACATATTTTAGATGATGTAACATTTAACTACAACCATAGTGTGCACAGAAGCATCAAGATGAAACCAACAGATGTCAACGAGAAAAACAAAGACGATGTCTGGGTTACTTTGTACGGTACCAACGACGCGCCAAAAAAACCTAAGTACAAAGTAGGTGACACCGTAAGGGTTGAAAAATATCATACTGGTACCCGATTTGTAAAAGGTTACACTGTTAACTTTACAGAAGAAACATTTAAAATTATAGAAGTTAATCAGGGTGTTCCTGTCATGTACAAAATACAAGACATAGCAACTGGTGAAAAAATACACGGTAAATTTTACGAGAGAGAGCTTAGCGAAGCGCGCGGTGAAATAAAATAATATGGCAGATACTAATACAGAAGAAATACCACTGAATGAGCGTAACCCAGCAGATACAGTAAAAGATCTTGATCCTAATGAGGATGATCAAGAGACTAACATTGATGGTGATGGTGATGGTGATTGGGATTATGAAGGCAGTAACCCTCTTAACGGCGCAACTGGCGAGGCAAAAGGCGACACACTTGATCCAAATTCTAATAAGCCTGGTAACAACCCTCAGCCTGATACAAGTCAAAATCAAAAGCCAACTGACAACCCACTTGATGGTTCAACTGAAGAAGTAAAAGGTGAAACACTTGGACCTCAAACTAGTAGTAGTAGTAGTACCCCTAGTAACAACAACGAAGAATACATTAGGTTTCCAAAAATCCCTGACGACGATGGTGGTCCATATAAAGCTCCAACTTTGGAAGAATTACGTAAAAAACTAGAAGAGGACAACGAGCAAAGTAAGACGGGTGGTCCATCTACATCAACCCCCGTCAAAAACCCGTTTGATAAGTCAGAACCCTTACAACCGAAAATAAAGAAAAAAGTTACTTTTGACGCTAAGCTAGATGACCCTAAGCTAGATGAGAGCGTTCCTATTATGACAGGTGAAAGCGTAAATACTATGTCAGTAAGAAATGTGTTTAAAGAGTACCTAAATGTTAATTTAGACGAAGACGACGGTACAGAGACACAAGACTTACTAGCAAAATTATCAGTTAGGAGGAACTCCGCCGGTCGTGTCATTGGAATAAATTATGGGGTTGGTGGTGACGCGGTTAATATTTATAACATTAATGGCCGCGGTGAGATTAGTCCAGCAAGTACTAATAACCCCGCTGCCCAAAGAGCCAGAGATAGTTACACAGTAGATATGATAAGAGTTGCAATAGAGCATGGTGAGACAGCAGCCAGTGTTGTGGAAGAACGAGCCGGTGTTTTTAGCGAAGAGTTAAATGAAGATGTAATTAAAAATTCTGAGGAGGTTCTAAATAGCACCATCGATGATAAGGTTAATGAGGCACAAAAACAAGCTGAAAACATTGAGATGAAAGAAGGTAAAACAGCCAGAGGATCTAAACATGTGCAATGGTTCAGCGAAATAGAAGGTGTATTTAAATATGATATTAACAAAGAGGGTGTTACTTTAGAGAAAAAGATAGAGATCCTAGATGTTGTGATAAAAAATTGGCAAGAACGATCAGAGGCAGAACAAGACCTTGATAAAAAATCTTTGTACAAAGCAGTGTCTGTCATTGCGGAATTAAAACAAGATAGATTAAGGTTACGCATGGGAGTAAAACCTGCTCTTGAGGAAGTTATACAAATTGTTCAGGAAGAGACTGATAACAACCCACTAGGTAAGTTTGAAAGATTTAAAGTGTGGGCAAAAAAGAACCTAGGTATCGCGTCGGCATTAAGTGTAAGTATCGCCGGTTTGATAACAGGGATCGTCACAGCTACTAGAAGTGCTCTCGCTGCCGGTGCTCGTGGTGTGTCATCTTTTGCTAGGAGTATCGGTAAAGTATTAAAAGAGTTAGGTCCTGTGTTTGGTGCCGTCGGTGATATACTATCAAGTGTTCTAAGCATGGGCGCCAAGGGGGTATCATGGTTGGCTAACAACATGTGGATGTTAGCGATAGCGTTAGGATATGTTGTATACAACGAAATTCAAGCTAGACGAGCCTCTAAATAAAAGAATGAGTGGAAGTACATTAAAACTTGAAAGTCCTAAAGTATTTAACATCCCAAACTGTTTAACATGGGGTGTTGAGAAGTCAAAGTTTAAAAATGGCGGTTATAGAATTCCAATTGTCATAGACGACAGTGAGTATCTCAAACAAATCTCAAGTCTAAAAACCGAACACGAAACAAAACCTGTTCTGTTTGGTAAACATGATAACACCTTATACTTGTCGGTAGGTGGTCTAACAGAAAAACAACGCATACAACTCCTCAATAAGAACAGGATGCTTGTTGATGTGGTTTTTGAGTGTGACTCTGTGTACACGACAAAAGACGAAAGTAAGTATTTAAACTTCAAGGTAAAAAAACTGAGCAAAGCTGGCGAGTTTGTGTCAGATGATATCGCTGAGGATTAAAGTGCGCTCACCCACAAAAAGTTGTAAAACTTATATATGTAAATTTGTAGCCAAAATTGGGTACAAATTTAATAAATGGAATTCACAATTGTAAAATATTCAAGTAGTGAAGAAACTACTACTGATCCTCAAAGTGGTGAAACAACTACAACAAAAACATACTGTTATACTCCCAGTGTTTTTTCCATCTTTTTATTCTTCTTCTTCCTCCATTTCTTCTTACGCATTTTCTTTCATTAAGAATACCCGGCGCACCGCGCGCCGCGCGCAAGCGCAACTTGTGCTTTGTAAATTTAATAAAATGGAAACCGACAAAGTAATTCAAACCATCATAGACTTACCGCACGCAACGAGCGTGCCACTCGAAAGTGTGCCTGTTACTAGTGGTTGTAGTTACAAGCAAGAACTAATCAAAGAGGAGCAAAGGGGCGACTTCAATGGTGATGAAATGTACGACAAAGATAACTTCATTGAAAGCGACTCAGAAAGTGTATGCTCATGTGACAGTGAATGTTGTTCAAAATGTGACGACGACGAAAAATGTCCAACATGTAGCGAAGAAGATGACCCTGAAGTTGTTATATGTCCAAAGTGTCATGAAAACTTTAACTTAGGCGAAGACTACGATGAATCTGCCAGTTATATTTGTACGACCTGTGAAAATTGTTATGCGTGTTGTAATTGTTATTACAGGTATGACAGGTATGACACATTTGCGTGTGACACATGTGAAAGCTTTGATTGCGATACTGTAGACTAGCGTGGTGTGTGAATTTGTAACCCACAAGGTTACAAATTTTTAAGCCCTATGATGTGGAACTGCGACCCGCTTCTGGTTCTGGTATCTCTGGATCTTCTTGCACTTCTTCTTCTTCTTCATCTGGTTTTTTAAACTCAAACTCTGGTTCAGTTACTAAGCTAACATGGTTGTAACACAAAGTGCCTATCGAAACTGCCGCCAGTAAGTACTTAGTGAAATCGTCGTCTGGTGTGTAACTAGGCATCATGTCTTTTATGACGAACATGATGTTTTCATCGCATAAAACATTTTCTAAAAACTTTGGCTTGTCAACAATTTTTACATAACTACCACAAAATTTATCGACGACAGACACAGATAACAACACAAAATTTATAGCCATCTTATCTCTACTTCTGTCGTCTCTGTTTTTTAGATATTCATCTTTTATCCTTTGTAAAACTGAAGGTGTCGCACGAGTCTTGTTCTTTAAATACTTCGCAGTTTGGTTAATTTGACCCTTCTCTGAGAGTGTTATTAGTTCATTACGTAATGTTTCTACTTCATCTGGAGTCATAGTCATATTTTATTCTATACAATGATATTATGTGATCTGGGAAATCTAAGGTTTATCTCTAACCGGGCATACTTGTTCTCTTTGAGAGCTTTTCGTAGTGCGTCTTGTTCTTGTTTTGGGATGTCTAAGAACTCATCTGTAATGGTTTTCCATGCGAGAGCGCTTGGTGTGTCAAACACGACAAGCTTGGCTATGTTTTCTCGGTAAGCTGGTGTGATAGCCGTTAATTTTTGCGTGACGACTATCGTACTTAGGTTGTAATGTCTGGCAGAGAAAGCTAAGTTAACTAGCTCTGATGTTCTTGTCTTAACTGACTTAGAACTCGCGCAGTCGTCTAAAATTATTAGCGAGTTAGTTCCCTTGAATGTATCCGATATGTATTTTAAAAATGTGTCGACTTGGTCTTGGTCACATTGTATCTTGTAAAAACCAGGTGAGTTTTTGTACGACCAGTTCTGGTAAGTCTGGTTGTACTCAAACGTTGGGCAGATTAGAAATATGTATTGGAAGTGACCGCTGTACTCGTTAACCAACATGTTTAACAGATAGTATGTCTTACCACACTCTGTCGAACCAGTTATAAGCATGTTAAATGGTGTTTTCATTTTATTTTAGTTTTTTACCCAACTTTTGTGAAGACCATTACTGGGTCTAAGACATCGTAGAGAAGGTAGCTGTAGTCATCGCCAAAGTAAGTCGTGTAAGACTTTAACTCCACTGTCGAACCCTTATCGATGGTTAAAATACCCTCCATGTAAATTTGGTGTGGTATGCTAGTGTACATACCACCCTTTGTCACAACTTTAAAAAAAGGTTTAATAACATTCTCCACATACACACATGTGTCAAGGTCTGCGAACTCAGCGTCTTGTTTAGAGTACCAACCTAAATCCTTAGTGATAATTGGACTACCAATTTCATTATAGGTTGGTATCAAAGTTAGTATATACTTAACTATATAGTCCCCTTTTGTTGTAATTATGGTCTTCATAATTAGGTTGTTATTTCTAACACAAAACCTGTTATTCTTCGCAGATATGAGCGAGTGTTTACCAGGGTTAGAGTGATAAGTAACCAAAAAAATATTAGAGGATCCTTGAGGTCCTGTGTCACCTTTGTCACCTTTAGGTCCTGTTGGTCCTCCGCTTGGTCCTGTTGCTCCTGTAACACCTTTTAGACCTTGTATGCCTTGGAGTCCTTGATCACCCTTTGGTCCTCGTTGACCGCCGCTTGGTCCAATGTCACCTTTGTCACCTTTGTCGCCTTTGTATCCTCGTGGACCTCTTTGACCAGTATTTCCAGAGTTGCCTTGTGCTCCCATACTTCCATGATCACCACGAGAGCCAGACATACCTGTGAAACCTCTTGATCCGGTTGCTCCTCGTGGTCCTTGTTGACCTGTGTCTCCTTGGAGACCTCTTGCACCTGTGTCCCCAGTTGGTCCTTGTAGTCCTTGTGCTCCTGTATGACCAATGAGACCTTGCGCGCCAGTATTTCCAGTGTCACCTTTTTGGCCAGTGTCTCCTTTTGAACCTCTTGGACCTTCTAAACCAGACCCGGTACCGGCGGTACCAGACCCTGTGTCACCTTTTGGTCCAGTTGCTCCTTGTGGTCCTGTGTTTCCAATAAGACCTTGTTGTCCTTGTGGTCCTGTATGACCTGTAAGACCAATGACTCCTGTAACACCTTGTAGTCCTTGTGGTCCTGCGGGTCCTTGTGGACCATGTGGACCATCGGCACCTTTGTGACCAGTGGCTCCTTGTGCACCTGTATTTCCAATAAGACCTTGTTGCCCTTGCGGACCTGTGTTTCCTGTAAGACCTCGTCTACCAGTTACTCCTTGAAGTCCTTGTGGTCCTGTGTTACCATTGTCTCCTTTCAACCCCTGTGGTCCTTGTAACGAAGCGGAGTCACCTGTGGCACCTTGCGGACCTTGAGCACCTGTATTTCCAATAAGTCCTTGTTGTCCTTGTGGTCCTGTGTTTCCAGTAAGACCTTTTGGACCTGTAACACCTTGAAGGCCTTGTGTTCCTGTGGCTCCTGTATCACCTTTTGGACCTTGAGACCCTGACCCCGATCCAGATCCGGCAGGTCCTTGTGGTCCTTGTGCTCCTGTGTTTCCAGTAAGACCTTGTTGTCCTTGTGGACCTGTGTTGCCAGTAAGACCTTTTGGACCTGTAACACCTTGAAGACCCTGTGTTCCGGTATCACCATTGTCGCCTTTTTGACCTCGTAAACCTTGAGTCCCAGCTCCTAAACCCCCTTTTTGTCCTTGTGGTCCTTGTGGTCCAACATGACCTAATAGTCCTTGTTGTCCTTGAGGACCTGTGTTGCCAGTGGTACCTGTGTTTCCAGTGACACCTTGAAGACCTTGTGCTCCGGGGTCACCATCGTCACCTTTATGACCTGAGTCACCTTTTTGACCGGTTGGTCCTTGTGAACCTGTATTACCCAATAACCCTTGTTGTCCTTGTGGACCTGTGCTACCAGTTAAGCCTTTGGTTCCTGTGACACCTTGAAGACCTTGTATGCCTGTGTTACCATCGTCACCTTTCAGGCCAGTGGCACCCTTAAATCCTTTAAGACCTCGTTGGCCAGGGTTGCCTTGTTCACCTTGTATGCCATCGGGACCTTGCGGTCCTTGCGGACCTTGAGGTCCTTGTTGACCACCAATTGTGGTGTATCTATTATCTTTTGTGTAACCAAATGCTAATGCCATGTTGTATATTTATTTTGTATCTCGTGACATGAGATACAAGATGTAAAGGTTCAGTATTCAACCACAACCTCTAAGTTCGACTCGTTATCATACGAGCTCCCACTAAGTTGTAAGATCCGAATGTACATCAGCGATATGTCTTTGAAGCCAGGATAGATTTCACTAATCACGAATGACTCGTTCAGATTAAACACATGTCCAACGGTTACCTTATCTTTTAGAGCAATATCAATCAAGTCTACTGATTCCCAAGTTTTCTTCTTGCCGTTTGCAATTCGAAGTGTATATCTCAACACAATATTGTTATCGTCACGCATAGTTTCGTCGGTGTCAAAAAGATGAATTAAAAGAGTCATCTTAGAATTCTCAGTAAGCCAACCCCCATACATGATAGCATGTGGATAGCCAGGTCTTAAGTTCTCAGGTCCACGATCGGTAGAAGTTCTAAAATAATTGTATATGAAGTTGTAATTCATCATACGCGGTGCTCTTGGAATGTTGTGTATATAGTTTGGTTCGTCATTTGAGTATCCAAATCTTAGTGTCATTGTTTATTTTATTTAAATGTTTTTTTTGTAACCCAATGAGGTTACAAAACAAAAAAAACTTACAGATAAGCAAAGTTGTACACAAACCACACATGTCTTTCACACCTGTTAACAACACAATGACTAAGAGTTACTTTTTGACCTTGAGGTATTAGTACAGTTGAGCTATCAACTTTATACCCTGGAAGTAGATGACATACATCATCTCGTAATAATCTCATTCTTTCAAACTCAAAGCCATAGTTTTCAAACGCATAAAACACTAGGGATGGTCCTAAAGGCTTCAAAATCATAAAGTCATTGTCGCGTCTTACAATACAAAACTTTGTTGGTATTATTCCATTCATATTTGTTTTATTTTTATTTTTATTTTATAACTCGTTATTATTTCTTGATTTAACATATGCTTTTACCTTACCTAAAGATGTAAATGCTATGATTAACATTGGCAGGTTATCTAGTAAGTGTACACTTATTTTTGTTGACACACTTGCTAGTTTACTAATCTTGCCAATGTTACCAGCGTTAAACACCACACCAGTTTGAGTTACTTTGCCTAATTCGTGGAATCCCAGTTTAACTATTTTTTCAACATCATCGCTTATCGAAGCTGTTAGTCTAAGTCCAAATAAGTCTATCACCTCGATAGTTATGTGTTGATCGATAAGACTTAGATCCTTACAAGCTTTAAAAAACTCAAATGTGTTTACCAGCACACCTTTTTCGTACCCAGAAGGTGTTGCGTCTAATTCGTACCACTGAGATGTTAAAGTATTAAGAGTTGTGTTAGTTGTGTTTAAATTTTTGTCACACCTTGTAAGTATTTTAAGTTCCCCACCCCCTTGGTCCGCTTTGTCATGAGTATAACTTAACTCTATAATTTTTGTCTTTGTTATGTGCCTAAGAAGACTCGCCAGTTGCGTTGTATTTATTACGATCAAAGATTCACCGGTACTTAGAAACATGTTAAATAGGTTGTGTTTAAACATTATGCTTATCATTATTTTCGAAGAGTCGGGCACACAACTAGTAACATTAATTCCTTGACCTGTTACTTTTATACATCCTTTGTAACTAACCATGCTTATTATTTCAGCTATGGTTTTTAAAGTAAATCCTTCATCTGTTATACATTTAAAACTCATACTTCGTCTCTGTTTCTTTATTTGACATGTCACACACACACACACGCACACACACACGCAAGCTTTCCAAAACACGCGCGTACGACGACCGAAGGGAGGAGAGCGAGCGCGCGCTTTCCAAAATAATTTATACCCTCCCATACCCCCAAAATGTGACGTCACATTTTATTATTGGTACGGGACTATAAGGCACATGTTTTGAAGATGACGTCATATGTTTTGGAAGATGACGTCAGAGAGAGTGACGTAGTGACGTGAAGTCCCGTACATTACTACTAACGTAGCTATAAAAATCTGCAATTTTTGCGTATACAGAATTATGGTATTTGTGACGCGATCTAAAAATAGCAGATGTAAACAAAAAAGACATTTGAAACCATATTTAATGCTTACAGAAGAATATTGAACCGAAATAGAGCTAGATATAGAAACTAAAGGAAAGAACAAAGCCGAACAACAACATCTATCTTGTCACTGACTTTGAAAGTTCGAAGAATCTTAATTTAATTCATTAATTGCATTAGTGTATATGCTATTGCGGTCATAGTATAATTTTATTGTAAAATCTCTTGTTTGTCAAGCTGTTTATATGAATGTTACAAAGGTAATATCTATATATATCTCTACAACGAAACACACAACTCCAGGCTTATTATAAGAGCTAAACACTTTTCGGATTGATATAAAACCTACATGTATAGACTTGTCGCGTAATTTTGAAAGCGGGTGTAAATATTTGAAATTTTAGTGCACTGTTGTTGACATGTGTACAGACAATACTTTCTACAATTTTACAAATGAATCTAAAGAAACATCTTTAGTCCTATTTCGTTTGTTATATCATTCATGATTCATCAGGATTTCATTTGCTGTTTGTCCTATCAGTTTGCTCTTTCTGCATGCTTTTCTTCCGCAGAAACGTAGCTGTATTTTCGATGACATGCAAGAACATATTTTATGGCATGTAAATTTGTAAATTTCCTAAGAAAACGAGACGAAGCCCGATGGAATTTATTCACTATTGACAGAAGTTCCAGGACATTTGTTTATTGCATAATAAAACGAGGCGAAATCCCTGTGAGATTTTAATAACTATGATAAAAGTTCCGAGACCGACGTACACCATAATGCGTTGCGCTAGAACTCGGTTAGCCACCAAACGATGGGGCTCGCTCAGGCTCGCCCCAATTAACCCGATAACGATGATGTATCATAAAACCACAGATAAAACTCACTTCTATATTTCTGAGTTTAAAACCACACTAATGTGCAAGAGAATATTTTTTATATTCATAATTTTGTATATCACAGTCTAAATATACTTAAATCAATTTGACTCTGAGCAAAGGATTGCCGAACAGAGCAAAGGATTGCCGACTATAAAGGTCCGGTTTCGCTCTTTAATATAATGTGAAAAATGCATCACAAATTCGTAAATATCTTGGAAAATGCCTGAGCTACAACTTCATAAAACTTAACATTTTCTGTCTATTATCTTCGTATAATGAAAGAAATCTAAAGGTATACCTACTCGAATGCGTTGTAACAACCGTTCGTATTGCTATGTAAAACTCTGCATAACCTCAGTATGGCATGCAAATGCGACATTGTGAGGACAGAACTGTTTTACTGCAATATTATATATACTGCTAATATTGAATGTAAGCGCTAGATTTTATTGCGTTTATTGTGCCGAAAATTATGAATACGTACAATTTATCTTAGTTTGACAATGTTTTCATGTATTATAAGCAGAGTTACTATATCATTTATAATTATATGCTATATGCCAAAACTGACCGCCCTGTAACTATTCATCTTACGAAATCTATCTTGGTATATTAATTATTTCGTTTTCGATTTTTATAAGGATTATAAAAACATTAAATTAACTTTGTTGTGTGGATCAAGATCATTGACATATGATCAGTGTTGCAGGGATTATTCTAAGAAAATATTATAACTCCAGCAAATAAGGACTCTCAAACCAATAAAATATCTATTATTGTGGCGCACTCACTGAAATTGTATCATACTTACAGCGTTCTCATCGGCACCCTATTATGGTAGGAAAGGTCTGGCGGCTATTTTCAGGTTCAATATTGCAGGAAATCGTGGGTTGAGAAAGAAGCAATGACATTATGCAAAATATATGACATCCTCTACAGGAATTTTCCCACTGCCCGTTATTTTCTCAGTATAGATTATAGTACACTAGGTACACTGTAGGGGGTCCGTGGCCATAGTCCTGAAATTTTAAGATCTTAATCTCTAAAGTGGCAATTTGTTCGTTTTGGGGGTGATGTTATAAAGTTTTAGTAATTGTAAATCATCGTTTAGCACACCTAACTACATGACTAAGTCAAAAACAACCCAAAACACTTCAGGAATAGTTAGATACAATTTAAATTATAAAGTAATGATCGCTGGCCTAAGATTGGGCCTTTTACTCTGTTGCCCCCAAAGTACTACATTGAAAGCCAGTAAAATAAAACTAAGTAAATTTATGAAAATGTTATTCCCATTCCTTTAATTAGTCTTGTTAATCAGTCCCAAGGAGCTATGGCAATATCTCCAGGGGCGGGAGCCAAGCGCGCGGGAACTCCTTCTGGCTGCTTGTATCGCGTTCGGATTCAGCAGAAATGGTCCTATCTCAAGGTTAATATAATCAAGTTATTCCTTGTAAATTACTTGTTAACGTGGTTGAATGGATTTGTGGTATATTTAATAGACAGAGTACAGTTTTGATTTTTTGTATAAATAGAAAATAAGAATTAAGAATAACAACTCCAGCAATTTCATTTTACAACTTCAGAAATAGTTTTACAACTCGAAGAAGTGGTAGAAAATCCAGCTTAGAATAATCCCTGCAGTGTTCACAAATCATACTACATCCTGCTTGTAAATGGCCACTTCGACGCCCACTGTATTCGGCGAAAGGTTGCTTATTTTATGCAATTAAGGAGCAGCCAATCAACGCCCTGATCACTGCCCCGATAACAGCCAACGGAAAAATGTATTGAAATGGAAAATGTATTGCAATGGAAAATGTATTGAAAAGTGGCAGACGGTTTCTCTCCTCGCGCGCCCGCTTGCTCTCCGCTCGCAAATCCTCCCCAAAATTCACCGGCTGCTACGCAGGTTAGATATAACGCAACATTTTTACAGTGTTGTCAAGACGCTCAATCCAGAATTTATCATTGGACTTAAAGCAGGAACTGAAATGATACTATTCGACACTCTGGTATTTTGCCAATCCCTTATACTTTTGACAATGACAGTATTGGATATTATTCTGATAATCATCACAGAAACATCTACTAGACGTTTTCGGCGCTTAATATATTATGTATTTTTCGAAGGATTCTATAATTATTGTGGTTTCCGGATGCGGAATGCGCCGTCAACAATGTGAAACGAATGAACGATTTATTGTCAATCGGTTTCCCACTGACATCGGCACTGTGATTCTTCTATTTTCAACGATGTGTCAACGATATGTCCAACGATGTGAATTTATTTTCTTTCTCTATTTGAACAGAAATCATGTATAATCGAATACTTTGGTTTATGCTTCTGGCTGTTGGTCTGACATCATGGATTCGGGCTTGTGATATAAAACAAGGTAAATGTTAAGGTGTAGAACAGTCATAGATTGAACTATTATATGTTAAAAAAACACAGCGCGTCTGGTCGGTTAGTGTCCTGCGAAATGAAGTTATGATAAGAACCGATCATAATGTTGTTGTGTTAACAGCGAGGGACCGTTCAAGAGAATAGTCTTCCATGCCAAAACATACGTTACGTTACTATTTTCCGTTTGCACGTTTAAAAAAATAGTTGGTTTACCGAAACGTGAATACGGTATCTCAATTTATTTGAACGATATCACGAAACCATTAGCAGGAATGGAGGTATAATCCGTTTTAACGCTGGCGGAAACAAACGTCTTAAAGGATAGTGCCAGCTGTTAAAATGGATAGTGCCATTATATAAAGCGTAAGAGAAGATACAGTATGCGAGTCTAACAACTTTATAGCTTATAATCACTTCCCGACAACTGCATACATACAATGGTTTTTTCAAGCAGGGTTTCAAGCTACTGTTTCACTGAAGAAAATCCGGGAAGTATCTATTACTTACCAACATACCTCTATATTAATTTGAGACAGTTGCATGACATTGTTGTCTTCTATCCACAAATGATAGTCACTAAGTTTTAACATGTCTATACAGCCGAACGTTTTGTTTGATATATCAATAGAGCATGAAAAAGTAGCTTATAAGTTAAGTAACTTATAAGTTTTTGAAAATATCGACCTTTAAACATAGCCGTTTGGGTGAAAATCCAACAGATTTAGGGGCATGAAAAGATTGATTTATATGATTTATACTGGACCTTTGTGCAACCATGTTCAGCACACCTACTGTATCCAGCGTGATAGCAATGTTATTCGGTAGTATTAACTACAATCTTAGAACAACAAGATAAATCTTGTTTCCTAAATTACATCACAGACTCGTTTCCAGACGGCGCCATGTACGCTCTCTTTTTTCACCAAAATAAGACAACTTTTTCCCAATTTTGCTTCAAAATATCTTCCAAAGGAAAGACGTACTTAATACACTGTAAAATAACTTATAAGGTACTTTTTCGTTCTATATTAAAATATCAAATAAAAAATTAGGCCATAGAAGCACTTAATATCCTAAGCTTGTTTTCACTTCAAACACAATTCCACGAAAAATCCATTCTTATACTTACCATGCGTCTTCATTTCGAATAAAACTTTTCAATGATGCAAAATGATACCAAAACTTTTGACGTATACATTAAAAACCCAAATCTCTGTTTTAGTCAACCATGAGCTCAATATCAGTCTACTCTCAGCTTTCTATTCGCTCATGGTCATGACGAACAACAACATCCAACGTCCATGCATGACATAAAATATCATGACGTTTCACCTTTCGGGAAACCCCAGCTGGCCCAGCGCTTCGCCTCGCCTCTGAGTTACGCCTTGAGCGCTGCATATGCGCCATTCTTTCGGGGAGAAACATGGTTGGTAATACAAATTGGATACCAAATCGATAATAGAGAGGTCTGGACTAGAAATAATTGACACTACTTGACGTTCCTTTTTTCATTTAATTTAGATTGTAAAGCAACATCTCCTAGTGCAATCATATTTTCAGGCCCTCCAACTGGACCGAATTATTATTCACCATCAGGTGGGATCAGGTTGTCTTGCCAAGGTAGTGGTGACATACAGGACCTTGAATGGAGAAGAAAAGGCGCTGATGGAGTTGAGCACAAGCTGAAACCCACAACATTTCTCAAACAAAATTCATCTTTTTGGAAAGCAACGTTAGACAATTACCTATTAAGGGATAAATTTCCGTTCATTTATCACTGTGAAGCTACCGGATTATGCTGTGATATATACAAAACCGAAACGAAAACTGTAAACCAGCTGAGAGCTACAAATGTTGTTCCTGGTAGGCGTTATGTTGTAACAAGCCAGCATGCTATTTATAGTTAATTGCGAATACTGGTTTAGTAAATTGACAATATCTCACTTCATCTCATACATTGGTCTGTATTTTCTTTTTAGTACAGTTAATTCGCTTAAATGAAGTATAGTGATCAAATAAATAAGGCCATCATTAAAAAACCTATCTACGATGTCGAATGACACAAGAATGTTTAAATGCAGTAACACTGATGAATACACAAAAGGAGATTTTGGGACGTTTGGATATTGACAAACTAGTTGACAATTTATAAAGCGAGTGTGCGAAAGAACACTTTCATGTTATCTAAAAGTAAATAGAGCTCCAATACAGAGATCAAAGAATGTTAGAATCATGTTAGTAACACATTCATGACTGTACTTATATAATTATGTCCAACGTAACTTTCATCGAAAAGGTACGTTAATGCATTCTTGTTTCATTTGATCAATGATCACTTTCTAACCAGTGGCGTGCTGGCAGGGGGGGCCGGGGGGGCCATGCCCCCCCAGCGAAGATTTTTAGGGGGCGCCAAAACATAAATGACTGATACATTGTCGTTTATCTGATAAAACTTATCCGATTAATATTAATGATTTCCGATATGCCAGGTTTTCTTGGCTATCGCAAGATCGGATTACTTACTACCGCACTGCCGCAAGCACTGTTCAAAGTACTAGTACACGCGCTTAATTTGAGTTCTGTTATTCGGAATACGACTTATACGAGGATTAAAAATTCACCAGCCTAGTCCTACAACTACATGCAGCATTACTGTCCAGCCTGTAATATCTCAAAGGATGTAAATTGTTAATTGTGAAATGTGAAGTGATTTGGCTTACGATCACTGTTCGCCGTCTACTTCGTGAATGTTCGCCGTCTACTTTTGTTTAATTATATATTTATTCAAACTCCTGAGTGTGTTGTTTCTTGCGCATTTTTATTTTATACGATGTTTTATAACTCTCAGAATTCCGTCAAATCGCCTCCCAAAACGCAAGAAATAGCATTTCAGGGACTCTAGATTTCAAAATTTTCCCGGGGGGCATGCCCACGCACTCCCCATAGAGGTTTCGTCTCGCGTCCACGACGCTTGCCTATCACAAATTACAAGTGGCGCCAAATTCCCAGCTGGCCTCCCCTGGCGAGCCAGCACGCCACTGTGTCTAACTGTACAATAGTTATCTGTACTGCATCCCTGCCCAGTGTTCCATAATTCCCTACCTACGTACATGTACTTATCTGACGACCTCGAGAAGCTGCGGAAACGAGCACTTCGTATCATCTTTCCTCATTTGTCCTACCAGAATGCGCTGCAGGAAGCGGACCTTGATACATTATATAATAGAAGAGAAATTCTCACCAAAGACCTTTTCAATAAAATTACACAAGATCCATCGCATAAGCACTACTGCCAGTGAAAAATCAGACTAACCTAAACTTGAGGAAGAAACGGATGTTTCAAGACACAGTTTGTAAAACAGACAGATTTCGGAAGAGCTTTTTACCAACAAATGCTAATAGCAAATATTTGGATAATTAATACTTTTCTTAATATTTTTATAGTATATACAGGGTGAGTCAGAAAAAACGGACACCTTTCAAATTCAAATTAGCCGCATAGCGGCTGTAATTTGACATAAGTTGCCTAAATATTTCCCTTTGGGAGTTAAAATGCATTTTGATTGTGCAAGAAATTTGCATAGAACCTTTTATTAGTCATTCGTTTCACAATTTACTTGTTCACAACACGCAAAATGGTTCAACTGACCACAGAACAACGAGTATTTGTAGTAACACATTTCACCCGCACACAAAATGTAAGAGAAGTGCAAGACGCATTCATATTAAGGTTTCCCGAACGTGATCTCCCTCGCGGAACACAATTTTGAATAACGTGAGGAAATACGAAAACACGGTAACAAGCCTTAACCGAAACAAGGGCATTTCAGGCAGGAGACGAAGAGCGAGAAGTGAAGAAAACATAGCCGCAATACGAGAGTTGCTAGAGCAAAATCCACAAGTGAGTTCTCGTCGGAATCCAATTGCAGTCTCGCAAGCAACATTTAATAGAATAACAAGACTGGAGTTGCGTTGGCACCCTTACCGCATTTATGTCCGCCACGAGCTATTGGAAAACGACTGGCCACGTCGCCTGCGCTTTTCGCAGCAGTGGCGTGCTGGCAGGGGGGGCCGGGGGCCATGGCCCCCCCAGCGAAGATTTTTTAGGGGGCGCCAAAACATAAATGGGGCGCCGAAATTGCACAAGTCACACAAAAGCACACACAAAAGCGCTAGTCCGAATTGGAATTTTGACAGATCCGATGAGCCAACGAGAGAAAAAGAGTTTGAGATTGTTAATGATGATACATTGTCGTTTATCTGATAAAACTTATCCGATAAATATTAGTGATTTCCGATATGCCAGGTTTTCATATGTTGGCTATCGCAATATCGCATTATATACTTACTACTACACTGCCGCAAGCACTGTTCAAAGTGCTAGTACGCACGCTTAATTTGAGTTCTGTTAGTCAGAATACGACTTATACGAGCCTACCTACAACTACAAGCATTACTGTCAAGTCTGTAATATCTCAAAGGATGTAAATTGTTAATTGTGAAATGTGATTATGTGAAGTGATTTGGCTTACGACTGATCACTGGTAAGTTCACCGTCTACTTCATGAATGTTCGCCTCTATGAATTATATATTTACTCAAACTCCTGAATGTGTTGTTTCTTGCGCATTTTTATTTTATACGATGTTTTATAATTCTCAGAATTCCGTCAAATCGCCACCCAAAACTCTAATCCGCCCCCGGACACCCCTAGAGGACTCCGTCTACGACGCTCAACCATACACTTATTACAAGGGGGCGCCAAATTCCCAGCTGGCCTCCCCTGGCGAACACAAGCCAGCACGCCACTGTTTCGTAGTGGTTTAACCAAAGCTGCCAACACGAAAACCTTTTGAACCGATTCATCATTGGAGACGAAGCTGCATTTCAAATGAACGGTGAAGTTTTAGCGCGAGTATTGACTTGAGTTAAGTTGAATGATGAAATACTCAGAACGCTAATATGAGATACAATTTTATTTTACATAGAAATTCGTCGGTACAATTTGTTGATTTGTTTTGAAGAGATGTTCTCTTGAGCGCCAAGCGAGACTGTAATAATTCTACGTTATTTACAAGTTATTTTATAGACAAATGAGTAGGCGTAAAAGCTATTAAGATCCTGTCAACAAGTATTAAAATTAAGTGTTAGTGCCAAGTGTTACGCCTAAAGGAAATTAACTGTTAATACTATTTAGCGTGGTTAGATTAGTTAAGGTGAGGCCATTTCCTAAAAGAGTTAAAACTAAGAATAATGTTTGTAAATGTTCCAAAAGTTCCTTGTGCGCAAACAGGAAACCGCATAATATGCGCGTAGTTAAATCGCGTGACGAGACACTACAGTAGCCCCCTGCTAGTACAGAAGTTAATGAATATTAACGATGAACGATGGAGACATAACGCGCGGGAAAATGAACATGTCGACAAGATCTTGTTTTTCGAACAGTGGGTTCGTCTTGTGTTGTTGGAGTTGTTGGAATTGCGGGCGTTGGAGTGGCAGGCAACACAATATCTGCGTCGAGATGTGCAGGCTTGAGGCGATCGATGGATACAGTGTCAGTGCGAGTGCCGAGGTCGACTTTAAAATGCTTCTTAGAGCGCGAAATAACTTTAAAGGGGCCGTCGTAAGGTGGTTGCAGTGGTTTTTGTACGGCGTCACGACGAATGAAAACGTGGGTGCAGGTCTGTAGGTCGTTTGGAACATGAATTGTTTGTTGCTGGGGACGGTCTTTTGGAGGTTGCAGATCATGTACAGTTCTTCTGAGGCGGTCGACGTAGGAAGTAGGGTCAAGGGAGGATGGGTTTGGAGGTTGATGAAAGAATTCTCCTGGCAAGCATAGGGTTGTACCGTAGACACGTTCAGAAACGCTGTGTCCGAGGTCGGCTTTGACGGCTGTGCGAATACCCAAGAGAACTAGAGGGAGGCGTTCACTCCAGTGTGAGGGGTCGTTAGTGGCTTTCAGAGAGGTTTTCAGCTGGCGATGAAAACGTTCGACGAGACCATTGGCGCTAGGATGGTAGGCAGTAGTTCGAATGCGGGTAATTCCAAGGAAGCGAGTGAGTGAGGCAAAGAGATGACTTTCGAACTGTTTGCCGCGGTCCGTGGTAACGACGTGTGGAACACCGAAACGAGCAATCCAATGAGTGACGAAAGCTTGGGCAACTGAGTCAGTTGTGATATTGGAAATTGGAATTGCTTCAGGCCAACGAGTAAAACGATCGATGCATGTCAAGAGGTAGGGGTTGCCATTGGAAGGAGGTAAAGGGCCAACGAGGTCAATGTGAACATGGAAAAATCGGGCGGTGGGGATCTCAAAGTTGGAGAGAGGGGCACAGGTGTGGCGGTGAACTTTGCAGCGTTGACATTGCAGACATATGCGGGTCCATTGTCGGACATCGCGATTGATGTTGGGCCAGACATATCGGTCGGTAATCAGACGTTGAGTTGCCTTAATACCGGGGTGGGAGAGGTTGTGAAGGGAGTCGAAAATGGAGCGGCGAAAGGCGTAGGGAACAAAGGGTCGAGGTTTACCAGTGGTAATATCGATGATCTTGGAAGTGGAAAGGTGATAACGCAAGGTCAGTGCGAAATTTGGCCAGTTCTTCGTCATTCTGTTGAGCCAAAGCCATAGCGGCAAGATCGATCGTTGGTGGGGAAGGAGTGAGAGTGGCGATGCGCGATAATGCGTCGGCGACTGGATTTTCATTGCCTTTGACATGGCGGAGGTCGGTGGTGAATTGGGAAATGAAATCCAAGTGGCGTATTTCTCTGGGGGAATGACGATTGACGGAATTGTGTAAGGCATAGGTCAATGGTTTGTGGTCGGTCAAAACCAAGAACTGACGGCCTTCGAGGTGGTGGCGAAAATAGCGAATGGAGAGGTAGACTGCGAGGAGTTCACGGCCGAAGGTGCTGTATCGGGTTTCCGCGGGTTGAAGTCGTTTCGAGAAGAAACCAATGGGTTGCCAAACGTTGTGAACCTTTTGTTGAAGAACAGCGCCAACGGCAACATCAGATGCATCTGTCATGAGGCACAGTTGAGCGTCATGCTTGGGATGGGACAACATGGTGAAATCAGCAAGCGTAGTCTTGATCTGGTTGAAAGCAGAGGTGGAAGCTTCGGACCAATCAAGAGGAGAGTTACGAGATGGCTTGGTTGAACCAGGAGATTTGAGCATGTCGGTGAGAGGTTGGATAATGTGGGAACACTTGGGGATGAAACCACTGTAGAAATTGACAAGTCCAAGGAATTCACGCAGTTTGGTAAGAGAGGAAGGACGGGGAAAATCACGAATGGCTTGGACTTTGGAATCGAGGGGTTGGATGCCGTGTGGAGTCACTTTATGACCAAGGAACTCGAGGGTGGAAACACCAAAAACAGGCTTGGCGGGATTGATGATAATGCCGTATTGTCGGAAACGGTCGAATAGAAGACGAAGATGGATTTCGTGTTCGAGTGCGTTGGTGCTGGCAACGAGAATGTCATCGATGCAGACAAAAACAAAATCGAGACCACGAGTTACTTCATCCATAAAGCGTTGAAAAGTCTGCTCTGCGTTGCGAAGACCAAAGGGCATTTTGGTGAATTCGAACAAACCAAAAGGGGTGGTAATGGCGGTCTTGCAAATGTCGTCTTTAGCCATAGGGATTTGGTGGTATGCGCGGACGAGGTCAATCTTGGAGAAGATGGTTTTACCGTGGAGGCTGGCGGAGAAATCTTGAACATGTGGAACGGGGTATTCGTCGGGTATCGTGACACGGTTGAGACCAAGATAGTCGCCGCATGGACGCCAATCACCAGGTTGAGATTTGGGAACCATATGAAGTGGGGAAGCCCAAGGACTGCTGGAGGGGCGAACAATTCCCTTGTCCAACATATGTTGAAACTCATCCTTAGCGATCGTGAGTCGTTCTGGTGGAAGTCGCCGAGGTCGAGCAGAGCAAGGAGGTCCTCGAGTAAGGATGTGGTGAGCCACGTTGTGTTTGACAGTAGTTTGCTTGGTTGTGGGTCGAGTAATGTCTGGGTACTCGCCAAGTATTTTCATGAAAGGAGTTGAAGGTGGAGAAGCATAGACAGGACTAAGGGAGGTTATTGGCGAAGTAACACCGTTAACGCGCAGGTTGGTTACTGCGTCAATGAGGCTTCGGGTGCGTAGGTCAACGAGAAGGTTGAAATGACGTAGGAAATCAGCGCCTATGATGGCGTGGTTGACATCGGCGATGGTGAAGATCCAGGCAAAGGATCGTCGAAGACCGAGATTAAGGGTCAATGATCTTGTACCGTAGGTAGCAATTGTGGAGGAATTGGCTGCCTGAAGATCATAGCCTTGACGATGAGCACGGTCTCCTGTTCGTGGGGGTAGAACGCTGACTTCTGCGCCTGTGTCAATAAGTAATTTCTGTTTTGTGGAAGCGTCGGTCACGTAAAACAGGCGGCTTTGTTGGGAAACGCCAGACGACTCTGCCGCGTCTATTGCCTGGCGTTGTAGTTTGACGGTGGCGGAGTTTGACTGGAGAAGGAACAAGGTGGGGTACACTTTTTCGCTGAAGCACCGAACTTGTTGTGGTACCAACATACTGGTGAGCGAAGACGTTGGTCGTTGCGACCACGATCATCATCGCGATGCGGTGAGGGAGAACGGGAACGTGGAATGGACCGACGACGATCGTGTGGGTTGTAGTCGTGTTGCCGTGAGGTAAAGGTTTGGTTGAGGTTATTGATGGTGATGGTCAGCTGAGAAACAAGGTCTCGAAGTTCACGCAATTCGGTGGATTGTGTTGAGGTGGTTGGTTTTGGTTTGGGTGAAACTGTTGACAGGATTGAAGGTACAGCATGTGTTGGGGCAACTTCAAGGATCTTGTCAGCCAATTTTGCTAAGCTCTCCGCGTCAAGATCGTCCTTTGTTGAAGCCAAGATTAGCTGTGCGTTTGTTGGGAGCCGCTGAAGAAATAGTTGCTTCATTATCGACGGTTCGAGTTGATTTTCTCCCAACAACTGTTGCATTCTACGATAGAGTTGAGACGGTTTGCTGTCTCCTAATTCCTCGGTGGTGAGAAGCTGATGAAGGCGCTCTTGCTCCGAGGCTGAAGTGCGTTTGACCAATTCGGTTTTAAGGCGAGTGTAAGGAGTCTCGGCCGTTGGGTTGATCAGAAGATCTCGAACTTCTTGCGCGACTTCGAGTTGGAGCGAGCCAACGACATACGCGTATTTGGTTTGCTCTAAGGTTATGCCTCGGGTAGTAAATTGGGCTTCGACCTGTGCAAACCAAAGAGCTGGGTCACTGGGCCAGTACGGTGGCAGTTTGATGCTGACGGAGGTCACCGGTGAAGGTGTAGGTTGTGTGACGGTGTTGCTTGACGAACTTTCTGGCTGTGATGAACTTTCGGTATTCATTTCTCGTCGGGGTCACCAATTTAGCGCGAGTATTGACTTGAGTTAAGTTGAATGATGAAATACTCAGAACGCTAATATGATATACAATTTTATTTTACATAGAAATTCGTCGGTACAATTTGTTGATTTGTTTTGAAGAGATGTTCTCTTGAGCGCCAAGCGAGACTGTAATAATTCTACGTTATTTATAGACAAATGAGTAGGCGTAAAAGCTATTAAGTTCCTGTCAGCAAGTATTAAAATTAAGTGTTAGGGCCAAGTGTTACGCCTAAAGGAAATTAACTGTTAATACTATTTAGCGTGGTTAGATTAGTTAAGGTGAGGCCATTTCCTAAAAGAGTTAAAACTAAGAATAATGTTTGTAAATGTTCCAAAAGTTCCTTGTGCGCAAACAGGAAACCGCATAATATGCGCGTAGTTAAATCGCGTGACGAGACACTACAAAGTCAACACACACAATCTACACGAGTAAGCACCAAGAGGACATCCTCCAGCATTTAACTTCCACCGACCGATACAGCGTGCAAAACTTACTGTCTGGGCAGGAGTTTGTGGTAATGGTTTAATATTGGGACCCTATTTTTTATGGAAATGTGGACGACCGCGCGTATCTTCGTATGCTGAATGATTTTGCCATCCCACAACTGGCAAATCATTTCAACAACATGTACTGGGAGGGAAGGTTTCGGGGCCCTTGGTGGGCGCAAGGCGGAGCTCCTGCACATCGCCTTTTGGAGGTCAGGGATCGCCTAAACGAAACGTTCAGCGAGAATCGTGTCGTGGGTTTAGGTCACAATGTGGAGTGGCCAGCTCGCTCGCCAGACCTCACACCCTGCGATTTTTTATGTGGGGCTATAAGGATAAAGTGTTCTCAAGACCACCCGAGAATATCCAGCAGCTGCGGCAGAGGGTAATAGACGAATTCGACATTTTACGGCAGCATCCTGACATGATTCAAAGAGTGTTTCGTGACATGCACAGGCGAACAATTCTTTGTGCCGAAAGAAACGGTGGTCATGTTGAAGGACATGGCGCATAGCATGTAATGAACCATTTATTTTGTTCAGTATACTTATTACATGTAATCTCTGTAAATAAGAATGAACAGTTGATCACATCGTTTTTATAATAGTACACGCGTTGCGCTGCGAATTATAGTTAATAAACACTTTTGCATTAATAAACCACGTCCTGTTGTCACATGGGAATTGAGAAATTCCAGCTATACGTTCGCGGCTAATTTGAATGTATGCAAAGTGTCCGTTTTTTCTGACTCACCCTGTATATAGTAATTTTTTTTATAATGTACAATAGTTATGAATTTTTATATTTCGAATCCAACTTGGTATATATAATACATTTCCTAATTTATTTGATTAATTGTCATGTAGTTCGAATATAATTCAGCTGATTTGTAAGAGGCTGCAAATTTTTGAACTTAATAAAAATCTATCTATCTATCTAATTCCTGGAGAGAGCCATGCCACATCATCTGCAACAAACACATTCCCACAGTTAAACGAGTTTAACTCAAGTCCATCGTTGCTCTCAGACATGATTTTACTGATATCATTGTTAAAGCATAAAAACAACCATGGGGAAAGGACACCGCCTTGTTTAATACCTAAGAGAACGGGAAAAGATTCCGATACTAAACCGTTCATGTCACATTGCAGCGAACAAGTTTCCCACACATTCCAATTTTGAATAGTTTGTAAAAATAGGCCCTCAAACCAGACTGCGCCAAAGCCTTAGTACAGTCTTAAAACAGCAATGCACCTTGATTCCCAACTCCATACGACTTCATGCATAGCCTCCTGAAGAATATAGCTAGCATGAATACAGCGTCATCTCTTGCCAGATTGATATACGTATTGTATGTTATTTCGTAGTCCAGTCTTAAGGGTGTGGAGATCAGGATTTTTAACAACAACATATCTGGATATATTTTGCGTATTGCTCGTTTTTGTTTACTTTCATTACATTGTCGTTTGAAAGGTACATGTATCGTGGCAAAGTATCGTGGCAAGGGGGGGGGGGGGGGGTGGCACCATACCACGTACTTAAGCATAGAGCACATTCTCAAAACAATATATTTGTTTATCGAAAACACGCAACATAATACCTTCTTTCTCTGCGTTATGATTAAATTTTATTCTCTTTCTAGACAAGTGCATTAAAGATATTTTGATCATTATCGATACGTCTGCATCAATTCACCCAAAGATGTTCGAATCGAAATACAAACCATTTCTGCGACATCTTGTCCACGACACTAGGCTCAACGTGTCACCACATGGCAGCCATGTCGCAATCATGACGTTTAGTGAGGATACTAAGCTTTGGTTGTCATTTGCTGAAGGTTTTAACATGAAAAGGATTGACAAAACAATTGACAATTTCCAGCCCTCATTGGACCGCAGGACACAGACACATTTAGCTTTAAAAGAAGCCAACAAGGTATGTTTTTAAAAACATTATATGTCTCTGCTGACGTAAGGCGTAAATATTTAATGTTAAAATATGAAATTTCAGCCGATAGTTGGTAGATTTATTTATTGGCTTTGCCTCATTTCCTGACATGTCATTTCGTGAGTTATAATACCTGATTCACAGCAGAGTGAGTAGTTGAAAAAGGTGCAGACGTTAGCGCACGCCTTGTCCACTCTAATTATTTGCACGTTGGTAGTTTTTGTAAACAAATCCCATTTAGCGTATATAATCACACCTTGAATTTTCTTATTGTTAACATAGAAACGTTTCTGCCCAATTTTGCCTACATATTAGGAACTCAATGCGCCAATACAGCACTATAATATTATTGATAATACTTAATTCAGAACAATTTATTAGTTATCCCAATATACGTGCTTTTCATAACTAATTTACAAAAACTGTTATAAGAAAATTACTAATAATTTTAGAATTACAAGAAAGTTATATTTAAAATTTGAATAGTAAACTAGTCATAAAACGTGTTCAAAAGTCACATTGTGTTTAAGAAAGTTTCCAATAATTGTTTCTTTAGGCGATTTTTAAAAACTCTGTGCGACTCAACCTGTTTAAGTGAAGGGCAGAGTGAATTCCATATAACCGATGCTCTGTAAGCAAAAGACTTTTGTCCGGTGGCAGTTCTACATCTAGGAATTTGAATATCATTTGATTGTCTTGTGATTCTTCCACTTATTGAAAATCTACTACAAAAATGCTGCGTTAGATAGGTAGGGGCAGTTCCTTTTATGCACTTGAAAGTCATAACCGCATCGCGTAAATAAAGTTCTTTCGATACCGGAAGCCAATTTAGTTCCTTCAGACATGGGGTGATGTGATCATTAATGTAGCCTTGCGAGGTTGACGCCCATACGGAAGAACAATGATATAATTTACTGAAAACTAAACTTTTAATAATTTTTACTAACAAGTCACGACCGAAAAGATGTCGCACTCTATTTATCTGTAACAGCATATTCATACATGATGAGACTACGTTAGTCACGTGTTTATCATAAGCCATATACGAATCCCATGTCATACTAAGATCCTTTGCGTTTATGGCCGGTTTTAACTCTTTACCCATCAGGGTAAATGTTACATCGGGTAAAAGTGAAAGCAGCTGGGGTACTCCGAAGACCATTATCTTTGTTTTGTCTGGTTTATAAGGAGATAATTTGAACAGCACCATTCAAAAAACGAATGAAGATCACCGTTAACTTTGTTTACTGCATCATCCAGTTCATTTAAGTGAAATGATAAAAATAATTTTGAATCGTCTACAAAGCATTCAGTTTTACAATGTTTGCTAGCTGTAGGTAAGTCATTTATATAGATGTTGAAGAGTAAGGGTCCCAAAATCGACCCCTGGGGAACACCATGCTTTAACGGTAGGCTATTTGAAAGGGTCGAACCAATACGTACAAACTGTTGCCTTCCGTTTAGGTAGCTCTTGAACCAATTTACTGCGGCTGCTGATACACCAATTTGTTCTAATTTTGCAATGAGTATATTATGATTTATACTATCGAAAGCCTTACTAAAGTCCACCAGTACAAGAACTGTGATTTACTTGCGGTCCATCGCATTAAGAATGAAATCGCTGACCATAATATTCAGGGTTTCTGTGGAATGATTTGATTTATTTCCACTCTGGTGTCTAGTAAGGAGATCGTTTTCCTTCAAATAATCTGTGAACTGTTTTAGAGCTATTTTCTCACAAATTTTACCAGCCGACTGTATCAAGGATATTGGGCGGTTGTTTCCGGCTAGTTCGTGATCGCCCTCTTTAACATGTGGAATAACTTCTGCTAACTTCCAGTTTTCTGGAAAAGTACATGTTTCAAAGGATCGATTGATGATATTTGTTAGCGGCATTGAAATATTGGCCAAACAATCTTTCAGAATTTTAACTGGGATCTTATCGGCGCCAGGAGATTTGTTTCCAGGCATCTTGAGAATACATTCTTCTAAATCAGCAACAGTAACAGGTGCAAAATAAAATTGTTCTTGAGTCGAATTATTTGCAGGAGAAACAATTGGCATCACAACGGCATTATAGTCCGAAGATAACTGTTTTACGGTTTCTACCGTTTTTTGACCCACCGATGTGAAATATTTATTAAAATCATTTGCAACAATCACAAGATCTTTAGTGTATTGTAATGTGGGTGTCAGCCCTCGAGATGTGGGAGTAATGCCACGGATAAGTTTCCATAATTGGTTAGATTTACCATTACATTTTTCAACTTTTCTCTTGACGAAATTTATTTCTGCAGTTTTCAGCATCTTTTTCACCTCTCTCCTTTTAGCTTTAACAGCTATCCAATCAGAATTCAGATTTGTAGCTCTAGCTCGAGTTAATAACCGATCACGTAGTTTCATTTCTTCCCGAAGTACCGGTGTGATGCAGGGATTACCCTTGTGTTTAAAATTCATTTCCTTTATAGGGGCATGGCTTTCAACAACTTGGCCAAAAAGGGAATTAAAAAGTTTGACTTTATCGTCTACACCATTTATATCATCTAGGCTGTCCCAGCAAATTTTTGAAACATCCATATTGAAATCTGTAGGGTCATACTGCTTATAGCTTCTAGTTTTAATATTGATGGCTTGGGTTCGTGGCTTCTTTAGGTTCAAGGTAACAATTACTGGAAAATGATCGCTCATGGCTGTACATATAACATTGCTTTGGATAACTAAGTTTGGTGATGTAGTTGCTATTACATCAAGCAAAGTTCTTGAATTTTGCGTTACCCTGGTGGGTTGCGAAATCACTTGCGTCAAATTGAAGGATGTACAAAATTCCTCGAAAGCAGTAGACTGAGAATTGTTAGATAATAAATCACAGTTTAAGTCGCCTGCAATGAAGATTTCCTTTCCATAAGACAGGGCATCAGTTAATGACGGCGCTAGGACATTTAGGAAACAATTTAACTGAGTATCTGGTGGACGGTAAGCGACACAAACAATAATTGATTTTAATTTTGCGTGCTGTATCTTCAACCAGAGCTGATGAAAACCGCAGTCTGATATATTTGAAATTGGGGTAAGAACCTCAGCTTTTAAGTTCGTGCTCAAATAGGCACACACACCACCACCTTTTTTGTATCGACGGTCAAGTCTGAACACTTTATACCCAGGTATGTTTATTTCTTTGTTTGTGACCGACGAATTAAACCAAGTTTCGGAGACAGTAAAAATTCCAATGTCATTTTGAAGTACAAAATTTTTAACCTGAGTAAATGTGGTTCTATTTTTCAGAGATCTAGCGTTAAAGTGTGAGAGTCTAAGTCTTTTTAAGGACTTCGTCACAGTTTGTAGTGGTTGGGTTTGAATACTAATACAATTTGAAAGATCGTTTGAACGAATGGGATGTGGTTTTTCCATACTTCTGTCCGTACGTCTTTCTCGATTGGTAATTCTAACAATAATAGGTTGGTCACGTGATAAGTTAGTAGTATTATGTACATTCTGAGTTATTCCCTAGTTAAGTGGTGCACAGTGGGTTTCAAAGGTTATTTGCTCTTGGTGGCTTGTCGAACAAAGTCGAGGTACGTTAGCCATTCCCTCATTCGTGGACAACGAATGTGCCGATATATTGAGTGACTGGGTCGCTGACGCTTCCGAAAAGGAGATGAATAGGGCTTGAATCCAGGTGAATTATTCTGTAACAATGGTTTTTGTGTACTGGTTGTTTGGTGCTCAAATACTTCAGGGGGTTCAATGAAGGGTAAGTGACCAAGCCACTCAGGAGGTACTTGAGGTTTAGGACTGGTCAGAGAGGGTGAATCTAGGATAGTTTTTATATTCCCAAATAATTCAGGGTTTTCAATCAAGGGTAAGCGAACAAGCCACTGAGGTACTTGATGTTTAGGACAGGTGAGAGAAGATGGATGGGGAATAGTTTTTCTTTTAGGTTGTGCATTCAGTAAATCAACCCCCTCATTCAATTTTGGTCCTGATTTAGTTATGATTGTTGACTTTGGTGTTTCGATAAATAAGGCTTTAGTTTCTGGCGTTACACATTGAGGAGTTATTTTCTTTGTCTTATTACTCGGTGTTAACGCAAGCTATTAATGGCAGGGAAGATACACTGCATTGATCGATTTGGTAATTATACTTATTCTGATCGTTAAGGCGCAAGCTTTGTTGACTATGTTCGGTACTGTTCGCTGATACAATAGAAATCTGGCTTTCATACATGTCCTCACGAGAATTTTCTATCGCGAATTGAACGCAAGACTGCTTCAAACCTTGTTTACATATAGACTTTGCGGCAGCACTATC
The DNA here is from genome assembly GCA_016169945.1 of Trachythela sp. YZ-2020. Taxonomy (NCBI): domain Eukaryota; kingdom Metazoa; phylum Cnidaria; class Anthozoa; order Malacalcyonacea; family Clavulariidae; genus Trachythela; species Trachythela sp. YZ-2020. The sequence continues at coordinate 138,426 of JADLSH010000075.1, forward strand.
AACATTGTTTGTATTAGCAACAGGTCCGACATCTATTGTCTCCAAGTTTACAATTGGGGCCATAGTATTGTCTGGAGTGAAATTACTTATGTTCTGTTGACGGTTAATTGAATCTAGATCATAACGAATTTGCTCGATGGCTTGTTTGTTAGAATGAACTTTGCTTAGAAGTTTAGATTCAGTGATTACGATGTTTAATTTGAGACCCTCGATTTCAGTTGATAAATTACTAAACGTGTAGGAACACTGATTGTTTGTCTTATTCGTGGCATCAGCCATATTTGCCCCGGCATTTTCATATACTTCTGTTTGAGTAGCGGCATCAACAAGATCCTTTTTAGACAAAATCGCGGAAAATTCGTTTAGCAATTTAGCTGTAGAATGATAGAGCTTGTCTACAATCCCATATACACCATCAATCCTATTCTTTATCGCTTTTATTTCGGTTGTAGACTGATAATAACAATTAGAGCATTCACTAGGGTTATTATTTTTGTTGTCAATGTCACGCGATTCTCCCGTCGAGGATCTTATGAATAAACTGTCCGATGCAATGTTTGTTTGATCAACACGGTCTATATTTAAGACCGCTAGAAAATGTCTAGTCTATATTTAAGACCGCTAGAAAATGTCCAGGTCTATCGTCGCTAGAAAACTTTTTATATTTACTACAATGTTCTATAGATATTTACAAAATCGAATCCAGCCAATCATAGACCGCATTTTGATGACGTCATAGTCCTACTCACTGATGGCAAACCAACATCCCCCCTGAGATATACCTCAGATCAAGCACAACTATTGAAAGAGAAAGGCGTGAGAATTGTTGGGATCAGTGTTAGTGTCTATTCTATTCGGCCAATCATGAAAATCATATCAACACCAGGTGAAGCACTTGAAACAACATTAGATGATCTTGTTATGATAGCAGACAGAGTTATCGACGGAATTTGTCGTCCAGGACATCCTTCAGGTAAAACTTTATTCTATCACAACCACCTATATAATTCAGTTGCATTGATTTGCCACTACTATTTAATATTAAAAATGTTATTTTGATAGCCAAAATCTAGGAATGGGTTTATAACGTGTACTGTGCTTTTTTTCATATTTCAGTGCCAAGTACACCTCAAAATGTCACAGTTACTATTCAAGGAAATGCAATAAACGTATCATGGCTGCCACCAAGATTTCCCCAAAATGGCATCGATCGTTATATTATTTCTTGGAAAAATGATAGAACTGGCACATTCAGCCAAAAGAACGTCAGTTCAAGTCCTGTTGCTATTCAAATTTTTGGTAATTATACGAATCAATTAGAAATACTTTAATGCAAGCCCACCACTTCATAATGATCGAGTCTAACTCCAGAGTTTGAGGTCTACATTACATTTGTACTAGAAATACATGCATGCAGAATCCCCATCGCTCCCATTCGAACCACACAATTTACTCCCCCAAAGGTTATTGTAATATGAAGTACTGAGTCGATCAATGTAACCATGGTAACACTGTCTATTTCTATTATTTTCTACAAAATATTGATAAGATTTGTTAATATTAACTATAATATTATCAATTGCCCAACTATATCAAGTAGATATGTTATTACGTACTCTTTTAGCTTTGATTTACTGTAAAATTCAACCTTAGAAGTCTCACAAAACATTTCGAAATTTTCACAAAACAGTATTTTTATACTTCTTTTCGCACTTGTTTTTGAGATTTAATATGTTGTTTCTTATTCTATAACGTATTTGAATTAATAGTAAAATACCTTTTAAGATTAATCAATGTTGTATTGACCACACAGGATGACCTACGCATTTTCAAATCCACAAAACTATAATATACTGCATGCCAATATGGCAAAAGCATGTATACAAAATAGACACTTACGCGTTTAAAACTCTTTAAAACTCGAAAATCTTGTCTTTTTTCGGTCTTTTGACTGTTTCTTCCTTCTGTTCCTCTAAATAATTTTCATTTATCTCGTTTTAGAGGCTTTGTTTGTCTGTTTATGTCCCAACTCCCGAGTACAAAACAGTTTTTTCTCTGCCTGAACTCGCGCATGCGTATAACGTAGAAAACCGTCCATTGCATAATGGTGGACAACTTTGCATTCCTCTATGTTGTCACATACCCGGGTGTAAATATCCGAGCGGAAATAGTACCCTCGCACGGCGCTTTGCGCCGTCTCGGGGACAATGCATTAAGTAATCCACACACAGAAGATATATACGATAAAACCAGATCTAGAGCATCAATTAGCTTCTTTCATGCAACGAAGCTTCAGATGGTCAGAAAGGGCTGTCGATGTGATGTGACAGGTCGGAAGGCAACTTTACCTAGGGACCAACAAATTGGGAGCTGTGATTGTCTTTCTACTCGTGCGAAAGAGAATCCGGACAAAAAAGCGCGAACAATCAGTCAAGGTAACCATATTCTATAATTATTTTCATGAGTAGGCTATTAAAACATGTGGAACTATCAGTTCATTAGCTTACTTTAATATGAGGAATTTGTATTTTTGAACTCTGTACCATGTAACAGAACGTCGTAACAGCTCAGGTCCTATTTGTTTCTTTTGAACACAGAATACAATATGCGGCTGATACAGCGGGTAGTGGTGCTTTAGCCAGCCAAAAATGAAAGTAGGAGCAAAGCTTCCTCCAAACGATTAGAGTGGTATAACTTAATATGGAGGGGTCAGATTCTTCCCTGCCTGAAATCTAAAAATGAGTAGAATGACCTGGTTTGTGCATGTCAAATCTTCCCCAGAATGTAGGAAATCCCATTTCAGAAACCATGTAGATTTCATGGACTTGGTTTTGACGTTTCGATACAACTACGGAAATACGAAATATTATTTTTTGTTTTATATCATTTCTCTTAGGAATTTCAGTCCTGGCATGAGAGCCATGCTAACAAGACAAATTCGCCAACATCTGCATTGCTTGAACTAGACCCGTTAAATAATACCGGTGAGTGAATATTACAGTGTCGTCGCGAGCACAAGTTTTTTGCAAAAGTATATAAAACACATCTTCTCGAAGAGTCAAAATCTGCCCCAGAGAAAACATTTCTTTCAATCCGGACCGACTTAGACGGTAAAATTAATAACATTTTCTATTATATGGCAAGCGTTTGTTTTGGTGAATCTCGCAATTTTATTGGCTGCTGACATGGCAAGATTTTCCCGTATTACGCAATTTTTGTTGCGATTTTCAGACAAGAAAAATCTCCAAAAGTCTTTCAAAATACTCCAAAACGGAGAAAAACAACTACGAACATAAAAAGGGAAATTAACCATTGTTAACATTCTATTATCAAGTTTGGTTTGCTTAAATCGAAAAATAAGGTAAATTTTTTTACAAATATTTTGACTCTGTAACTGTAGTCACTGAGAATTGTTCGTGTTCTGAGTATACGAATGGCTACAAAATTCACTTGTAATTGTAATAATAGTCCTTTTCACTTTAAACATTTTTGTAAACAGAGTGTCACTACCCCCAGGGCAAGGCGAGACGAGTTTAAATCTTTCCGTATAAACACTTGCGTTTCAGCTGTTATAATATGAATGCAATTTTTCCTCTCCCAGGGTAGCTCGGGGGGTAGGGTGTCCCTAGTACCCGAGATAATATAAACAGCGCCTTAAAGAAAAGTATAACTTCAAAACAGCGACACAGTCTTAGATATTTTTAGATAGTTTCGTAATTTGCCTTTGTTTATTAAGAGAAAACAAAAAATGACTTATTGAACTAGCAGCTTGTTTTCAGTTATTTTCTGCTATTTTCGAAAAACTGTTATTAAATTATTAAATATCTCTAATAATAATAATAATAATAATAATAATAATAATAATAAAAATAGATTCTTTATTTAAAGAGGGTAGCACATAATAGCCTAGGCTAATAATACCGCGTGTTACCCGAGTTCCGCACATATATTATTCAAGATAATATAATCGCCAAGACAGCTAGGCAAGGTATTGTGTATGCGCTTGTATAAAATTGAACATTTATCAATTTTACATTGCTCGTAAAAAGGAATCCGCGATAATTAATTGAAAAGAGCTACCGACGGCGCCAGGCGATCTGCAAACAGGAGAGTTCTTGCTGCACGTTTCTGAAGTTTTAAAATTCTGTTCAGTAACACCTTATTGCAAGTGCCCCAGATAACGCTCGCATAACTCATAACTGGCCGTATAATTGCATTGTAATATTGTAGGCGTTGGCTAAGTGGCAAGTAGGCCCGAATTTTCCTCAAAAAAGCTATGCGAGAGGCTAGCTTTTTGCAAACTTTTTCAACCTGGCCATCAAATGACAGTAAACTGTCAATATCAAGACCCAGCAAGGTTGCACTATCAACATTATCAAGAGTCACATTATTTACTGTAACATTTAACACTTCGTGGATCTTAGACACAAGCCTTTTCTCCGTTATCATCCGAACTTTTGTCTTGGACTCATTGATTGGAAGCTTGTTTGGTCTGCCCAACGCTGTATTTCACCAACAGAGCTGTTTTCTGAAAGTTCAAGACTTGATATATTCCTGTGTTAATCCCCAAGCCAACGGCGCGCGTCAGCGCCGTTCCGAGCCATTGCCCCGGGGCGAGGGTACCAATTCCGCCCGTGGGCGCATGGCTATGGTTCATGGGTGGACCAGTGAACTCTAAGTAATCTGGAATGATAACTTGGCCGCCATGTTTGAAGCCACTCATGAGTGATTTTTTGTAGGTAGCCCCAGTCCCTTTTTACAAAATTTTGTCGAAAAATACAGGTTGAAAATCGATAAATTTCATCACTTTTCCTTCTTTTGATGCTTTTAATTTTTATCTAAGAGCATAGTAGGACAACAGTACTTTCAAACCAGGCACATAAAATATGCAAAAATTGTTTTACTGCAGAAATATAACGCAAACAAAACGAAAATCTTTCTAGTCTTTTTCTGGTTTTGGGCTTCCTAGAAAGAGTTCGGGGGTATTATACCATCCTTTATATAGAAAAGCATTAGCGCTTTTTATAATGTACATTCAAGCATGCAGAAACGTAATTTAATAAGTAAAAAAAAATTAATTATTATTATTAATGGCCAACAAGAAGCTGCGATGCCGAATTGCCGAAAATAACAACACTTGGAAAACGTCAATTTACTCACGTTTTAGAAGGAATAGAACATGCAAGGACTAAAAGCTGAGAATAAATAGCAATACCTGGGATTTAGTACAAAATACGTTTTGGGGCTGTCAAACTGTTTTATGGTATATTTTTGTTTAGTTGAAGAGCGAAGTTTCCTCACTTTTTGCTGCAGATAGATGTAAAACAGTCAGAACTAATTGGAAAACCAGGTTTGAATCCCAATCATTGCAGTCTTTCCATGGAAAAAGTGTTGTTCTCAAAAACAAACTTTCGACTGAATTTTTCTCAATCCTCGAAACTGTCCTTAGTCCTTTTGAAAGCTGATCTTCCCGCGCGTCGGCTTCAACCAATCATAGGACTTCATCCTAGGAGTTATCGATCCAGTTTACTTATAGTTCACTGGGGTGGACTCCAACTGATCACCAAATATATGGCGGATTTTCATGTCGGACATTCAAGAGTGACAACAAAATACAACGCAAAAAAAGACAGAATGAATGAAACTTTTAAGAATATTTTCAATTGTTAAATTCAGGACCAGCAAGGCAATCAAAGAACTGCAAAAAATACAATAACATTGGAATTTGAAATTAAACGCTACGCTGAATTGCGGTAATTTTCAGAATAGCCAGACTATATAGTAAGTATATATATTTTTGTGTGCTTGGTATTAAAATGTTGTATTCTTTGTGGATTTGTAACGAGTTAGGTCACTCTATCATCGCTATAAAACTCAGCATCGCCAAAAATAAGAAAACTTCGGTTTTTTGCCATAATTAATATTCGATATCTCTATTATTATACTATATCTAATATTGCACTGATGTTGAAATTTTCACACTATATTGATTCGAAATTTTCACACAACATGATTTCAAAGATTGTATTTCAAAGTCAAGGACGACGTTTATCCGCGAAAACAACTTAAGGTTTATGAACATTTCTAAACGCTTTGCGAAACGTCTAAAGTTGAATTTTATATAATAACATACCAACATTACATAGTTCGGCAATTGATAATTATGTTGTTAAAATGAAAATTTTTTTAATTATTTTACCATTTTGTACACCATGTAGTGTTACCATGGTTGCAGTGATGGCCAAAATACTTTATGTAACAGTAACGTTTGAGGACTATAATTATTTGGTTTGAACGGGCGAGGGGGTTCTGCATGCATGTATTTATAGTATTTTATGAAAACGTGTTGTATGTATAATTGTGGTAGTGTCTTACTTAGGTCCCCCGTTTACACGGCACCAGATAAATTTTTGTCCGAATACAAATTTGTACTGATTGTTGCGTTTACGCGGACCGGACAAAGTTTGTCCATATTGGCTTGCCGTTTACACAGTACCAGATCAATTTCTTATCATGCCTATAATTGTATTCGGTGTTTCTTCAGCAGAATTTCGAAGATGATCGGACATGGCTAAGGCACTGATATATACTTCTCTGGCAACTTTTATATTGGGTAGTGAAATATCTTGAACTATAGAATCAAATTTTCGTTTCTATTTCGGTAGAAATTTGTTTTAGGACGATTTAGGCCACATTAAGCATCTCCACAGCTGAGATACTTAACAAAAGTATCGAAATAAAAAAACTTTTCTATTTCAAGGACTCATTTCTCCTTGAAAGTTCTTGGCTAAACTTGTGTTCCACAATATAATGTCAATATGAAATGTAAGCTGTGACACGGCATGTAAACGCAGTAAACAGAAAACTGGAACGAATCCGTACAAGTATTTGTCCGGTTTAGCGTTTACACGATACCGGACAAATATTTGTCCATCACAATTTGAAACTAGTACGCTTTCGTAGGAGGACAAAAACTTGCAATGATAGATGGTCAAAAACTTGTTCGGATAGGGCTGTCCCGTGTAAACGCAAAGTGTATCCGCACGAATATTTGTCAGTGTAAACGGGGCCTTAGTCAGATGCATTTGTACGCATTATATTGACATTTTGAAAATGAACCGGTTTCGGAGTTTGATCTTTGCTTTCGCGTGACAAAATCTTTTCTGGACAATATTGCAAACGTTCTCCATGCGTAAACGTTCTCCATGCGTTCTCCATAAACGTTCTCCATGCGTCTCTCGTGTTGCTGGGCAACAAGGCGCCCCGTGTCCTGGGTTCTAACTCAACTTAAATAAACTTGATAAGGAACCGTTAATAATAAACCATCCCAAGTATTTTATAAACATGAATAAAAAATATAATGTTCAAAGTAATTTGAAAGTCACGCACAATCTTCACGAAAACACCGCGTGGGTTTGATGACAGGGGAGTGAATATTTTCACGAATACTTGAAACTATAGTTTGATTTAACAAAATATTTTGTAAGTTCCTGCGTAATATTTTATTTTTTGGTTTTCTTAAGCTAAACAAAAGCCAGGCTTAGTGGTTTATCGACCGAAATCGAAGGTCTCAAACTAAACATCATAATCACAGAATCAAATATTTTAAGCAAAGTTCAGTCTAACAATCAAGTGATTGAGCAAATTCGTCACGACTTAGACTCAATTAAAAGCCAACAGAGTAAAAGTAACTTCACCTCAGACAATAATTTTGCCCCAATTATAAATTCTGAATCAATTAATGTCGGACCTACAGTTAATTCAACCAAGATCGATAGTTCTGCCACGATTCCTATATGCAAACGTGGTCCAAAGCGGTCTTGTGCTCAATTACGGTCAACAGTAATCTGTCAACAAAATATCAACCCTCCCGGAGTAGCTCAGCTTTGTCCTGTTAGCAGTAACAAGCCAAATAACAAGTTAACGCTCCAGGCCTACCATAGCTCTAACATACACGTTACTCAGCAAATCGAAGATGCACCAGGAATAAATAAGGGTCAACAGAACCGTAATAAAGTATGTAAATCCACCTCCGATCATAAATTAGAAACTCCCAAGGCCAATCCTGAAGTAATTAAAATTGGATCGATTGCTAACACAACCAAACCCCTTAGCGTAAGCGTTGGTTCTGCTAAACATGAATCAAAGCAGTATTACGCTCATCATTACAACTTAGTCAGTCCTGTAAAACAAAGAAATTTCCATCAACATTCCCAAGCCGTTTTTCGCCCACAATCAAATGTCACTTGTGAGAAGCCAAAACCAAGAAACGAACAGAATGTACAACATATTTCAAACCTTAGTTGTGCTAATACTGGCGAAAGTCAGTCGGTATCAAGTGAGACCGGATCTTTGAAATGGTTGGACCGCCTACCTCTGGTTGAAACGCCTAACGCGACAGGTAGTAACCCTATGCATATATCTCGAAGTGGGGCCGAACCCCTCGATTGGATAGGACGGTTGCCTCTACTTGTTAATTACTCGACTCATACGCCTCGCTCATGCCAGTCTCAAAGGAATGAAACAGGAAAGATGAACTGGCATACGTTCTTTCGGTCGCGAATCAGCCAGCAGGCAGACTGGTTGAATTACCTGGAGTTTGTCCGTCGCACATTGCAATAAACTTGGAGACTTCTGTCGTAGCTAGTAACAAAACTATAATCACTCTGGAACGAAACACTATACCAGTTAGAATCTCAACGAGAAATCGTCAACAAAGTCCAAAGCAAAGAATGCGTAATGACTGCATACCCGTGAGGAAAACCTTGCGTAGAAGAAACTTGAATAACTTAATACCCATTAATTGCAACTCATCGATCGCGAATGCTACGTCCTACTACAAAAAAGTTCCTTACCCTCTTTGTTCCTTTCTAATACAAGATCACTCGTTAATAAAATTGAGGATCTGGAAGTTGTCATTAACCAAAACGACGTGGATATAGTTTGTATTACAGAAACTTGGCTGACCAACAATATTCCCAACTCAGTAGTCGACATTAGTGATTACATGCTAGTACGGAAAGATCGAAGCGCTGATAAACGTGGTGGTGGTGTTTGCACGTACATCAAATCATCAATTGATTTCACAACAATTGACGAACTTAATGATTCCCCATTTGAATCTCTTTGGGTATACCTCCGTGCGAACAGACTCCCACGAGGCTTTTCTTGCCTAATTATCGGTATTATATACCACCCACCACAAGACGATGATGCTACTTTTACGGATCACCTAATTTCATCATTGGATGCTGCTTTGAACAAATATCCTAATGCTGGAATTATGTTGGTTGGCGATTTTAATCGTTTAAATTATCGATATATTAGTAACCATTTTAACCTGCGACAAACCGTTAAAAATCCAACACGCGGTGCTGCAATCCTCGACCTAATTTTCACCAACCTGTTTCACCATTTTAACACTCCTCAAATTCTACCCGGAATCGGCTTAAGTGACCATAACTCCTTACTTATTCGTCCTTTAAGGAGAACTCACAAAACGAAAGTAGAATCAATTTTTAGAAGGAATGTAAAGCCAAGCATGAAGTCCTGTTTTGGAAGATGGTTAGCATCTACTGATTGGTCATTCCTTGAAACACTATCAAACTGTACGGAAAAACTCGCTGCATTCCAATCTCTGTTAAATTTTGCTATTGAAACTTTTTTCCCACTCCGAAAAATCAAACAACACCCAACAGACAGGCCTTGGATTACTCCTGAACTGAAGAGTCTAATCCAGCAACGACAACAACAAGCAATGTCCAAAGACCCTCCTGTTTACAAAAAATTGAGAAATAAAGTTAACAGGCTAAATAACAGTCTTAGGAGTTCCTTTTTTGCAAATAAGGTAAAAAACTGTGACAATGCAGCTTCCTGGTGGAAATCCATTAAACAACTTGGAGGACTTCCTAAGAAATTACCAGTATCCAGTGTTTTTGTATCGGGCAAAGAATTCCATTCAACCGAATTAGCAACAAAAATTAACGAAAGCTTCCTGTGTATCACAAACCCTTTACCACCTCTAAACAGCCAATTGGAAAACGTTGAAACTGATCCTGCAGTAGTTAACGAAATTATTTCAAAATACCACATTTCTCCTGAAGATGTTTTTACGAAGCTCTCCAACCTCAAACGCACTAAAGCCTCGGGTCCTGACAACTTACCAAGTTGGGTCTTAAATGACTTTGCCATGGAACTGTCATCACCCGTTGCTGAAATTTTTAACGCGTCAATCCAAGAGAGAGTCGTACCCGTTTCATGGAAAGAAGCTGATATAATACCTATCCGTAAAACAGATAAGGTTAAGGAAATTGAAAATGATCTACGCCCAATATCTTTAACACCAATTCTCTCAAAAACCTTGGAACATTTTGTCGCAGAGTGGATTATGTCACAGATCAGACACCTCGTTGACAGGAAGCAATTCGGATCACTCCCTGGTTTATCTACAACTCACGCTCTTCTATCCTTTTTCATCATCTGTATGGAACTACCGACCAATCTGACCAATGCGTGCGTGTACTGCTTCTGGATTTTAGTAAAGCCTTCGACAGGATTGATCACCATATTCTCATCAAGAAGATGGAGGAAATGGCCATCGATCCCGTTCTTATCGCATGGGTAAAACAGTTTCTTACTGGCAGGAAACAGCGAGTGAAGATAGGTAAATACACCTCAAGTTTCGAACCAGTGAACGGTGGGGTTCCACAAGGCACTGTTTTAGGCCCGATTCTATTTATGATTATGATAAATGATTTGTTGGTTGATTGGGACGATAGATGGAAATATGTTGACGATTCGTCTGTTTCAGAAACCCTTTCTAGAAACCAAGATTCGAACTTTCAAACTATTTTAGAAGGGATTACGCAGTGGTGCAAGAAATAACATGTCCTTGAACCCCGTAAATGCAAAGAAATCCTGGTTTGTTTTTGGAAAATAATCCAAATTTCCTCCAATGATCGTTGACGGACAGCCCATTGAAGTGGTGAAATCCGCTAAACTCCTTGGCTATTTTCTCAAGAGACGACCTAAAGTGGACATGACCACGTGGCTTACATTGAAAAAAACGCGCAACGCCTTACATGCTTAGACTCTCAAGCTGAGCGTGACAACACTAAAACATTGATATTCATATTTCCTATATTGGAGACCATATTGAGCATTATTGGCAAGTTTATACATTTTAATTTACCTGAACAGAAATCCAAGAGAAAAGAAGGATCCAGTCACATGCTAAAAATATAATTAAAACATCTTCATCATACAGCAATACTTGTCATAGATGTCATATTCCAACAATTTTTGCACTTCAGGCAAAATATAAATGTTGTTAATTAGAAAGAAAAAAAGACCTCTTCTCCTTCCACTAGTCCCCTTTCGAACTGCCGGCCACACCATCATCCAACAAGCTACAATCGCACAATTAACTAACGTTTCATCGTCGGACAAATCGCTTCGTCGGAAAAAAAATTCCTTCTGGTTCGCATGATTTATACAAACAAAACATTGAGTAAAATTAAATTTTAAACATTTTAATATTTAATTATAAAATATCAAACTATTTTCTGTAAACTTTCCTATAGTATAGTGGTTTTTATAAAATATTTTTACAATATTTAATTTTCCAACCTTAATTGTAAATAAAAGAACAACACGGCTAATGGGTGTTTTAGTAGTTTTTTGGTTAAAAAAATTAATTTCATTAATTACATTCAAGACGAAGAAGTGATAAATCGAGAGAGAAAGCAATAGACAAGATACGGCGCGCGATAATTGAGCAAACATCGGAAAAACAACAATCGAAACAATATATACCTCGAATACTCTGTTGGACTACTCTTTACTTTGGAAACATTCTGTGTCAACTATCATTATGTTCAATGACAACTTATGGGTACATTTATGAGGTTCAAGATAAAAGAAAATAAAACGGAAAAAATGATGGAAAGAAAATAACTAAGCATATATGAACAATGAACTGTTATATATTTCAACAAAACAACATCAACCTCCGGCATTAAATCTATTAGCATTATATTATTCATAGTATAATTTATTATTATACAAAAAAATTTATTAGTTTTTAAAATAGATAAAATTTAAGAGTATATAAGAAATGATGAGCTGTTAGCAGTTATGTGATCTATGTATACATGGTGAATTTCTTGTTAAATATTAGTACTAAGTACATTTCTTCTTAAAAGAACATTTATGTGCCACATCATTCTAAACACTATAAGCATGCACTGCAGCTTCAGAGTTATGATAGTTTTTGAGATAGGAGTGCAGTGCTGTTTTTTTTGTGTGGTCATTTTCGTGCATTTGCCATGGATTCGGCTTTTGGCTTTTGCATTTCGCCATGGATTCGGGTTTTGGCACATATGCCATGTTGTCCGTCATGGTCATTTTACCCTAAAACAGTTGAGATTATCTGTCCTAAATGAAATGCATACAAACTCATATACAGGTCCTAGATTACATACCTTTTCCATCGTGTCTTGAAACATTTGGAAAAATATAGTCCATAAAACAATGCATTTCCTACTTTTGTGCAAATTCCGAGGCAAATATGTCAGTTGTCGGCGAATCACCACATAGGGTTAACCAGCCGGTTTGAACACTTCTACAGCAACACGAAAACACTTCAACAGCCAAAAAGTAAGAAAAATATCACAGCTGCCATAATCTTGAGCAAAATATGAATGTTAGATTTTTGACTGTAAGCTTTCAAATTTAGCAACATGTTTTAATTGGCAAGCGCGCTGATCTCGAAAAAACACTGATTCTAATTTTTATTTTTTTTTTCACACGAAGGAGGTAAATAGAAACGTTTTTAGCGTTACGGTCTCGTTTCACTGGTCTGAACTTGCGCGATGTATTTCTATAAGTTGTTTATCTGAAATTTGGTTTTCCGCTGACAAGTTGAAACTATTTCCGATCTTGTCTATTACATCTTTTGTTTTTCATGACACAGTATAGTTTTTTCTTCTTGTATACAATTCGTTGGTCTGATGATGATCAGTAGTTAGGATCTAATTATTAATTATTTATTTTTTACATAATTTAAGATATATGAGCAGATAATAAATATAAGAGGACAAAGAGGACACTATATGTGGCTGGGTGTCCGCAACCGCAGCAAATTACAGAAAACCAATTAATTAAGTTTAGTAATCATGAAAAGTTTTAGATAATGGAGAGGGATTAGATTTCGAGAGTGAGCGCGTGCGAGTACATTTTAAAATAGGATTTGATTTCCTTGTCTTAGTTCTTCAAACAAAGTATCTAGTATCCTAACAAATGATAGTTTTCCAGTTTTTATATTTGAAGCATATGGAGGCATCTTGATTGCGCAGGCAATAGGCTTGATTGCCCTAAAGTGAAATACGTGCGCGTTCCAAGGAACGTTTGTACCGAGTGTTCTTCATAACTTTACTTAACGGGAAGCAAGCATAATTGGATAGGCATATTTTTTGTTGGTATTATTTTTTTTTTATATCGTTCATTTGGGATTTATTCAGCAACACGAAAACACTTCAACAGCCAAAAAGTAAGAAAAATATCACAGCTGCCATAATCTTGAGCAAAATATGAATGTTAGATTTTTGACTGTAAGCTTTCAAATTTAGCAACATGTTTTGATTAAGCAACGGCGCTGATCTCGAAAAACACTGGATTCTAATTTTTATTCAATTTTCCACGAAGGATAAAATAGAAACGTTTTTTAGCGTTACGCGGTCGTTTCGTACTGGTCCGGAACTTGCGCGATGTATTTCTATAAGTTGTTTATCTGAAATTTGGTTTTCCGCTGACAAGTTGAAACTATTTCCGATCTTGTCTATTAAGTATTTTTTTGTTTTCTTTCATGACACAAGTATAGTTTTTCTTCTTGTATACACCAGTTGGTCTGATGATGATTCCGTAATAGGATCTAATTATTAATTTATTAGGTTTTCCACATAATTTAAGATACATGACATTAACAAATATAAGAGGACAAGTACAGTACTATATGTGGCTGGGTGTCCGCAACTGCAAAGCCAATTACAGCGGTCCCGTTTAATTAAGTTTTTAGTTCATGTGAAATTGATTAGATGCGTTATATGACAAATGTGCCCGAGAGTGAGCAGTGAGTGTTACATTTCCGTAAAGGCAAAATACTCCGCTGTCCCTGGTCTTCTCCTTCAAAAACAAAGCATCTAGTGCCGCAACGATAGTCTCAGAAGGTAAGCAGCTTTAAGGAGGATAATCTGATGAAGGGATGAAGGCACATATCTTCCAGTTCTGCATGTGTGCTAAAAAGGAAATTGCTTGTAAATTGAGTGTTTTGCAATGCATTATTTAAAGTATAGTAATTGAGAAGTACTGCTCTCGTGCTGTTATTTTTGGGACATATCGTTATTCAAGCCTTTATCTCGGATCTCGATTTGGTTATGTACTATCTTGAAGAAGAGAACTAGGTCAAGATATTCGTGCCAATAGGTTACAGGAAGCAAACGGAGTGAAGTTAGCCGTTCTTTGTATGTGACATCTGTGTGGAACGGAAGGTCTAGAATAACTTTAGTCGCGCGGCGTTACACTTTTTCAACACGTCTCATTAAATCTATAGATTGAGGTGACCACAATTGTGTAGCGCACCCGAGATGTGGTAGAAGTATAGCCAAATATAAGGTACGTCGGATGTCAACATCTGAGATTTCACCTACAGATCGGCGTACACACCCAAGCATTTTGTTGGCGGTAGTGACTTGAGCGGTGACCTGAGTTGACCAAGATAGAGTGTTAGTTATCCATACACCAAGATCTCGTTCGTCTTCCATATTCTATTTTCTTATTATTAAGTTTGTATTGGTTATCTATGGGATTTCTTTTACGGGTTGTAATTTGGTGCTTTGTTTTGGATTCATTAAAATGTAAACCAGAAGATAATGACCAATTTGTGAGATTTTTTAAATCTTCTTGTAGCATATTAGCTTCTTGAGAAGATTTAATTGATTTATATATTTTTGTATCATCTGCGAAGCAAGCAACTGAGGTCGATAAAACGAATTCGTGAATGTCATTTATGTGAGTAAGAAAAGGGCAGGACCAAGAATAGATCCGTATGGTACTCCCGAGGTAACTGGAAGAGTAGAGGATGTTGCTCCTGGAATAGTAACTTGCTGCTTTCGTCCGTATAAATAAGAATGAAATCAATGATCTGATAACGATTCCTGACTTTCGTACTCATGAACAAAGCCTTCTTTGTGCAATACGTAGGATAAATAATTGTTAAACATCTCAGCTACCGAGCTTGGATCTTTTTAAGAAGTTTTACTGTTATCATTGCTTCCGGTTTTCATTAAAACATAATTTGGCAAGCCAGTTTTTTTAGAAGAAAACTTGAAAACAGACCAGAAACGTTTTGGATTGACTTTTAAACTGGCTGATAGGGATTCAAATAAATTTTGGCGGGTTTTAATTATTAAACTTTTAACGCAAGTTCGTATTTCTTTATACTTTCTTCGAAGGTATTGATTTGGATTTTTTTTTTACGGGTTGACTCTTTCTTGTGCAAGTTATGTAAAATTTCACAAGTAAACCACGGTGGAAAGTTTTTTCTTTTTAGTTGCTTGATTGGGACGAAATGAGTGACAAGCGTGTTAAAATTGTGTTTCCAGTTTTGCCAGTATTCATTAGGGTTCATAGTTAGATTAATTGCTGATGATAGGTTTTCTGCTGTAATAGCATTACGAAGACCATTAAAATCAGCTCGTCTGTATTTAGGCGGGTTGGAAGTGTTAATTGTTAGGTCGTTTGCATGTGTGTGTTTTTAGACTTCTTGCATTTAGAAGAACACAATTCATTGAGGAATTTTAAAATCGACGTTGATTACCCAGACACGTATTTCCCTTTCGCGTAAAAATCAGAGTCCGAACACTCGTTTTATGATTATGAATTTCTTTTTAATCTATATCTTGGGTTTTCAAGATGTTTTCATTTTTCGGTTTTGTTTTATACTTTACTTCAGTATATTAAATAGTAATTAACATCAAAATTTTAAAAAGAGCATGACATTAATTCTCAGATCCTCATGATTATTAAAGCAGGGGTGTTGTGGAAGGGGGGCTCAGGGGGCGGACCCACTCTTGTAATCTCTACTAGATCACTCTGATCCTTCAATTAGATGATCTATGTGGCTCGAGCAAGAAGTGGCTTCTCTTTATGTATAAAAATATATATTGAAAATTTCCAACTTTATCATGTTGTCACCCCCACGCTTTGTCACCCCCACATGGCTTTTTAACCCCTCCACTGCCTTTGAGTGCCCCTCTTGATAACGTTCCAGGACTACGGGACTATATTAAACATATCGCGCAGGAGTAAAATGACTGTCGCTAAAATTATTTTACGTAAATATAAGTAAAACGAAATCTTTTTTCAGCATCACAGCAAGAAGAAATCTCGTACGTTGATTTATTGAAAGATTGGGAAATCTCGCCGACCAACCTTAAGGTGGTGGACAAAAAACTTGGAGCAGGACAGTTTGGAATTGTTAAACAAGGCTTATATACACCTTCTGGAAATTGTGCTCAAGAACTTGTTGCTGTGAAAATGTTAAAAGGTACTGGATTTAGAATACGTTTGATTCCGTTAATATGTTAGGATAAAATACATTAAGATATTTTTGGAAAGTTTTAAACAAGCATGAAAGATATATAATTGAAGAAAATATCACTATTTTCAAAAAGCCTTTTGAAGTACGACCGTATGACAAAAACAGGATAAATTTCTTTCTCTACCATTAATCTAGTCAAACCAGGTTGTGAAACACATAAGTTTTGAACTTTAGTTAATCGTTGATTTATATTTGAACATATTGCCTGACTAATACTAATGAGCTTATTTGAACTAAGTAGGATTGCTAAGTAGGCATGCCAAACAATCTCTGACATAACTAACCGAATGCGCGATTTTTCTTATCATCGGGTTTTAAAATAAAATTGTATCTCTCACCATTTCTACAGTGGCGTAGCCAGGGTGTTGTCTTTGGGAGGAAGCGCAAACCAACCTATGAACGCTCCAATGGCGCGAGAACCGCGAAACAAGCCATAACCACGAAACAGAATATAACCACGAAACAAGCCATTTTTATCATTATTCCAGACAATACACATTCCCCCCACTTTGTTCCCGGATTTCAACTTTTCACAAGAACAGTTCTGGAGATCATTGGAGCAGACCCCGCCTCCCCCCCCCTTGGCTACTACATTTCTACTGCATTTGGAAAGTTTGATCTAAATTGGTTAAAGCTTCAGTTACACGCTCCAATTAGTCGGGACGATTTCAGATTCACATGTCATTTGACAACATGTCATTTGACAACATCATCAACTGAAAATAGTCGTCGTATTATCATCCCGGCCTAAGAAAATCTATGTCACCACATCGATGCCATGGCCATATCCCACGTTCAGTGCTATGTAGACACATTTTCTAGCGTGCGGACAAACCGAAAGTACATGCTCGCTAGCCAAAAACAATAGGAAGATTGCATCCTAAGGGATTTTAAAAACCGGAAATTGATTCTACACGTCAAAACACCCCGGTATCGTGCTTTTCACGTGTTTCAAGCTGACGGTGAACTTAATATGGCATGTACTCAGTGCCGTGCACATGCGCTAAAAACTGATAATAAAAAATTCGAAATGTTTCTGCTTGTCCTATACAAAGCAAACTTTCCACGTAAAAGCGCTTGAATATCAGCTACATTTTTGTCTAACTGATATTTGACAAATTCCAAAGAGTTTCGGAGTTCGTCAAGTCTTTTCACTTTGGCATGAGGTGAGTTTGGCAAAGTCTTGTTTGTGTAATGTTTTGACGACAATCATACCCTTTGTTGAAAAGATTGGGTTGTAAGTATTTCAATGGTGTTTGCTTTATTTAATTTCAAGGGAGTCAATATTTGCTGAGAAAATCGCAATCAAAATCCTTAAGGAAAATTGCGTGTGTTTTGCCGCGAAACCTAAAATCGACCGACAAATCGCAGCGTGTAAACGTGCCTTAAAAACACAGGCCGC
This sequence comes from Trachythela sp. YZ-2020, assembly GCA_016169945.1. NCBI lineage: Eukaryota > Metazoa > Cnidaria > Anthozoa > Malacalcyonacea > Clavulariidae > Trachythela > Trachythela sp. YZ-2020. Next base: position 156,485 of record JADLSH010000075.1, read on the forward strand.
AATTTCAATTCTTGTGAATAGCGCAAGCAACGTGTCTCGTAACCTTAACAATCTACGTTTTTCGGCAAATGTTGTAGCTGAAGACGACATGATAACAGCTATACAGTTTGTAAGATTCCATCATTAAAATGTCATTGTATAGTGTTGCATTTATTGTTTACAGGTGTGTGTAGCAAGACTGGCTTAAATTCCAATGACAAAATAATATAGTTAATTTGTTAAATACAAGTAGATTTTGAAAAGGCATTTGATTCAACTGTTCGAATTTTCTGAGCTAAATATGTTGCAACTGTGTTGCAAAGTTTGCAAAAACTAAATTCTTTCACCATGTTGACTTTGTTTAGATAATGCGAGAGAATCTGACTTAACGGATCTACTGGCTGAGTTAGAGATCTTGAAAAAGGTCAATAAAGAACCACATCCAAATGTCATAAGATTTATTGGAGGCTGTTCATTAGAAGGTGAGACTATTAAACAAGGGAAAACTTGCGAATTTAGACGACGAAGTGTATTGCTTTAATGTCATTACCAAAGTTTGCGTAGCCATACAGAACTATCGTTTATCAAAAAATATTGGAAATATTCAATAGCCTGAGGATCTTAACTAAAAAGGTATTTTACTTAACATTATCTATTTTACACCGACTACATGCAACTGCATGCTTGACAATTTTTCGTTATGTTCTATAAAAGTACATAATTTATATTAATGTTTTTTTATATTAGGAAAATTTCTTGTGGTAACGGAGTTCTGTCCTACTGGAAACCTGCAGAAGTTCCTAAGAAAAAGTAGAGTCAGTTGTAACTCTGAAAACTCGACGGCGAAATATGTAAATATAGCATCGACGTTAAACCATCGTCAACTGTTGAAAATGGCACTTGATGTTGCAAGTGGAATGGTCCATCTTTCAGCTCAGAAGGTATTAGGCGTCCAATTACATGGGATATTTTCACATAGGGCGGAACGTTCTGCTCAGATTTTGCTATTTTGAAATTTTAAATGAAAAAACAATGTAAGATTTCTTAACTGTAATAATTTGAATCATGTGTACAGTTAGTGTACGGTTGGTGTTTTCACCAGGTAAGCTACATCCCACTTAATAAACTGCTTTGTGACCTTTCCGCTATGATCCTCATTTCTTATGCAACCCATTTGTCAGTGGCACAGTGGTTAGTGCATCTCCTTTAACCTCTGCTACACAATTAGCTGACTTTGGTGTTTTACCCCTATGCTAAAAATTCTCCCTTCCTGCAGCGAGTGATTTTTTGAGAATTTTTGAAAAGTGGCATATGAAGTCGTAGTAAAGTATTTTAATATTCTTTTTAGTTTATTCATCGTGATTTGGCTGCCAGAAATATTCTTCTTGGTAAAGATAATGTTGCAAAGGTTTCTGACTTTGGTTTGGCGAGAGATATTGGAAGTGCTGAAGAATATATACGAAGTAACCAGGTATATCTGATAGGTATTTTATCTTTTATAAACAGATTTGCTACGAATTGAACTCTTTCTTGTTGTCCAACGCGGAATGTACTCGGAATCATATGATGAATAACTTTATATAGTCCTAATAGAAACTTGAATCAAAGTTGTCTGATTCAGCGTAACAGGGCTCCGATCACTCGCAATAATTGCTACACAGTGGAAACACTAAGCTATACAGGCAGTGAACGGAGGATATATCCACCTATTCAACGAGTTTTATAATATAATATTCTTGGATGGTCATATGTCGGCTGACTTACCAAACGGAAAAATAATTAATTCCTTGTTTTCCCGAACAAAGTACAATCGGGGACCGCGGAGCCGCGGGGTTATTTAGCCCGCCAAACCAAAAAATGTCCCGCGGAATTGAGTTCAGTACTTGTCGAATACTAGGGAATCTAACTCAAACCTGATAACCTTTCCATTACGTTGCGATCGATAGAGTCTTATTGCTTTCTTTAATTCCTCAGTATGTTTGTGCCTATATTTGTTTTGAAGTTGTTACAGTTTTGTTTTTACCGGTAATCACCTTATTTTCACCGGTATTACCTTCAATATGTTTTATAGAATTTACTTCCCGTAAAATGGATGGCTTTGGAGAGTTTAATTCATGGTCGTTTTACAACAGCTAGCGATGTGTAAGTTAACATACTCTTCAGTGGAAAATTATTTTTAGCAACAGAGAAAATTTACCCAGTGCAAAATTACTATCTGTTGATCGACATTATAGTAGTAATAAGCAATCAGGGATTATTTTAAGGTGCAGTGATAACCAATTTGTGCATTGATAAATCAGATTTGTACAGTAATAAATGGGACTTTGTGTATGCAGTAATAATTTTTTTTTAATAATATATAAAAATAGGTGTTATAGTATAAGCAAAGAAGAGTACAGATACTCATAACGAAGCATTGCTTTTGTTCCTAATATTCATGATCTCTCTATATATAGATCTCTCTATATGTGTCTAAAAATACTGAAAATCAAGATTTTTGAGCTCCATGCAGAGGCTCAAAAATAGGAACATTTTCTGGGGGATGACCTCTACACCCCCGTTCCAAGCTGTTTAACATGCATCTACGTTCAAATATTATCTATTTTTTGCTCTCTCGGTACAGTGATAAAATTTCCTTGAAATAATTCCTCTATGCAATGTTAGCCATGACCACTTTCTGGTTAAGACAGAGAAATCGCCGATTAGGTAAACGATTGACGGTTTACTGTATTATGTTGTAATGCTGTACTCGTGTAAGGTAACATACACGGGTGTTAAGTCGTATAAAATAATCTATAATTTTATTGCTGTAGATGGAGCTTTGGCATTCTGCTTTGCGAAATTGCTACCTTGGGTAGGTAATATTCAAATGTTAAAATTGTGAGTGTCGTAAAGTTATATTTTTTACTGTATGCATCATCCTTGTCCCCAGACTCATGCTAGATTATTCTATAATTCGCAGTGGCCCTGGGTCCCGCTGTTGATCTGCTTCAGAATTCCGAACCTTACAAACATGGTGACGCGAGGGATGCGAATTTATATTATTTAAAACTTAAGAAAATCGTAAGAGAATCATACTGAAAACCTTGATATGGCCGTGGATATGAAAATTATGCCTATTTTAAAACCGTTAGTTTGACAAGCTTGCTTTTATTACGCGTAACAGGGTAATAAACATTGAGAATAGCTATGTAGGCAAAGGGCTAGGGTAATAAGGGTAATAAGGGTAATAAGGATAATAAGGAACTATAATGACATCATAGAGGCAAAGCAGCTAGGGGAAAAACGCTTAAACATTTGCATTACCAACAATAAAACATTTAACATTAGACTTTGTAAAAGCATCTGTGAAAATTTTTAGGGCAACTAAGAAAGAGGGTAGAGCCTGAAAACGAGAAAAGTGATATGAACATTGCAGCGGATATCGCCATTATAAACTTTTCACCGTCTCAAGGACTTACTGTACAATTTATTGCTAGCTATGACATGCCTCAGATTCAATTCATAACCGATCTTAATGCACATATGTTTTTCATATTCATGAATAACTAATGCTTATGAGCCGTAAACAAAGGAAATCAGTAATGTCACGGCAACTGGATATGTGATCATAATTAGCATGGAATTATGTCAAATTTAGCAACAAATTTCTCCCCAAAATACTGCTTCATTCGTGATTTGAAATGATGTATCAACACTCCCAATTCGGATTTTACCGCATATCCAGTCTTGGTAATTAGTACTGAGTCATGGCCATAGAAGTATTAGATATAGAACGCGTACTCCCATTTCTTCTCACTCAAAATTCCTCTAAGATCGGATTTGATATATTACATAAACACACATCCAGTGCACCAAGTTTCAGTTAAATCTTCAATTAATCATAACCATTATAACAGTTAAATATTTTTAAATTTCAGGTGAAGAGCCATATAAGAATATATCGCCATATAACATTATTAATCACGTGGGATCCGGGTGTCGAATGCCAAAACCATCGCACTGCTCCAGTGAAGTGTAAGTAATGGGATGAAATTTATCTCTGTTGAATAATGTCACCTTAAGTATTTTAGTTATCCATCACATTACTTTAGGAATCGCACACTGCAGAATGTTTGTTTTATCTAAAAAGAACGTCATATAAGGAAGTTAAGAGAATCTTGCAGGTCTAGTGTCTGCCGTGAAATTGAAGGCATGTAGTAAAATACGGACCACCGGAACACCGGAACACCACTGTAGTAAAATACGGACCATCGGAACACCGGAATAATAACACCGAAAGTCTGAACACAACATTTGCATGTGTTTGCTTTTTGTTTTTGGCAAAATGCTGAGGGCACAAGGTACGTGTGAAATGTGAACCTTTTGAAATCATGCATTATTTATGACATCCTTATTACAACAGCTTATATAGCTTTTAACAGGAGAAACCCGTTTGTTGTTATTTCGTCAGATGAAAACGAAAAGTACGGTAATTATCGTTGCTCGCACAACATAATTATACATGATACATGAAATAGTTTCATATTTGAATAATATTTCATATTGAATGTCATTTCATATTTGAATATTAGATACGAACTTTTTTACAGTTCTAATGGAGAAAGTGACGAAGATATTGATATTGAAAATATTACGATGTGTATGTACATTCAAATATGAAACTATTTCATGTATCATTATGTTGTGCGAGCAACGATAATTACCGTACCTTTCGTTTTCATCTGACGAAATAACAACAAACGGGTTTCTCCTGTAAAATCAAAAGCTATATAAGCTATTGTAATAAGGATGTCATAAATAATGCATGATTTCAAAAGGATTAACATTTTACACGTACTTTATGCCCTCGGCCATTTTGCCAAAAACAAAAAGAAAACAGACGCAAATGTTGTGTTCAGACTTCCGGTGTTATTATTCCGGTGTTCCGGAGGTATTGCGGTGTTCCGGTGGTGTTCCGGTGGTGTTCCGGTGGTCCGTATTTCACTACATGCCGAAATTGAATATAATGTAAAACATTGACTTGATAGCAACTAATTCTGAAAGAAATATATGCTTCTCAACGTTTCGAGCAAAAGCTCTTCATCAGAAGACGAAGCGACGAAGGGCCTTTGCTTGAAATGTCAAGAAGTATTTTCATCATTCTTAGATTGAGTAGATATCTTCAAGCCTTCAACATGTTCGAAAAATAATTTGTCGTTTAATTTGAATTTTTCAAACAACTTTTACACGCGGCCAGAACATAATTCAATTATTCAAACTCCTTGGAGAAATCTGATTTGCCGTGGTATATTTAGGATGTTAACTTTTTCAGAGTCATAGATAATTTAGACCTCTGCTGGGTATTTCTGGAAATATTTTAGATCCGTTATCTATATTATAGATGAAAAATTATATTTGTTTACATGTTTGCCATTTTAGGTATGAAATAATGACAAATTGTTGGAAAGTGAATCCAAACGATCGACCTAAATTTTCAGATATATGGCAGAATCTTCATGACATGCTAACTGATAATGAGGTACAATATGAGTTATAAACAGGTTCTGTGTATACATGTACTGTCTATATATAAATTAATAGAATTGAAGTTCCTTCCTACTCTTAATATTCGGCAAATGCATGTCCATAAATATGCCTATTTGATAAAGTTCAGGGGTCTTAAAGTTATATATGAAACTTGGACCTATATATTGACACAATTAAGATGGGATTTACTATAGATAATACTATAATAATTGGCAATATATTAAAATATATATTAAGTATATATTAAATTGTTACGCTATTTAGCAAGTGTCATGATGTCGTTAAATGTTAAATTTCTATTGTTTAGCAGCTAACTCAGCCGTTTTCTTCAAGCAATAGAAAAATATTCATATGAGACGTCAATTTTTAGTCTAGCCTTGCAGTTAGTACTAATGTTGGCAATATTTAAATGGCACGCAGATTTTGATGTGTTGTTCAATGTTGAATATCTTGAAACTTGGCCGGCATGGACAATTGTGACACATGGTATTTTCGCTCGATTACTTTTATTCTTATCCATATTTAGAAATCGTACATCGACGTGTACCAAGTGGATAACGAAGAATTACATACGACGTTTGAGCCCTGTCATGTGACCAAGAGTAAAGGCGAAGCAACTGCTTGAAGCAAACATCATCAATTTTCCTATGTATACTATGTGTTCGATATAGTGGAAATACCTTATTTGGTAACGTCATAACAAGCGTATCTTCTTCACTCAACCTTGTACAGTTTGCGTTAGCTATAGAAATCTTATCGCTTCAAATCTGCTTTGCCATTTAATTTTCACCCGTGAAAAAGAGAGGTAGCTGATTCCAAATTTAATCAATGCCCATAGGAGCATGGCTATGGCTTACCGTTCATGGATGGACCTCCCATATAAAGAATGCGAAGGAGATGAATGAGCGAAATTTTTTAACTTTTAAATGTTTTTTTCCAAAAATCATGACAAACTTTGAAAGTCTTTTGACGGAAGATCCGTCACACGAATTTTTTCGCTGCTATTGTTTCAAAAAAGATAAGAAGATATGAGCGAAATTCGTAAAATATTACGCAAATTTTGAACTATTTTCATTTCAAACACAAAGTTTATCAGCAAAAAAGCAGTTTAGTTTCATGAACATTTTCGAAACGTTTTACGAAACGTCTAAGTTTGAATTTTACTTCAAAAAAGAGCTTCTATACATTTTCCGGTGAATAACTAATGAGGTCACACCAATATGGCTGCCATAAGCCTCATTATGTGGTGTTTAAAACGTTCTAAAACTCGTTAGAAGAGATGTTGGAAGTTATCAGTATTTCTAACGTTACATAGGAAAATATATTTGCTTCATAGTATAATTCATTTAAACAGCTAACGATTTGACTGGCCAAGAATTTGACAGATTTATAAACCCGATCTCATTAAAAATATTCTGACTTCAAAATTGGCTCATCGTATTCAATAGGATGCTCTATCCAGTTCTAGTTTTCAGATCAGTGCATGTAAATAAATGAATACTTATATGCGGACTTTATGAATACGTATAAAGAGTGCGTAAATATGTACAAAATAGGTGCTGTACTGTCAATTGTCCTGTATATAAAATAATAGAATAATAATTACCAATTGTTGAATTTGGTACTTCCATGCCCAAGATATGGAGAATTATGTAGGCCAAACACGAAAGTGTTATCTGCCGTCAGAACAGAGGCCTTGATAGTTCTCAATATCATGCAAAAGCCGAACTCAATAAATGCATTATTATCTAGTTAGAAGATATAGAAGACATCTGCACCTGCGGAATAAATGTTTCAGAATAATGACGAATTATTACCATATGGACAAAAAGTGTCTCCTTTCTTTCTGAAATATTTATCGGGCAGACAAACCGGAGGTTTATCTTTGCTAACCTTTAACTATAATATGTAAAATGTGAGCACTTTTCACATAATATGTGAGCTCTTTCCATATATTGCCTATAGAAAATTAGAGCTGCTTCGAAGTTAAATCGATTGTTTTAAAATGTAAACGCTTTCTACACAAATAGTTATATAAATTTTGTAGTAACTGAAAAATGGCTACCTACCAACAAATGGTCTCTTTATTCGAGCATATCTTGCCTCACGAATTGCCGGCGTCAAGCCATCCAGTTTGGTGTCTCCATGTCTTCGTTTGGCAAATATTGGGAACCAAAAACATATTCACTTGAATCGCTTTAATTCGAAATAGAACCCGAAATATCACTCTCGCGCCATATTGTTTATATGGTAATTCATGTTTATAGTGTAGTTCAAACAAACTCATTAACTTCATAGAACATTTCCGTAATGTGCAGTTCACTCTTTCTTGCAACCAGATTCAGCAGTGCCACAGTAAAATTTTAAAAAGAAACATTTCGGAAAAGCCTTGCATGTGCGATAGTGAGACAACAAGGTTGTTCTCCCTTTTCAGCCGTGTTCGCACTAGAAACCTTGTTTTGTAGTTTAATCCCAATTTCCGTGTTAATCAAATTGGGGAAAAGCCAGGCCTAGGATTGCTGCGAACGCGCGGCTTTAAATGCAAGATACAATAAACAGTGAACATAGTACCATTTACTGAATTATTGTACTTGGAATTCAGTTCCAAAATAGTAAACCTTGAAGAATCTCTTGAGCAATTGACGTTGACGACCGTGTATAACGCTTACTGAACCGTGAATATTGCTGTAGTACCTTCTGATTAGCCTATTATAAGTTTGGCCTGAATAATTATTGTAAACAACAACAACAACAATTATTTTTAATCTAATTAAGATTGCTCAATTAGGTATTACAACAATAACATGAATAATAATAACAATGGCAATGACGCAATTTCTGCTGTTTCGCAACTATTTTTTTTCCTTCGTATCGCTTCATGTTTCTGAAATTGACTTCCTCAGTTTACTATTTCTTAATCATTAATTAATGTCTGTAAAAACGAAATCATGAAAGAATGTCCAACCAATTTTGCTTACGTAGACATTACAAGCGTGCGGGGTCTCCATCACTAGATGGCAGAGGATTTAATGATAGCACAGATGGGATATTAGAGCACGTATACGGACCTAATGATGTATCATCCAACGCTGGGCCTCCACTTGTCATTCCGATTCGCTTGTGGTCGCTGGATAAGAAGATAGTTCGGTTTTTAGCATCTGGTTCTGTGGTTGTACCTCGTCCGACCGTTGCTTGTACCCAGGAACCGTTATCTGATTTGATTCTCCTTGTCGTCGAAGTCCGTTTCCAGCCCAGTCCTCACTAAACGAGTATACACCTTCAAACTTCTTGCTCGCTGCCAACGGACGTACCTGAAATGATGCCAACATCCTCCAGATATTCAACTCTGGGATACGAAACCAACCGGTAAAGATAGCTTTGTCGGGTTCCGTACTTGGTCGGACGTTAACCATCAGCTGGTATGTTTGACTAACATTCCAGTTGTATTCAAGGTAGCTTTTGCCTCCCGTGCCTTCTCCCCCGAAACGTTCAACTTTCACATCCTTTCCTTGGGCAATTAGTTTAACCAAGTCATCGGGCGATGCATTTGGATCGTCGTCTGCGATCGTGTGCGATCCTGGATGCCCATGTAGCCACCAGTGAAGCCATTGGTCATGTAGTAGGTATTGAGGGTCGACTTTTTTACGGTGATCTCGTTGTAGAACCAGATAATTGCTTGAGGATTAGAAGGGACTGACCACCAAATGTGCACAGAAGGAGACATGAACACTTCTGTGGCAGGCACCCATCTACCCTCAGCTGTTAGGTACACTTCACTCACTTCATAATTTGGACTCCAGTCAGCCAGGGCCTTTTTTAAGAAATCATCAGTGGGGGGGCCATGATCGAAAGGGGACGTAACAAGTAGGTGGTGTATTACAGGTGTGGGAAGGTGAAGGGGGGTGTGGGGGTCCTCCCCCAGAAAAGTTTTGTATTCTTGAGTCTCTGTGGCTTGATTTCCTGCATTTTCAGAGACAATTTTTGATATATCCCATCTAAACGGAGCCAGGTTTTGTTGTGAGAATACAATAACTTTCCTCTAAACTCAGTTTTTTCCCTTTTTGGCTTATACTTTGGACAAAAGGGACCTTCACTGGGGGGGCAAAAATAGCTTACTGGGGGGGCCAACATGGGGACTGGGGGGGCTTTTGCCCCTCCAGTACATTAGTTAAAAAAGGCCCTGCAGTTAGCCTCGTATGGTTCGTCGCCAGCACCGGTTGGATGACGCGAAGCATCCGGTAGCTCCATTAAGAACTTCTTGCATGTAGCTGGTATTGGTAATAACCCACGAGTTACCTCCGTAGAATATCATTCGACTGATGCTTTGAGCGACCCAGATGTTTTTACCACGAACTTTGTCGTTAGTACGAGAGTAGTCACCTTGGTTGCTACCGTAATTTTGGCCGACTTTGGCCAAAATAAGTGGCAATTTGGATACGTCTGGCATTCTTGCTGCGCTTTAAGTTTTGAAATTGATGTCTTCGAACTACGTTTCTATAATGCACAAAAAAGTAATGAACCCAGACAGAATATTAGACAGATTATAGCCTCCTTCAATAGGGGTCATCCGACTGTAGCAAGTGGTAAGTGGGGTTTGTGCTAATCATCCCAGTGATGGATTTACTGGGGGTGCAGGGTGGTGCGCACCCCTCCTAGCCTTCGCCAAGGGGAGCGCAGTAGGGGTGCCAATTTCCGCATGAAATCCAAATTTTGGACTGGGTGGAACAATTATAAATATTGGGCCTGCGAGGGCCTCCTTGGCCATCTAGGCAACCATATTCTTCAAAAAGTATTTTCAGATAAGCTCAGCCTAGTGAGAATGCACCCTACCTCGGCCGAAGGTCGCGCCCTGCTTCAGGACCAGCGCCCGTTCAAACCCCCTCCCATACAGTTTTGTTATAGTGTGTACTAACATGGTCTTTGAGGAAATGATATCTGACGAAACACGAGCACTCGTTACGTTCTTAAGTATGGGAACAAGTATTATATTCCCAAACTTGCTAAATAGGAACTATAAGCCATCAAGCAATTGCCAAAAAGGCATATATCAAGAAATATTGCTGGAGTTTAAAGCGAAATCGCGTAAATCTATACTCCAAATACCTGTTAATTACTTTTATTTATGATAATTTATTATGTATGGCGAGGCGCATTGATGCTGTGATTAAATGTAGAACTATTATATAAGACATGAAACATGTATGTAATTTTGATTTCATTTAATTTGATTTAATGAATTTTGCCACAAAATATACAAAGAATAAAGACAAGAAAAAAGGGGGCGAGGGAACCCAAAGAGAAACCAAAAGGCTTATTGTGTTATGGGTTACCTCGTCAGATTAAATAAATACACAAATGTTAGCTGTAGCAAAGTCGCATGCAGACTATACATATATACATATAACAATATAATTTTAGTCGATAACAGGAATGTCGGAATCAGAGTTAAAATATATAAAAAACTAAAGACACGAGAAGAAGTACTTTTTTAGCTTAGACAGGGATGATGAAATAGTAGATGAGTTACATATCTCAGGACTTAATGAATTGAAAAAAGTTGGACCTTGGTAATTTACCGTGAGCTGTTTCGTCCTAGTTCTACAAAATGGAATATAAAATTGGCCAGCACTCCGTAAATTGCTAGTGTGGACTTGATCAATAGATAAAATGAAATTATTAAAGCTTGTTGGAAGTAAATTGTTTTTATAAGAAAACATGAACTTGCCCAAATATAAAAGATATATATCCCTAAGTTTGAGTAACATTAAAGATTTAAATAAAGGTGTAGTATGTGCATCAAAAGCCTCATTACATAAAATTCTAACTACTTTTTTCTGCAATAATACTAGACGGTTGAGATTAGAAGGATATATTGAACCTCAGATCGTAACACAATAACTCAAATAAGGATATACAAGTGCAAAATATAATGTGCGCAAAGCAGGAAGAATGAGGCAGAAGCTCGATTTGTATATTATTCCAATGGATTTTGAAATTTTACTAGCGATATGAGAAATATGAGATTTCCAAGACAAATGTTCGTCCAAAATTACACCAAGGAATGTGGTTTCTTGGACGCATTCTAATCTATGATTATTTATTTCAAGCAATAAATCAAGCGTCTGCCTCTTTTGTCTTGGAGTGAAAATTATATAATTTGATTTATTGACATTAATAGACAATTTGTTAGCAGAAAACCATTCGGATAGATTATTCATCTCGCTATTGATGACAGTTGTTAGCTTAGACGAATTGCTATCAGAATAAAAGACATTAGTGTCATCAGCGAATAAAATCAATTCGGCGATTTTCGAGACGTTGCATATATCATTAATATATATCAAGAAAAATAAAGGCCCAAGGATTGACCTTTGAGGTACACCACACTTAATATTATTCATGAGAGAACAAGTATGATATGATTAAATTCAACATACTGCTGTCTATTAGTGAAATAACTTTTAACCCATTCGATTCAAGGGCCAATCCTCGCATGCCATAAGTATCTCATGGTCAACAGTATCAAAAGCTTTTGACAAATCTAGAAATATACCAACTGTGTACTTTTTCTCATCGAAAGCAGTTGTTATTTTGTCCATTAAATGAATTAAAGCGAGTGAGGTAGAATGGTTTTTCCGAAAGCCATACTGATTTTTAAACAGAATGTCATGCTCATTCAAATAATGCATTAAACGGTCATACACGACCTTTTCCAAAATTTTGGAAAAGACTGGAAGAACGGATATAGGCCTGTAGTTTGAAAATAGATTATCTATACCAGATTTAAAAATTGGTATAACCCGCGCTACTTTCATCTGATTTGGAACGATACCAGATTGCATAGACAAATTAACGATGTGAGTCAATGGTTCAGAAATCAGATCAATAGAATCTTTTACAATCCATACTGGGACCTGATCGTAACCTCCTGCGGTCCGTTGGCCAAGAGACTTAATTATTTCAAATATTTCGGACCGATTAGCGGGTCGAAGGAACAGTGAATTTACAAAATCGCCTGTTAAATAGGAACTGAAGACCCGAGACGAAACAGGTATATTTTTAGCTAAATTCGGCCCTATATTCGTAAAATAGCCACAAAAACGGTTTGCAATATCCAAAGGATTAGAGATGCCTTGATTACTAACAGAAAACACCGAAGGTAATGACCTTCTCCCCTTTTTCTTGTTTAATAATTCATTTAATATTTTCCAAGTTGTTTTGATATTGGTTTTGGTGGATTCTAACTTCTCTTCGTAATAAAGGCGTTTGGCTGTGCGTAATAAATGAGTAAGTTTATTTTTATACTTTTTGTACATATTCTCGTTAGAGGAAGTTGGTATTCTAATAAATTTCTTGTATAGTTTGGTTTTTTTCCTTACGGATTTCAAGAGACCGTTCGATAACCAAAGTTTGTTTGACTTATATCTCTTATTTTTTTCAAAGGAAAGTATATGTATTAAATATATTCATGAACTGTGCATGAAAACTAATATACGCGTATTTGGGATCATCATATCCCTCGAGATCAGACCATAGGAAATTGCTGAGACGTTCATGAAATTTCAGTACATTTGGTTTACTTCTGTCACGAAAAGTCACATAACATCATTCTCGTTTTCAGCAAATTGTTCATAAAAATAGCCAAAATATGGTAAATGGTCGGAAATATCGGTAAATAATAAACCACTAAACGAATAGATGTCTACGTTATTTGAAAAAATATTGTCAATTAAAGTTGCTGTATTAGATGTGATCCGAGTAGGCCGTGTTATCAAAGGGAAAAGCGAGTTGGAATACATAATATCAAGAAATTCACCGGTGAATTGATGGCTATGGTAATTAAGTAAATTCAAATTAAAGTCCCCCATTATGTAGCACAATTTATTTTCTTTAGAAATGATTGAAATTAATTTATTGTTATTGTTAATGAATTCATCAATACTTTGACTACGAGGCCTATATATTACCCCAACAACAATGTTTTTACCCTTGGGTCTATAAATTTCGACAAACAGAGCTTCAGCACAAGCTGTATTATCAAACACTAAATCAGCACGCAAATTAAATTCTAACTCTTTTGCTAAATATAAGCCAACGCCACCTCCTGTTTTGTTGGACCGATAATTATGAACGAAATTAAACCCGTCAATACTAACATTATGTTCGTCATCGCGAAGCCAGGTTTCCGAAATGCCAATAACGGAAAACTGGTGTTTAACATTGGCGAGTAAACTTAATAAATTGTCAAAGTTACGAGGTAGGCTTCGAATGTTTAGATGGAAAAGTTAAAAACATTTATTCGGCGACGGTATTATACTCGACAAATAATTGTTCAATTTGTTTTCCGTGTAATAATCGCAGCTCAGGGATACTTTTGAATAGAAATTAGAATCGGCATCTAAATCTGAACATAAAGCAAGATTGTTGTTTGAGTCAAATAGCAGCGGGTTAAACACGTGCTCGGTTAACACACGGTTGATACTTTGATAATTCACGTACCATTTTCATTGATTTTTCATCAATTTTTACGGTATATATAATCATTTTTTAACATTACCTACTAAGAGAAAGTGACACTCAAAGTGTCTGGGGAGCGTGTATTGATATATTACGGCTTCTACTTAATCACAAAGTATGTAAAATTGTATAAAGTGTATCGATTGATACTCAACTCTAGAAATCACTATAATATATCAGATATATCTACATAGAAAAATGTCAATCGTCCCAAAACTTTTAAACCCTTTAATGACTAGCAAACACATAGATAGACATTCTAAACATATTATTCTTGGCCTTGTTCTCTTTTAAAAGCGTTTTAGTTGCTCGTTATTTCATTTTTATATGGTGTCGACCGATGTGTTAACCGATGCTATTTTGATGGCAATCGTCTAATCCGGAAAAGCTTATTAGCATAGCTTGCGCATACAATCAACGTTGGTTTGACCCAAGAGCGGAGGTAGAATTGTTGATAATAAGTTCAGAAAAACATGAATTACATGCTCTTATTTCTTTCTGTTGGTTTTGTAGGATTTGAATAAATTGTATAAAAAATATATCCAAAGGGCACCAGCTCACATCACAACAGGCATACTTTTCTGACTACCAGACCACATTAAATAATCCACTAGTACTAAAACCTAATTCATAATAGTTAAAACTCCATAAACCTTAGCGAATTGAACATGCTATAGCCAAATACCTATATATTTTGTTAATGATTAACTTTTGCAATTTTACACGAAATAGACTGTTCAGAAATCTTATATGCAGAATATGGAGATAAATATTACATCTTATATGCAGAATATGGAGATAAATACATCGCTCTCATAACATCCTGTTCCTTGTATTTTGAGATATACAATTATAAGAATTTGGGGTATGGTGTTCAGACAATCTTTTTCAAATGTGTTGGGGCAGATGCCCCAAATACCTATTTCATTGACAAACGCCAACGTTTTATTATATTTGGTGCGGTATTGTATTATAATTGGGAAAAAAACATTCATTGGGGAGGGCGGAGGAGGGGGGGTGGAGGGGAGGGAAAGGGAGATTAATGTGCGTTACAAGTGTAAAGATTGACCTTTAGGTCTAGCCTCCTCCGCGCGCAGGCATCTCTTGGATCCCCGGGGTAGGTTGCGTCACGGTAGAAAGTCGGGGAGATGCCTGCCAAAACCCGACATGGTTGAGCCGTTTCGCGCATCTTGCTTGCGCAGCGATTTTTGTCTTCAGGGTAGGTACGTGGGGACGATTTTGAAATTCAAAATGGCGGATTGCATGGAGTGGAGAATTTATTTAATCTTTAAGTTCAGCTATTTGGACAATTTAAACATGTATAAAAGACTTGGTTGAGGTTTTAAAGGTTTTAGAATGTTTGTCGGTAATTTTTCGTGTACTGTATACGCATGCTATATATATTTGATGCTGTAAATCTTTTATTAACAAGCATATTAAAAGGTAGATTTGGTATTTCTATATTTTAAATTATAATTTTTTTATGAATCACATAATTATATAGTTTGTGCCATATATATTAAAAACTCTACTGTGGCAGTCTGTCTACTCTGATTGCTTCATATACATAGAAACCAATTCAAACCACAAGGGGAATTTTCTATTTTTCTTTCTTTCTATTTGCATGGCAGGCACAATTTCTTAATATAGTATCATTTGCTATGTACAGTTTTTGGTTTCTAAGAAGATGGAAAGTGGGTTAATTCATTATCAAAATGAAAGTATCATAGTACGTACAACTGTACAAGTCAATATAGTGCAAAAAAAATCTTTGAAGTTTACCTTATCACAACCTGCACACCCGATAACCTATATATACAGAACTTACGGTTACAGCTCAGCAACTGGCCTCTGTAGCTCAGTTGGTTAGAGCGCTGCACCGGTATCGCAGGGCTGTGGGTTCAATTCCTTCCAGAGGACCTAGTGTTGCATTTTTCGCAACCGTTCCTGGTTAGGTCTTAAATTGTGTATATATATACTCACTTGGATTATCCACCAAACCCAGTATTCAATATAATGTATGCCAAATGTAAGAAATGAGGACAAAATTGTGCTATCTAGCATGTCAATTTTAATAACAAGAAAAATGATTCAAATAAAAAATATATTTTTGACAACAAATAAGGCAAGAACCATAATACCAGCAGAGAAAAACCTTGTCTGGTATTTGTTGCCAAAATAGCTAAATCTGGCAAGTAGTGAAGCAAGATCTTTGCCAACATGGCCATAATTAAATAATAATGTATCCTTTATAGTTTATGGAATATCTTAGCAGTCATTATGTTTATGGCAAACTTGTTGCTGCCTGAACAGTTTCAATTTTCTGTTCAGCATATAGCCTGCACCATCATTTAACACACGGGCATGCAACCATTGAAATTGAAAACATTGATCTAGCTATTATAAACAGCCAGCTGGGTATAAAAGTTGTATGACCTACCTTACAACAGGCAGTACCAAATTAATAGTATTAAGTAAGCTTTAATTGGGTCTTTAGGATTAAACTACCAATCTTGAGCCATTTATCTGGAAGTTAGTGAAATTCATCTAGAAGTTAATAGTCACTAACTTCCATGCAAACAGCCTTCCCTTGCAATGTTGAATTTCTTGTTGCATTTTTCAGGTAGTTTGATCATAAACACTTAATTGCACCACATGTTCAGAGTTCAATAATAGACTTTAAAAAGACTTCATGAAGAACATTCAAAAGAAAATAATGTTTAATCAATGTTTGTAAATCAGATAAAGTTTGTCCTGATTTACATAAACTTCATGCTTTGATTTTCTCGGCTTATACAATGTTTCTTTTTAAAATTACTTCGCCAATGAACTCACAAGATGGGTCGTTTTTTAAGTTCGATAAAACATTTGCATCCGATCTTTATCTGATATACAAACGCTCGCCTTCGAATAGAGTTTCTATATCAGATAAAGATCGACTGCTCATGTTTTATCTATAACAGAAGACTATTTGCTATTTTATGACATGCCATATACATGCCATAGAATAATTTTGATTGTAACATTCTAATATATTACAATGGCTCTATTTATAATCATTGAACACTTCCTGATATTAGGCAAATTTTGTATCACAACACCACATGGTGGCAGAAGTTGGGGAGCCATGGAGTCGTCAACCTCCATACTCCATAGTCTATAAGGCTAACTCCAAATTGAAAATGTGCACTTCAAATAACTTAGGTGAATTATTAAGAATTCTGGAGTTACAAGCCAATTTGGAAAAAAATTAGATTCACTTGCTAACAACTAGAATTTGAGCCAGGTTGAAGATGAATCTGCCCTCTGAGCCGCACCCATTCTCGTCCTCAGCCCCACAGCTGTGCCGGCATAAGCCTAGCTCCATTTGGAGATTGGCTCCATTTGGAGATTGGCTACATATCTGCCGGCATGAAGCATTGAGCGCTCAAGCAGTACACAGTCATGCATAAGTACTCAAGTACAGCATAAAAACATAGCATAGTAAATTTTAAGTGTGTTCTTGGCTGAAATATCTCAAAAAAAATTGTAAACAAACCAAACCAGTTACAAATGATCTTTTGTCTCATCAAGTAAAATGAGTATTATATTCCACCAGCATCAATTATATCTTGCATTTGAAACTTCGACACTTTACTATGCTTGTACCTTCTAACCTTCTAGAGTACATTGTTCCCCAAAACAATTTATACTGTTCCAGTTCAACGCTATTTGTGTGTTTTAATAGCTATACCATACTCATATATTAAGTTATATTTTCCATTCGAGCTCGGCGCTCACAACTCTTCTAAGTGGTTTGAACATGTTTACTCCGTCGAACTAAGACCATTAGAGAATCCATTTAATACACATTCTCCGTTTATTAAACAAGCAGCTTTAGCAGCATCAAACGACGTAGTGTAGAAGCCAAGTCAGAAGTTTGTTTGTCTGTCGAAACTCGATTAAAGCCATTCGACTTCTATTTTCATGACTTCGATCCACATGCTTTATCTTTAAATATGTCCGCAACTATTCTGTAGCTTTTAAAGCGCAAGATACTAAATACTTTTTTAATATTTGTAACATAAAATGTTACAGTATTCTGGCGAACGTTTATCAGTATAATTTTGCAGTTGTTTTTATGAACAAATAATTATCCCGTGAGAGTGAGGGTAACACAGCTTTTGACATTTCTCTTTAGTTTTAATATATGAACAAAATATCCCGTGGGGGGTGGGGGTAACATGACCGGTCCATAAGGGTAACATGACCGGTCCAAAGTCTTCGGGTTTTGGCAGGCATCGACACTAATTTTTTTTTCCAGCAAATAATTTCTGCCCGCCAATTTTAAGGCGATGCCTGCGGAGGAGGCTACTTTAGGTCTAAAACTGCAGGTGTCCCAACAACTTTTGAAAGTGATTGTTAGTTTGACCTGGGCGTCTATTTAGATACGACGCGATAATTGGAGAGTGAGCGTTTATTAGATCATTTTGGTAACCTGTGTTCTTCTCACCTATTAACATGCATCATGCATTCAGGAGAATTTTATTAACTTACACCAGTGCACCGAGTGCAATTTGGATATAACATGCACGAGTGAGTTTTTCAAATACCTCAAAATAGTACGAGTCCGAAGGACTAGTTAATTGCTACCAAATTATTACCTGTTAGTTTCTGGCATGAATATTTAGATCTGATATTCTTCTTCAAAATGCTTTATGGTTTAGTGTGTGTTAGCGAGGACGAGGAGATAATACCGGCACGAAATTTTGGCAACAAGCCACAAGCAATCCAGAAAGCATTCTGTTCCGTACTAGAAAATATAAAACGGCTACATATCAGCGTTCATTCATCAACAGAGTAACAAGAGTAAACATTCTACCTGATGAACTGAGAGACCAGTCTTTAAGCTTAATCTGATTTAAACCACTACTTCTTGAATATTACACTAATGCTTTAAATATTAACCATGAAACTGAAAATCCCCGGACATGGAAATCGATCTGCTTGAAATGCAATACCGCTCGAAACCTTGCTACTCCACTGTCTTGTTGCCTTTAATATTGTATTGTAGTTCTTAAATTAACTTCATTGACTATTGAGAGGGCCACAGTAATTGGTTTTATACTGTTGTGGTGACCTTGCCATTCGTTAATGTAAATGGCGAAGTTAAATAAATAAAATGGTATTCCCGAATACCTCTGCGATAAAGTTGAAACTGTACAAAAACGGCCCTCCGAATTATTTGCCAGTCCTATTCATACACAGAAAATCGTGAAACTACTGGTTTAATGACACTGAAAGAAAGAAGAGAAATTTTATGCTGTAAATATTTTAATCGTATAAATAAGCCTTCTAACAGTCTCTTTCAATTATTACCATCTAGAAATGATTACCAATATACTGTAAACTGCGAAACGAACGCTTACCGTTAATTAAAACTAGAACAGAAAGATTTAGGAATAATTTTATACCATATGCAATTAGGTCTTTTTTATAGAACAAATTACATTAGTGCATCTAATGTTGTATTTATATATGTAATCTTAATGAATGTAATTTCAATATTGTATAATATGTATATATATATATATATATATATCTTACAGTATAACATCATTGTAAAATCGTGCAATTCAATCTTTGATTGCAATACGTTTTTATTAATAAATTCAAATTCAAAATAAATAAATCCCTAAGGGTTAGTTTTTAGCGAGGGAGGAAAACCGGAAAACCCTCGAAGCACAGGAGAGAACCAACCAATCTCAACTTACATGAGTTTATCAAGCACACTGCTTTACCCAACCTGAGTAAATCCGTGCCCTCGACCTGCTGTATAGCCGACTTAACTTAGAGGTAAGGGACAGCGCGCTAACCGCATCTGCCACCCGTGCTTCCATCCAGGAAGGGCGTAACGGACGTTGTGTTCTATTAACGACAGTCACGAAGATGTTTTCAACTTTGATCTGTGCCTATGAGATCGTGATCATAAGGAGTCCTATTTTAGTTGTTTACAGGAACTACGTCATAAGACTATAACGAGATTATAACGAAGTGTAGTAAAACAGCTTAACGTGTAGCCTCCTCCGCAAGCAACTCTGTAGCTTCCAAGACCGGCAAATTTCGGCAAATCCCGGTACAAATTTCGGTCAAAAACTCAAAAGTCAAAACAAACTTTTGGCCAAGCAGGAAGGCAGAGTGCGTCAACTGTTGTTGGTTGGGAGCTGGTGAGGGGGAAGATCCCTCATAATCCCCTCTCATCAACTCCAAATTCCCTTGCTGTCCCCTGTTACCAGCCACTTCTTTACTAAATGCTAATAATAAATATTGCGTTCATGCGTGGTTTGTTACACTATTGTGTTTACCATTATGAGGCGGATCGAAAGCCTTAACAGGTTTTGCAACCCAATTGACAAAGGTTCCGAGGATTAGCCAAACCCTGCGTTTTGCCAAACCCTGCAATATCCATGGCCCCATTGTACATATGGAAATCCATTGTGGTTTTCCCGCTTATAGGGATCGAGGGTTTGCAATTTTTAGTTTTGACTTTGAATTAAAGGACAACTGCAATTGAATTAGCTGCATTTGCTTCCGCATAGAGCACATTATCAATGCATGATAGATTAATATTAAATGCCAGGCAGTACTCACCAATAGTCTATATCATATGTTGATTGCAGCAATCACAGCACTTTATACTCAAACACAATTTCACAAACTTCAATAAAGCCACGTCATCTGAACTGCAATAAATGAATGAAAACTCCGCTAACGGGAAAGAACATGATCATAAGCGAGAGAGGAACGCAGGAATTCATAACACTTGAAAAAAGAGCCTTGACTCTTAAGGGTACAACTAAAAGAAATGAAATGTTCTTTCCCGTGCAAAACATCATGATAATTTATTTCTAAAGGCAAAGCTTTCGATCCATCAGTTTGGATCTTCATCAGACTCAGGCAGGGAAGAATCTGTTACTCTCCTATTAAGTTATCCCACTCTGATCTTCCCCCTCCCTCTAGTTCCGCCGCCCCTGGTTTTGTAGTCTAGAGTAAGACACAGAGGCAAATGTGTAATTCAAAGCGAAATACATACCTGCCCAATACATAATGTCAGAGCTGCGATACTAGCACTCACTATGGTGAAGAGTGGACTGGAGCACAGGCTACTGCGATACAAGCTTCTTGTATCGTGGAAAAGTTTCAGGATTCACAAAAGCTTTACTTAAGCCTGGTTTTCATATCTCGCCGACGCAATTTTCCCTTTCGTAACCGCCAGGGTCTTCAGTTACGATCAGGGTCTTCAGTTGGACTCACAAATCGTGCGTCATATCCGGTGAATCTGAAATACGATATTAAATATGCGGAACACGCGAAATACGATTAAATTAACCCCACACGTTTCGAGACTATGTTGTCACTCTTGTTTTCCAAGCTGAAAATGGCGAATGTTGTTCCAAATGTTGTTAATTTCGATGAGCTTCTTAACTTGGCTCTTTCGGAAATTGACTGTCACAAGTTTTGTAATGAGTTGTCCGCGTGTTCCGTTTATCTAATATCGTATTTCAGATTCACCGGATATGACGCACGATTTGTGAGTACAACTGAAGACCCTGATCGTAACTGAAGACCCTGGCGGTTTACGAAAGGGAAAATTGCCTCGCCGACGGTCGGCAATGGACCATTGTCAGTGATCATTGAAGGAGAAAATTAATGATTTCAGGTAGACAAATGATTTACTCATTAATGAACTAAGACAATAGCATTGGGAAACAGTATCGCCGCCCATCGGCGACATATGAAAACCAGGCTTTAAACATAACTCCGTTTTATGGGGTGATAATAATGGAATAATATGGCCCTATGAATATCAATAAATTCTTCATAATTTCCTCTTAGCAACTTTTAATTAAATCCCCTTGTCCCGTGTTACCACCCACTTCTTTGCTAAATGATAATAATAATATTGCGTTCATGCGTTGTTTATTATACGAAATTACGAAGCTACAGAGTTAATGTGCGGAAGGGGCTACTTTACGTGTTATTTCATTGAATTCAAGGTCAAAGCCTCTGTGGCAAAGACTCTCGACCGCTAAACGCGAAAAGCACCATGGACGTGCTTGTGTCACTTTCTTACTTCTATTTGTTCGTTGCGTTTTGCCAAACCCTGCAATATCCATGGACCCATTATACATAATATGGACGTCCATTGTGCTTTTCGCGCTCATAGAGATTGAGGTGTTACGGTGAGTTTTGACTTTGGATTAAAGGACAACTGTAATTGAACAAGACGCTCTATTGAGCGTTTAGTCGCTGGGGTAATGATATAGGCTTTTTCGTAATTAACACATTTTGACAGTGCATGCTACAGCTATAGGCATTCGGCAAATATTTTTCTGAGTGTGATTGTAACATACTTGGCTTACATTCTTGACAAAAGCCACAAGCACGCAAATGCATTTGCGATTATCGTCGATTAATTATGATATATGAAAAACAGGTTTATGTACTATTGTCTCTAATTATATACATGATGAAACCCAAAATATAGTTGTTCACAGTAAACAAAACAGAATAAAAAACAACAATGAGTACTGTATTAATGCCTGTTGGACAAAATATCTGATAAGTTTATCTTGGTAAAATTGTCGATAATCCTTCATGACAAAAATCACAATTTCTCTGATGAGTTAATATATTTGATATTGTATCTAGTATGTTCCCAGCATAATGCTATTAGCTGGAACCGTAGCCGTGCAGGCTACTGGAACAGTTGATGTGAGATCTGAAAAAGGCCAAGACAACTACTACTGTTTGTTGAGGAATTGCCCATTTTCCCGCATAGCCCTACTCTAACCCTTACCTCAAATCTACCCCGAACCTAACCCAAACGTAACCCTAATCCCCCGTTCGAAATCGCTCAGCATCTTTAGTGTAGGCCTCACCACGAATATGCATAGGTTCATGCGAGGTGAGCGTATTTTCAAATAAAACATGTACTTACCGTAGACATCTTCGCGCTGAAGGTACTTTTTTCTTTCACGTAAAGATAATTTAGAAATTACGACCTGAGTAAACCTGAGTATGTTTGCGAGAGTCGCTTTTTCAATGTAGATTCCGTTGGAATCCTTACAAAATAAGCTTTTTAACAGTGGGTTATGTTGCCGACTAAACATTACAGAATAAAAATACTAAAAGTTTAATCCCAAACATACCTCCAGTTCAACTCAAACAATCTTTAATATCTTCTTTATTTCTTGGATTTGACAATAGACTTCTCCATTCGAAAATTTAGCTTTTTATGTGTGTATTTCTTGTAGAAAGTTTTGCTTCGATACGACGAGTAGACGTATTTATTCGTATTTATTGTATTTATCGGGTATTTCCAGCACGCATGTGCTTGCCGTAGTTTGACTATATATGGTTTGCCCAGCCCAGTGAACTCTATATATACTGGAACGATAACTGCGGCTCGAATTTTGAAGCTTCGTCTTGTAGGTATGATCCAGGCCCCTGCGCGGAAATTCACTAAATTCCGCCTTTCCGTACGAAAAATTTGCATCATTTTATCGGAAAGTTATATAATTTTTCAGCGTACTGTTTGTTAAGTCGAGCTTTTTTATGCCTCTGGGAAACTAGAGAAAGTCGTCTTTCAGAGTAAGTGAATTTGAGAAACATTTTGTTATAGATAGCAAAGTTATCTCAACTTAGCTTTATATTTGATGAGTGAAAACCAAGTTCGCGCCAAAAAACATCGGCGAACTTTTGTTTTTTCAGGACTTTCTGTGAGGAATTTGAAAAGAACAAAGAGTAATATGGACTAAAGTTTCATCAATGTTAGCTTTAAAAATACTTTTAACAAATTTTAACTCGCTCCAGTGCTCCGACTCTTCGTGACAGGCCCACGCAAAAAACACGCACATTTATACCTACAATCACCATAGTAACGAGCTTCTATTGGCCGCCATCTTGGCTTCAGGCAAGTATGGGCATGTTTACCTACAGTTATCGTTCCAGTATATATAGAGTTCACTGGCCCAGCCTCGTACCCATGCGCTTTGGCTTGCTACACGCGGTTACATCACGAGCGCGCGGGAAACCCGTCCCGTCGCGGCTACGCACTTGCTACGCACTACAAGTTTCAACGCGTGCGTCACGCAACCGCTTAGCACATTAAAGCACCTGGGAACGAGGCTGTAATGCGCTGTGGTTTGCCCACAGTTTGTGGTTTGCCTAAGCGCTTCAGTCACGACAAAAATATCTTATATAGGGTAACCATAGCAGCATGGTCTTTGGGCCTCTTCCGGTTGTTTTTGTCTGAAAGTCCAGTTTGGCCGCACGCTAAGATTTCAAATTTCGCCGTAACTTTGTCAATTTTTATTGTTTTTGTTTGAAAGTTGGTCAGTAGGTACTGTTTTTAAAGTGCATATGCTACGAAATTTTTGCCTGATTTTTTATTGTTTTGTTAAAAAGTACAATTTATTCATATCTCATCTCATTCCCAAGTTATCTATATTTTGATTTGTGACGTCACTGGATGTGTTTGAGAGAGTGGCAATAACAAGAAAGTCTGATATCTTGGTGATGATTTAGTAGAATTCAATGAAACTTGGCACACTTAGTTGGTGCACCTAAGTGACCATTTTGGGTTGTTTCTATCGTTGTTATGTCAATGCACTAGTCCCTTCTCGTGCATTCGCTATATTATCTGTCTCCAACGAAATCAAAACCAATTTCTGCAATTTTCGCTTATTGCTATTGCTATAGTATGTACAGGTGTTGTGACAAGTTTAAACTCATGAAATAAGCAAACCGGCCTCTGCACGAAGTTTACAGGAGAAAATTTGGAAAAGAGACTGAGGACTAGTGTGTTGACACTGGGGACTAGTGTGTTGCCATGACAACCACAAGACCACTCCAAGATAGTCATGTCAGTGCACCCGCAGAGTGTGCCAAGTTTCATTGAATTTTATTAAATCATCACCAAGATATCATACTTTCTTTTTATTGCCACTATCTCAAACACAACCAGTGACGTCACAAATCAAAATATACAAAGTGCGATAACTTGGGAATGAGATGAGATATGAATAAACTGTAAACGTCATTCTTCATCATTTGAGCTGTACTTTTTAACAAAACAAGAAA
This sequence comes from Trachythela sp. YZ-2020, assembly GCA_016169945.1. Classification (NCBI taxonomy): domain Eukaryota; kingdom Metazoa; phylum Cnidaria; class Anthozoa; order Malacalcyonacea; family Clavulariidae; genus Trachythela; species Trachythela sp. YZ-2020. Next base: position 181,634 of record JADLSH010000075.1, read on the forward strand.
AAATCAGGCAAAAATTTCGTTGCATAGGCACTTTAAAGCTCTATGAAATGGTGTATTAGCGAAAATCACACGATTTTTAAAACAGAAGTTATAATCGACCAAAGGTACTGAATATATAATTAGCTTACCGATATAATAAATATACCAGATTACTAAGGTTAAAACTCACGCAGATCTGTAAAGCAATGCGTTTAGCGATTTGGTTGGCATTAGCCAAGAACAGTTGAATCGATTGGTGGTATTTTCGTCCGTTTTGGATGAGGGGCGCCAAAGATACGAGCGCTCAAAGTCATCATCCTGCGATATTCGACAGTCCAGATTTATAATGACGTAATGTTCATTTTGTGGCTAACAATCTGAGATTCGACAAAAATGCGTGCCGAAACATATAGTCGCTGTGGGCACAGGTGCCCAGCGACTAATTAGCTGCATTTGCTTAATTACGGCATACAGTGATAATGTTATCAATGCATGATAGATTAATATTAAATGTCAGGCAGTACTCACCAATAGTCTATATCATAGGTTGATTGCAGCAATCACTCCACTTTATACTCAAGCACAATTTTACAAACTTCAGTAAACTAGTCACTTAATCTGAACTGCAATAAACGAATAAAAATAACTATGTTGCGTGCAACCTGTAGCAATAATCAAAATGCCTTGAAGAGCAAAAGGATATTAATGATATTAATTATTTTCTAAAGCTCAGTGAGAGAAATTTATGTATAAAGTGCAATTCTTGTTAAATTTTTTTAAAACGAAACGTCTTAGCTTTGGGTTAAATTTATGGTAGATGGAACGCGCATTGTAGTCGAATTGTAGTTATTTTATTATTTAACCACACTTATTACCCCCCCCCCCCCCCAGGAGCGAATGTTGCGATTTTACTACAGGGACGGGTCATAAAGTACAGGGGGGGAAAGTGGGCTATGAAAATAAATTTTTTAAAGACTAGTTTACAGTGACCTACTCCCAAGTTATGAGAAAACATTGGAGTGGCCCACCCCAGGAGTAGTGCGGAAAAACGTAGTGCTCCCGCCCAACCAAAACCAATAATGTGGATAGGTACCCGTACGTTCGCAGCATTGGCTTACCATGTTTCTTTAGTCAGAATCCCCGAAAAATCTCCGAGATCGAAATGTTGTAACATGCCGCCCCCTGCCTCGTACCCAGGCGCTCTCAGTTTGCGGCAGGCTAGGAATACATGTAGCTATGACGGGTTTACATGAAGTATTACACTGGTGAGCCAAGCGCGCAGGGGAAATTGGGAAGAGTGCACGCGGGGGAGCGCCTGGCAGTTCTTGTATACTGTCATGGCGGACAAAATGATCGAGGAAGTAGAAATTTCTACAAATCTATTACAAAGACCAGTTCACGTGGCTTTTTTAAACAAAAAATTACCATGCCCTCATACATTCTGTGCGCAAAACGTTACGTTTTTTGAGGAGAGTGGAACATCACTGGCGAGTGTGGGAGTAGTTTATCACCCACCCGGAGAAGACAACGACAGCATGATTTCCTACTTAAGAAACTCGTTGGAATATTTTGAGTCATCTTTCCCAAACAGTGCGATTATCGTTGCTGGCGATTTTAATAAATTGAAATTGAAACATACTGCAAAACTATTTCAATTAAAATCAATGATAAAATTCCCAACACGAGGTACTAACATCTTGGATCAGATCTTTTCTAATCTAGAAAACTATCCCAGTAGTGCGCCACCTTTTGGTCTATCAGATCATATTACAATTAAAGTCAAACCCAGAGACCGTGTTTCATCTGGCGGATCTCAATCAAAGGTAATCAAAGTTAGAGACAAACGAAAAAGCAAACAAGCAAGCCTTGGCCAGTTTTTGGCTGAAGTTCCATGGTCACGTATGTTGTCTACCGACCTTACATGTGAGCAGAACATGGAAATAATGACAGATATTATTAACTATGGATTAAACACTCTCATGCCCCTATATTCTATAAAGGTCCATCAAAATGACCGCCCCTGGGTTACTAGTCATTTTAAATCACTGATCTCTCGGAGACAAAAGGCCTTTGCATCTGGAAATTATGCTCTGTTCAAAGTTTTTCGTAATAAAGTTAACAGGGAGAGGAAGCGCATACGTAAATCGTATTATAAGTCTAAAGTTGAAAATCTTAAAAATGTGAAACCTAGCAAATGGTGGCAGGAGGTTAAACAACTCTGTGGAAATCATAAATCATACACAAAGAACATTAAAGACATGTTATCGCCGGAATTAAGTTTTGATGAGGAAATGTTATGTGAAAAAATTAATGAATCTTTCCTTAATGCAATGAATGATTACTCTCCATTACCAGCCGATGCAGGTGTTAGAAACAATATCAACGAACAAATTACTACAGTCGATGAATTTGAGGTTGCAGCGAAATTAAAGAAAATAAGTCGCTCAAAATCTGGTGGCCCTGATGGTCTTGAAAACTGGCTATTAAAAGATTACGCAGATATCCTTGCATTACCTATCTCCATAATTTTAAACGTGTCATTTAAAACCTGTTGTGTTCCAAAACTGTGGAAATTGGCTGATGTGGTACCTCTGCCTAAAGTGTCCGCTATTGAAGATTTTGTTCGGGATTTAAGACCAATATCACTCACCTCTAGCCTTTCTAAAATAGCAGAGGAGATTGTTATTGAAAAAGGCTTGAGACCAGTCCTGTTAAGATCAATTGACCAAAAACAATTTGGTTTTATTCCTAATTCATCAACCACCCATGCTCTCATCTCAATGATCGATCATTGGTTGAATATGACAGATGGGAAACGGGGTTACCGTTCGTGCTGCATTTTTGGATTTCAAAAAGGCTTTTGACTTGATAGACCATAACGTATTGATTGCCAAACTTATAAGTCTTGGAGTTAAATCTTCTACTATAAACTGGCTCATTGATTTCCTTCGAGATCGGCAACAAAGAGTTAAGCTTCACAGTCATTGTCTTTCTAGTTATAAATATGTGCCCGCAGGTGTACCGCAGGGGACTTGCTTAGGGCCTTGGCTCTTTCTGGCCATGATTAATGATCTAAGACTTACTGGCGAAAATGAATCGTTGATGTGGAAGTTTGCAGATGATACCACTACTTCCGAATTCATCTTACCGGATCAAGAAAGTTCTTTACAACATGAAATCAATCATATTGCTAAATGGTCGAAAGACAATAAACTTATGCTAAATCCAAAGAAATGTAAGGAAATGATTATAAGTTTTAGAAAATCTAAACCAACGTTTAATGTGATTCAAATTAATGAACAACCTGTTGAAAGAGTTCAAAAAGTGAAAATCCTGGGACTCACGATAAGAAATGACTTGAAATGGAATGACCATATAATTGATATCACTAAAAAAGCAGCAAAACGCATGTATCTTCTCAAGCAACTCAAGCGGGCTGATGTGGACACAAAAGATTTGGTCTGCTTCTATTCCATAATAATAAGATCGATTCTCGAATATTCCTGCCAAGTATTTCATTCTGCTCTTCCAAATTATCTATCTGAGGAATTAGAGCGTATCCAAAAAAGAGCAATGCGTATCATATTTCCTGGTGTACATTATAATGATGCACTTCTCGAAGCTAATATTCCAACATTATATAACAGACGCGAACTTCTTTGTAAGAAGTTCTTTGTAAAAATGGTGCAGGACAACGATCACAAACTGACTTGTTTGTTACCTGATAGGACTGATAGCACATGTAATCATTTGCGATCTCATAGAACTTTTCGTATAACCAAATGTAACACTAATCGCTATAAAACGTCTTTTATACCAAATTATGTAAATAAGTATGATTCTTAATAGATATATAGTGTTTTAAATGTAATATATAGTTAGGTTTTAATATTAACTTTAACATACAAACATATTTTATATAAATGTATCTTTATCGTATACATGTAATTCAGTCATGTTGACTGCAAGATGTATATTTTAATAAACGATTTGATTGATTGATTGGTTGAGTGATTCACAACAAAAAAATTAATGTTGATGACATGCAAAATGCACGAAAAATTATGAGGAAATTACATGGCGAGGAAACCCTGCGATGTATTGGCGAATTATTTCATATACGATCTACCCAGGTATATGAATTTTTCATTTTAAAGTAATTTGAATTGCAAATACGTTTAATAATTATGACTCATTATGTATCTATTATGCATATTTATACTGATATATTTTAAAATTTGCTTCCCATTTAGAATGATCTGTTTAAGAAATTTGTTGTAAAAGCGAATGGCATACAGATAGATGCCTACGCCAAAACCGCTACTGATGCTGCCAAATTTGTTGGTGTATACTTGTTACATCGTGGGAAACTTCAACCGTTTTCGTCTGGCACTGAATCAGAAATGATCGAGGTACGAACTGACGATTTACATGTCCAGTTTCTTGCTTGGTTTACAATTCGAGATGGAAAACACCAGATCATCTTGCAGTCGAAATATGTGAGACGGGTAAGTTTGTTGTGTTGTAAACCCTCAATTTGTTAGGTATCTATGTGTTAGTTTTAAGAGGATTGTCCATGCTTTGTTTCAAGAATACATGCTATGCGATTGGAATTTAACCCACATAGTCATTTAAGGCAAGGGGTGCATAGTTCATGGGGGTCCAATATATTTCTTGGAAAATACGAGTGAACAAATGTAAGTATATTTCACAAAAACCCAGTCTCGTACGTAAACATATTTCACAAATTCCATGTGAAATCTCAATCTCAGTTAAGTCAAACTGGCTTCTTCCGGCAATGTGGTTTGTCCATATAAATATGCCATTCCACCTGGACAAGTTTCCCAGCTAGGCGGGATAAAAATGTCCCATCTAGCCTAGATGGGATAATATAAACAGGTCCTAAATGTAGAATTCCCCAGGGCTGGGAAGAAATAGCATGTAAATTACCTCAAATACCCCAGGCCAGTGCCACTGACATGTATATTCATATAAATATCACAAGAAAAAGGGGAAAATGTTCAGGAATCTTTGCATGCATGTTGTAAATGTTCAAAACTCTTGACAAGTTTGGTTTGCTCATTTACTTATCTTGACAAGTTTGTCAAAATCCTCAGTTTTATTCACAACATTTGAGATAAACATTTACATGTTCTATGTTATTTTTTATTCACAATATGTACATAAATGTGTAAGTACCAAAGAAAAATTACATGTGTTTACAATATCTCAACCAAGTGATTATTATATACATGAAACCTTGGCCTGAGTTGCAACTTGTTTGTTAATTCTTAGATTAACCCATTATAAAAGCCCTGCTTTGTTATTCAATTCTATTAGACAATTTACCTATCAGAGCAAAAGTGTTTGGAGTTAATGGGGTTAACCAACATCAGTATGCATGACTTTAACAGATTACATGAGCAGTAGTTGGTCATATTTAATGCCAGACAAAGATAATTGTTGGACATAATGGGTTAATAAATTGTAAATGAAATGAAGATAAGAAAGAATGATCTGCCCCAAATTGTTACCAATACCCAATTATTTTTAATTGGTCAAATTCATATAGGTACTGACATAGGTGAATTGTATAATACTGATTCTATTCTATTCTATTCTAGGCTTTTCTATCAGTGGATTATACATCGCCACTAAATGCATCTTCGAATGTTGCATCTTTGGCAACAGGAGAATTATGCAGTTTGTCTGGTGACCCTGTGAAAGATATTTTATGGCAGATTTTTGGGCATAACTCATTTCGAAAGGGTCAAGAAGAAGCCATTAGAACAATTATGAAAGGATCTGATGCTCTAATTGTTATGCCTACTGGTGGAGGTAAAACATTATGTTATGCTATTCCTGCCATCATTTCTAAAGGGATAACCATAGTTGTGACCCCATTATTGGCTCTAATGGATGACCAAGTAAAGAGGTTAAGAAAGCAAAAAATGTCTGTTTGTTACATTAATTCAACAATGGCAGAGGATGAGAGAGATAATGTCCTTCACTGTCTTTCTCAAAAGGATATCCCCTACGATATATTATTCATTACTCCTGAAGCATTGCTCACCCCTCAACTTCAAACAGTTGTGAAAAAAATGTCAGAGGCAGGAACATTAAGTAGAATTGTTGTGGATGAAGCCCATTGTGTGGACACGTGGGGAAATGACTTTAGACCCAGTTATTCTAACATATCCATTTTTAAGGAACATAATATCCAAATAGTTGCATTTACTGGAACTGCCACCGAAGTTACCGCACAGCGTATTATTGACAGCCTCAAACTTGTTAATCCAAACATTTTGAGAATGTCTTTGGATAGACCAAATTTGACTTTCAAAGTTGTAGAAAAAAAAGAAACAAAGTCTATGGACTATGTGTCTGAGTTGATCATCAACGAATTTCGTGGACTGTGTGCGGACAATTTCGTGGACAATTAGTGTATTGTTTCTCGACACGCGATACATTAGACATGGCTTACAAGTTAAAACAAAGGGGAGTAAAAGCAGTCTATTATCATGGACAGCTGGATTTGTTTGAAAAGAATAAGAATGCTACTATGTGGCTAGAAGGTCGATCAGATGTAATGTGTGCGACAAATGCATTCGGCATGGGAATTGATAAGAAAGATGTCCGCTTTGTCATTCATCATTCAATGCCAAAGTCGATGGAAGAGTATTTCCAAGAAGCTGGGAGGGTTGGAAGGGATGGAAGTTTATCATCATGCATCCTGTTGTTCAGGTTTCCAGATAGAGCAAAACTCCTTAAGCACATCAGTGAAATTGAAGATGATGTTCACAAATTAAGTGCAAAAAAACGACTGGATGAAATAACAAAGTACTGTGTTGAAAAAAAATGCAGAAACCAAGCAATGTTGAACTATTTTGGTGATGTAAGCCACAGTGGTCTGTGCCAAATGTGCGATGTGTGTCTCAACAGCTCGTTGAATTTAGTGAAAGATATGACCTCTCATGCAGTTGATGTCATAAATTGTATCATTGAAATCCTTGGTGTCATAGAAAAAGTTTCCACAAAATATATCATCAAAGTGTATCGTGGTCACAAAACAAAAGATGTTGTTGAAAAAGGGCTGCACACACTACCATCTTTTGGAAAGGGAAAAGTTATTTTCAAGAATGATAAAGGTGCATTGCAACTTCTTCATTCATTAATTGCAATGGGATTTTTATCAGAAAATCTACACAATTCAACAGATGCCAATTTGACACCTTTTATAACTGTTGAAGAACATTCTATTCTTTTAAATGGAATAACAACTGTATTTATGTAATTGTGGTCATGTGTACGTTATGCATGAATGTAACAAAGTTTCTGTCGAAGACCTTATAATAAACTCATAGAAAGCCCCAACAATGTTGGGCCAATATTATACAACAATGTTGAAATATTTGGTCCGATTGTTCATTTTTCGAATACTTTGACAATATGATGAGATTTATCCAAAGCGATAAATTTGGAGATTTATCCAAAGCGATTCAACATTGTTGGATGGTATCGGCCTCAACTGTTAGAGAGCATTCCCATCCTTAGATGAGTTATACCTCCTTAATGGTGCGACTCAAAGTAATCACATTTCAGGTATTATCATAAAAATTGTGATGAATAGACCAATTCTGAAAATGGCTGCAGTATATATTATCATGAATTTTTAAATTTTCGTATTGTAAATTATAACCTGCAATGCTCTGGTACTAAGTTTGAACAATTCCCGTTTAAAAACTCGTACGCATCAATGTAGGCTATACCTAGCGATCAGTGGAACAATTTACCCACTAATGTACGTAAAAACGTATTAGCAAAATATAACTTTAATGTAATTTTAATAGTTTTATTGTGCAGCCATGTAATAAATAGTTTATATTCAAGTGTTGAACAACAATCACTTTCAAATTGGTATATCACAATCTCTCATATTTTGCCACCGTTTCATAACATGTAATATTTAGAGTTGTATAACTCTTAATGATTTACTGACTTTTAAGACACCAGTGAACAGTTTTGAAGAACATGTTTTATCTTGCACTGTTCAGTATAAATCTAGGTTGAGCCAACAGCGCGGACACTTGGGAAACATTCGTGCAACTTTCCTTCAAATTCTTTTGTGACCTTTTCACAGCCCTTTTTATATACATCACAGCAGTTCTTGGGAAGTTGAATGTCTCTTGGACCTGAGCCATCCAAAGGAAAATGTCGAACTACATTCCTACCTTCAACACATGATACCACATTTTCTCTCAGGCAAAACCACATACCCTTTAATTGGTCAGGAAAAGGATCTTGTTCTGTGTGTTTTTTAGTGGGATGTACGTCGAAAGCTTTTCTGGACATAAATGCCTTTCTGGTTGCTTCTAGTATTTGTATATTTGCCATCGTACGTTCACACATCTTCACACTTGTGTGCCCTATAATTAATGTTTTATATTAACTAAATTATATAAGACAAACACAACGTGATCACTCATTAGCAAAACATTAGTAATTAATAAGCAAAATTCAAAGGAAATAGCTAGCGAAACGTAGTTTGAACGAATTCTTCTTAAATTACTCATTTTTTAGAGGTGATATAATACACTCGAAAGTCGTTTACTACCTGATTTCCAACACAGAGTCTCAGAGACTATGCATTCGCCTCGTTTTCAAGACAAACTTCTCTATATTTGGAAATGAGATAATAAACGTTTTCCAGGTACTATTTATTATTTAACTAACAATGCTAAAGTTGTTGCACGTTATCATTGTACATGAAGAACAGTGCAACCCTAAAAATAAACATTGTACAACCAATGGTTACGTGTACCTGTCACATATGCTTTTAAAGGCTTCACTAAATGCTCTTCAACAAATTCATCCATAGCAAGATCGTGCCCTTCCTTGCCAGATAGACTAATGGAGCAATTTCGCTTCATCATTTCCCTGAATGCAATGGGCCAAACCGCTGTAAAATTTACTACATGGACCAAAGCTTCCGTCCAATAGTTCCGAAATTGAAGTTGTGCAAATATGGGCAAAAGAATCTTCCAAATAGCCTCCCTCGTTGTTCCAAGACCGTTCCTGATCACAGCATTAGTCCCTTCAAGAAGAGGACCAAATAGATCTACCATTTGTGTGTTGTACGCAAAGGAAGGATCTCGTTCTGCACAAGTAGATAACCACTGCTTAAATGAGTTCAGTAAGATATCGTTATGGTTGCCCGACAAAGTTATTTGTTCATCAAGGTCTTCTTTGCTGGGAAATTGTTGTGACGTTTTGAAATTCTGAACTGCAGCAAGACCAATTGCCATAGCACCATCTCTTACAGCTTCTTGTATTCTTGACAAGTTCTGTTGCTGAAATTTTCTTGACCGAAATGCTTCATCAGTGACCTTTGGCCTTTTCATCACATTATTTACAACATGTAGAAACACTCCTGACTTTTGAGCTTTGTATGCTGCTTCGCAAAGGTAACCCTTCGTATGTAGATCACCAGGCACTTCTGCGACCCATTTAAATGCCTCTTGCGAACGGTTCTTTGTAGACCTAAGGATCTTACAAGTTCCTTGATCTCCTACTATCGCAGTTGGACATTGTACATGCACACTGCGGTCAAAGGCAACACGAACCGTGTCATCACCATCCCCATCATTACTCGACGTTTCCATTAAAGCATCAGAGCAGTGAATACTGCTATCGTTGATTATATTGTCAATATCATCATCTTCCTTGCCGTGATGTTCAAACAGTTCCTGAATATCTGTCATTTCCATGTTCTCTGCCATTTCAATAGGTGACGGCATACTGGCAAACAAAGGTCCAGAAAAGGAAGCAAAATTCTGAACAAGTACTTCGCACAAAGCAGTGTTACGGTTTAAAACGGCAATCAAAAGTGGTGTAGCACCACAACCTTCTTGGATGTTAATGTTCACTCCAGAGGACAACAGTGTTTTGACCAGAGGGATATTGTTATATTCCACCGCATAGTGTAATATATTACGACCAAGATGATCAGTAACATTCTCCCACTCCTCTTGTGTATCTTGCAACTTTCTAACAAGTTTGTTTAATTTTTCACCTTCTCGTGATTGCATTGCATTGAGCATATCGTTATTTATGCGATTGTACAATTTGGTCAACTTTCCATCTTGCTGTTGGAAGAGGCGATTTGTACTTTCGATGGTTTCTGCAGGTATTTCATTTGTTTCTCTATCTACATTTTCCGTCATTTCGTTTATATCATCGACGACAATGGTCTTCTCCGTTGACCGTATCTGCTGGTCTATGGCAAGGGAATTTTTGCGATGATTAAATAGCATGATCATAAATTCATGATGTTTTCTGGCCGATATAAGATCATAGCACTTTTCAGTTTTGTCAAAAACAAAGTGTCTGCTGGCATGTTTGCATGGAATTTGAAACTCCCTGCTGAACTGCTCCAATATGGATGCTGTGCCCGTGAGTGTGGAATTATTTTCCAAGGACAAAGGTAATATCAAGTACTCACTCTTCCCCAGCAATGGAAATTCTCTCTTCAAGTGAGGAATATCAATTTCATACAATGCTTCACTAGATGCTTCACCAGTTGTGGATAGCAACGATTCTTTGATCCAAGCATCACATTCTCTCTCACTTAATTCATCAATTGGCTTTGAATATGATGGTATTTTGTTCAGGCCAACGTCCAAAAGGTTAAGGAAATACCGATCTTTAATTTCGCCCCACAACTCTAAATGCCCTGCATCTCCACCTTATAAAAATAAAATAAAAACTTAGTGCCTCTTGCTGAAATCACCGTAATTTGGTCAATATTAATACGCCATCCCGCGTACTAGCATTTAGTCGATATTTGAATTTCGCAACAAAAATTTCCAATTTTAGCTTGTTTTACTTACTATTTAAAACACGAGCAGGAGTGTTTTATCAGATATAAAACGCGAGGCGATAGCCGATCGTTTTAGATCTGATAAAACACGTACTGCTAGTATGAATAGCTTCAATAGCTTAAAAAACGAACCATCTATCTAATTCCATTGGCGAAGTAATTTTTTAAATCAAACTTGTATAAGCCGAGAAAATGAACGCTAATGTTTAGGTATATTAAGATGATTTTTTATCACATATAAAACCACCGACACGGTGGTGATTTCTTTTGTGTTTTGCTAATTTTTTAAATATAAATAAAATTTACAAAATTGTTATTAAAGTGAGCAAAGGAAGAAAAATAAAGTCGATAGGATATTTTAATCATTTGTATATGCAAGTCCTAATCATATGAAAATTTAATTTCTGTAGGCAGGATGAAAGTCCCCTTATGAACACATAGAAACATTTCAACCACTAGCCAAGACCTATTGGATAAGCGGGATTATATACACAGGCAGCACTCTCCTTTAAAAAAGGGTGCTTAAGAGTGCATTGTGTCAATAGATCAATTTCATATACATTGTATAATACTGTATGTAAGTGTGTTTTGGTTCACAAAATGTTAGAGAGCACTTGATTCCATAAAGATGGAACGAATAGTGTAGTTTGGCTTACCTTGAGCTCATCTCCATCGTTGGTTTCACCCTAAAGTGGGATCTTCAAGGTGAAACAGATGGTAGTGAAAACTTTGAGGTAAGCCAAGCTATTTTGTGCTGTACAGTGTGTACATATTACCCTATTGATGCAAAAGACTCTCTCTCCTTTGCGATTAAATTCATCTGGCATTAGAACAGATGAAATGGCCAAGAGTAAATAAATAGATATTTAGATAGATATCTTTTTTAATAGTTCTTCCCTACAGGGCTTTTCAACACCATTTACATTACGACTACAGAGACATTACACAGACATGAAAATAAGTCTAGTCTGTTGAGTAAAATAGTAAATGAATGTGCAATGAATGGATTAATTGGTCCAAATGAAGCCAAAAAATTGCTGCTGTGAAACAAAATGATATCCATTATTAGGATATATGTTAAATGCACAACATACCAAGTAAAATATCACTTGCTTTGAGATCTGTAATCATCATTTGTGGTTGATTATAGCTAGCAGGATCTTGAAAATGATGTTCCATATCATGAAGATTTGGGAGTAATGCAGCTCTTACTGTAAAGTTCCACATCTTTGGTCCTAACATCCTAACCAGCCTTTCATGTCTCCTTCTTCCTCTATACATATTTACATTGTCAATGAGCATAATAACAGGTGTTTCTGTGGGGAATGTTTCATTTATGAGCTGTTGGGACATCTCAAGCCGCTTGTCCAAATAGCCCATACTAAAAAGGTAACAATAAAAAATTAACCAATGAAAATTGTTCTTATTATGATTTGAGGTAGGTTTGTTACACTCTTTGAGCACAATAAATCCTATATTAAGCCCTTCTTGGAGACCTATTTATTCATTTCATGCATGCTTGAGGCAGTGTTTATTGAAGTGGGGGTCTGGATATAGGGGAAGTGGGCTTATTTATTTAGCAGAAACCATAAGCTAGAAGTTAAAATTGAACATACAGGATAATGAATAAATCGTATCAGTACACATGTTTTTTTTTGTGTGGGGGGAGGGGAGAGGCTTAAAATAGAAGGTGGGATAAATAAATTTCTTTAAAGAGGGAGATCATTTGAAAGGAGTACTTAATAGAGGATTTATGGTACAGTATATTCATATATTAACAGTACATACAGAGTATGAGCAGAGAAGGCTGATGTGTATGATTGTCCAGGTTTTTCTATTTACATAGCCTGTGTAGCAGCCGGCCTTTTGGAGGAGGATAGGCAAAAATGTTTCATTTTATAATACAAAGGATTTAGACTTAAAAGACAATAATTTTGTGTCAGGCTAGTATTTACACTATAGTCAACACTGAACACCCATGTTTATACCTGTATGTATAGTCAATTACATGTACCATAAAATACTCAGTGTAATTTAATTTGTAGACATCATAAAGAGGGAAAGTGCATATAAGATGACCTTGGCCCAATGTTGCATCATATATTAAATGTTTACTTACAGTGTATCCCAATGTAGAGTAAGGCCAAGAGCTGACAACATATTGATAAACTGCTTCCCAGCACCATACGAAATACATAGTATACCAAATAAAAATACAAAGTCATTCATTGCTCTTGAATTTCGGATGTTCAACAAAACTGACAATGATTGGCTAGCACATAGCATCTTATAAGCAGCAGTTTTATTCACATTTCTTTCTCTCCTATTGAACAAAAGCAAACTCTCAAGAACTGATGTGATGAGAGGACAGTTCTCAACAATTTCATCCAAAAATGTTGTGAAAAGACTGTCGGGAATCTTTGTCTCACTACTAAACTTTCCAGTCCGATACCCTTTGTTGGAAAGCTCTTCCAATTTTTTCATTTCAGCATCAATGGCTTTCTTCTGTTCAGTAGTAACAAACAGGCCAGTGTTCTGGATAATTTGTACTTGAGACTGATATAGCTTGACAAGTGCTAACATAAATTTATCTTTATTCTCTTGCTCAACCTTAAGCTGTTCAGCAACTTTCATTGATTCATGAACAGGAGAATTGTTTTCTAGATGGACCATTAATGTTGACCATATTTCCTGAATCTGCATATCACACATTGATATTTGTTCTTGCATCCTCTCTATTTGCACATCAATTTGCGAAAGATTTCCTTGATGCACTTGGGGGTACAATGCCTTGTGTGTTATGTTCTTATAAATATTTCTTACACATGTATTAAGGGAAATAGATTGAAAGTGAAATAACTGTTATAAAGTGGCAAGGCACCTTAATGCACTGCTTGCATAATGCCAGATTATTATACTCTGTCCAACATCATCTAAGGGCGTTAACCAAACTATCTGTACATACATGTATATATGTTTCTTGGTAACCTATTAGCAGTGGCGATCACAAGAGGGAATACAACTGCCCCAGATAATTTCTGATAGTCTTTGAATGATAAATTATTAACTGTGTAAAACAAGGCTGCAACAATGATTTTACAACTGTGAAAGCCTTGATAACCAAAAACAATATAAAGACTGAGATGTGCAGCAACAAAAGAGTGGTAATGTACTGTAACATAAATTTGCACCCTCAATATTTCACAAAGTGTCCATTATAAATGCGTATTAGACCGCAAACTCATTGGGTATCCTCCTTTGTCTATCTAACTCCAAACAACTTAATGACTTTAGAACACACTTTGTTCAAGGAGAAGTACAATTGTCTTGCAGAGTAAAATAATTTGGAGTTAGACATTAAAATAATAAATGAACTTATGTTATGTTAACTGAATTAAAGGAAACAGAGTTTGACCTTTCCTTTTAACTCTCCTGATTTCACATGATGGAAATTCTGCTGTAACTGCTCTTGTAGCAAGACTTTTCTCGTCATCACAAAGTCCCAGAAAATGTAAAACAGACTTCTGTTCAACTTCTCTTTCGCAACACTCTTCAAACCCTTCGTGTAATTTCAATTGCAACTGTTCTTGTCTTTTCCATATTATTAAAATGTAATAAAATAATGTCTGAATCATAGCAAAACAATATTCTCACACACCGCTGGGAGCTGCTGCCGCATATCCGCACAGCTTGACATTTATTCATCTCACAACATTACAATTGCTCGCTTAGCATAATAGATTTTTACATACATCATAGACTTCTATCTAGTACATTAATTAAATCTGTTACGAAGGGTGGGCGTGTGGGCATTTTCGTCAAACCATGCGTTTTTGCAACAAACAAAAACATGGCTTGTGCAACCTGCACCGCTAGATACACCCTATTATCGGGCCCCCAGCTTGTGTGAGAAAACATTTTCCACCTCTTTCGTTCCTCAGCCAGCGGAAAATAATACTTCTAAGATAGTAAGATAGTAAGTTAATTATTGGTAGTACCTTTTCACATTCTACATTGACAACTTTCTCTATCACAGACTCTTTCTGATAAGCATCTTCGATATTGCGCCTTATTTGTTTACCTGCTGTACCAGTAAGCAAAATTAATTATACATGCTAAACATGAAAACTAGGAGGGATTATAGTGGCTTTTTAAGAGATAACTTGGCCGGTATCTGGTCGTTTTACCCCCAAGACGTTTCACCTCATCACAAAGTCATTTCGCCCCCAAGTCATCAGCTGTTAAAGTCATTTCACCCATGAAAAAACTTATCCAAAAAGCATTTTTGTCTGCTTTCATTTTATAGGAAACTACGTAGACTTATATAAGTTATATTAGTTTATTATACTTATTGCCTAACTTTTGGATCTACTTATTGTTTATCAGTTTGAGTTCCTCGCAGACGTAGTATTTGACAACATGTCTGCTGTAAGTGGGGGCAAAACTTCTCGGGCAAAATGATTTGTATTCACTTGGTCAGACTGGTAGGTTGGAAAGGCTGTCCAAATATATTTAGAAGGGGGTGGCTGTGAAAACTTCCACATTTAAGACATGTAATTAACATTCTGAGTATCTATTTTTAGAAACGTCTAGTTTTGAGGGTTACAATGTTATTTTTCTTTTTTTGGGACCTAGTTAGGGAGCCTAACTGGTTTACCAGCATCTCAATAACCCTGGATACAGCAGTCAGCAGCCTATTAAACGGCTAAATATTGATACCCTCACAATATGCCCATTTGTGATCTCTCTGAACCAAGAAATATATAATACAACAAGTTTTACCTCCAACATGAACATGTTTGTTTCGTGGTAAGCCCATAGTTAAGTCATGCTTCTCGCTTAGATTTGGCGAAGGATCAGGCGATATTGGACGTTGAAAATTACAAGCAAGACGTCTTGCAGATCTTCGAACAGGTCTTGCTTCACCTGTGGTTCATTTAAAATGAATAAACGCTGTAAATATACACCCACAGCCGTAAATATTGCAATATTTATCACTACAATGCATTTTTATAGTCTATTTGTCATACCTTGCAAATCTAATCCCTGTAAGTCTTCTTCCAGTGTTGACATGTTGGTATTTCCTGACTTTAGGGCATGTGTGAAAGGTTGTATACCAAGTGCAACAGGACAAATGAACGCTCAGATAACTAACTACTACATATTTTGACCAATACAACAAAGACAAGATAAAAAATAACGAAAACGACAGTGAAATATCACAACTTGCAAGAAATCGTACTTTGTTGCAAGAAATCGACCAAGAACTGCCAGGCGTCTCGCGTTTCAAGTGCACTCTTCCCAATTTCCCCTGCGCGCTTCGCTCACAAGTGTAATACTTCATGTAAACCCGTCATAGCTACATGTATTCCTAGCCTGCCGCAAACTGAGAGCGCCTGGGTACGAGGCAGTGCCGCCCCACTCTTGAACATAATTTATCTCCTATGTCATCATTCACACCTTCGTCTTCAGTTTCTTCTTCGCTGGAACTCCCAATTTCTAGGAGAACTACATCATGGTCTTTGCTGCTGCCATCATAATCTTTGTTATCAATGTCAATGTTGTAATCATCATCTTCATCGTCTGCATGATCATTATCACAGTCATCGTCGTCCTCCTCGTGCTCGTCCTCCTCCTCGTCACCATCACAGAAAGCAACATTTTCTTTGTCAAGCTGGGGTTTGGCCAACTAAGCTGAAATTATTACTAGCTTTTCATTTTTCGTCATTTTTTATTTCTCAATTGGTGCTATTCCTGAAAGAGATTTAAAGCTGAGACGTTTAGCTCTTTCAGTGTCCCTGCATGAGGACCCGCACGGGTTTAAATTAGATTTATTCAGAGGTGTTAGCTACCACAGCATAAGTGGGATAATGTGCGTAACGTGTTGGCATATGTTACGAGTTAATTAACTAGGAGTTACGATCGCAAGGAAAGTGCTGCCTTGACGACCAAACTGCATGCAAACTTCCTCAACCAATTAGTAATATTGAACGTATTTACGTATTTATATTGCTAATGGCACACTGTATGTATAGATTTATTTTCTTGTCCAAACGATGAGATTACAACACTGTGAATAATAATATATAAGTACACAAGTGGTTTTCAAAGCCACATATCAGAGTGTTCAGACTATTGTCAATGGAATTCTTGGTACCAACATTATTGTTCCTGTTATTAGAAATAATTCTTTAGTTCAAAGCTGTCAATTGCATCTTGCAATTGCAAATAAATTTGGAAGAGTAGAGACAATGTCTTTTAATATCTTTGTGGTACAATAATAGTTTGCATGTTGTCTGTGTTCATAAGATATTGATACTGCACTTGCCATGTGCTAAACAAACATGTCACAACAGTCTTTGTTCCCAATCTGTAGATATTTCATTTCACATTTATTTAGCATTTAGCTTCCATCAGTGTTCATCTGTACTGTCCAGTGAATTGTCAAAATACATGATTATTTAGCAAACCAACATAATAGTATATCTCTCCAAAACAACTGTGAGCAGGGATCCACATGACATATGTTGGAAATATTTAATTCTTTATATTGCAGAATCCATCCCATTACAGATGATGTAATATATCCATATTATTTTGTAAGTTTGTAACACCCATTTTTTTCAAGTAAATATACCATAATTTATCTACCAAATTTGGTTTTCATTTTCTGCCTCAACAGGCGGTCAATGTTACTTTGTGCCACAACTGGCTCTGCCACAATGGGCAGATCAATAATATTTTGTGCCTCAACGGGCTCCACCACAACGGGCAGATCAGTTCTATTTTGTGCCACAAAAGGCTCTATCACAATGAGCTATTCCATTTAAAATCCGTACCCCCCCCCCCTATCGAAGACAGGGGTTTTTCTATAATCCTGAAGAATTCCTGACTTTCAACAGCCCCCCTGAGGAATTTTGTATTTACAACACCTACCCCTGAAGAATTCCTGTCTTACAGTTATAAGCTATTACCCCTGAAGAATTTGACTGCGACCCCCTGAAGAATGCAATTTTTTCACTCAACCCCTGAAGAATTCCAAGCTTAAATAGTCACACCCCTGAAGAATTCCAAGGCAAAATGGCCCCTTACCCCTGAAGAATTCCAGGGTCCTCGATAGGGGGGGTACAGTATTAAATGGAATAGCACACTGGGTAGATCAACGTTTCTTTCTGCCACAATGGGCAGATCAATATTTTGTGCCTCAATGGGCTCTACCACAACAGGTAGATTGATATTTTGTGCTACGATCACAGGTACAGGCTCTATGACTACAGCTAGATCACTATTTGTCACCGTCATAGATGGGGTTGTTTTTGCCTGCACAAGCGATATATTAACTGTGTCGATCACAGGCCAACATATGACATATCTTGTAAGAAAGCATGTTTGAACCCGTTGAGGCACAAAATATTATTGATCTGCCCATTGTGCCAGGGCCAGTTGTGGACAAAGTAACATTCATCCGCCTGTTGAGGCAGAAAATGAAAACCAAATTTGGTTGATAAATTTATATGGTATATCGTACATGAATTAACCTCCACGGGTAGATTAATATTATTTGTCATCGTACATGAATTATAAACACTAACTATTGTTGGTAAGTTATCTATAGACAAATATTCTACACCAGGATCTAGGACTAATAAGCCATTACTCAGAGCTTTTAAATACATTTTGTCTCCTTGTATTAAGACATTTATTAAATGTTGTTTTAGACCACGCGGACAATGGAATATTTCGTGCTGAAAGAAGCGCCGATAAACTCATAAAAGCACATTGCTTTCATCTAGAATGAACACTAAACAATTCATCGCCTTGATGAATATCGGCAGAAAGAAATCAAGCCATACTTACCTGTGTTTCTTCGGGAAATGTTTGTATATTTTGCATCTAGTCAGATCCAGAAATCCAGAATAAAATCTTGTAAAATCTTGAGAGTTCTGAATTTGCAGATCACAAAACATGCGCGCACAATACAATATTTTCTCGCCCTCTCGCCCCATTTTAAAAATTCTCCTTGAGCTCGACTTTCTGCCCGGAATTACGACAACTGACAGAGGCGACAGACGCAAGATCGAGATCTCGACTATATATAGGTCGGCGCAAAAGACTGGGGCAAGTGAACTCTGGAGAAACCTTAGCACGTCAAGAATAGTGTGCTGTCTCGCTGAGGCGAGGCAGCAACAAGATAATTCTCGCTCGCACGAAATTCAATCCGAAATTATGGGATGTAGTTTAATCATTAAAAACTTATTAACCATGCTAGTTTATGAAGAAAGTTGTCATCACCAATTACCGCACATTAGAATATTGAATATAAGTTTACAATAACTAGCGCGCCAAATTCAATTGCGCCAAATCTCTGAAGCGAATGGCCGGCTTTCAAAGCGAGAACGATGAGGTACAATCGCGTATATTCAGACAAGCTAGATCGTCGAAAGAATTGGTATGCCTACGATTCCTCACTTTCTGGCTACCAAAAGAAAATTGAACAGAACTTTGCAATTGTGTTCAAATACTTATCGCCGGAGATCAAACAGGTCAACATTGGCGAGGTTCGAGACGGCAATGGATGTCGAGTTTCTCTCTATATATTCAGCAAGAAATGAAGCGAACAAGTTCACGCTATATCGTCGTTCTGCGTTCTAGCGTTGGCCCTGAGACAGCGCAACATAAGTAACTAACGATGTATTCTCGAGCGAAGCGTTTCAGGAAATGATATCTGCCGTAAACGCGGTACCACTCGAACAGTTTGGCGGCAATTCTGTTGATCAATTGTATGGTTCTACGGGCGCAGTGCAACTCCAAAGAGAACCTGCTTATCAACAACCGACATTGTTGAATCGTCTGAAATCTCGCCACCAGAAAAGAAACGGCACATTGCCGAAACAGGAGCCGCGCTCGCAAGTGCTCTGAAAGTAGTGGCAGCCGTGCACAATGAAAATATATTCACAGCCTCGGAAACGTTGCGTCGCACGATGAACAGTCGGAAATATCGAATATCTTGCATCACGAATGTTCTATTTGCTAAACTGGGACCGAGAAAAGCGTTAAATGTTGTCCTGTCGGAGGAAAGTCGGCCGGCATTGATAGCATCAGTTCGTGTGCCAGATTGGATGTATCTACTAATGAAAATACGACTCCGAATATCAGATGCAGGATGGCAGACGCTATTAAACCTGGCGCACTTGGGAAGAACAAGGGTAAGTCTAACTAACGATATAAACCAAAACAGCACGTTGTACAGTACAAAATAATGAACTACATTAATACAACACCCTTAATTTGACAGCTCAGCTTATATAAATATAGCCAAAAGAATATAATTAAAAATATTAATATATTTGCAATATAATGATTAAAGTGTGATTTTTGTGCGTGGCTTAGAATGATTTATGGCGTTGTCCTATGTTTTATTGATCAATTCAGTGAAGCACTAGAAACTAGACCTATATTCGTCATTAGATACATAAGAGCGCAACAATTCTAGCCCGCTGCAGACGTATATAGAACATTGTTATAGCGATGACCCATGTGGAATCTTTTGCCCAGTTTGGAATAATTATGAATACTTTTAGTGGAAACTCTTGTGCCAGAAAGATGCGCCATCTTGTGCTGGCAGGTTATGAAGATGTCCCATCTTTTCTTAACCAGTGGAAGCTTAAAAGGAGTCTTATATTATTCATTTATGCATCACAGGCTACAGCGCAAATCGAAATAGCTAAAACACATATTTTTGGAATAATTATGAATACTTTTAGTGGAAACTCTTGTGCCAGAAAGATGTGCCATTTTTGCTGGAGGGTTATGAAGATGTCCCATCTTTTGTTAACCAGTGGAAGCTTAAAAGGAGTCTTATATTATTCGTTTATGCATCACAGGCTACAGCGCAACGCAAAATAGCTAAAGCACATATTTTTGGAATAATTATGAATACTTTTAGTGGAAACTCTTGTGCCAGAAAGATGTGCCATTTTTTGCTGGCAGGATATGAAGATGTCTCATCTTTTCTTAACCAGTGGAAGCTTAGAAGAAGTCTTATATTATCCATTTTGCATGCATCACAGACGACAGCGCACCGCAAAATAGCCGTAAATGCGCGAGGTGCCGAGGGTCAAACACAGGCTTCGTTTTGAACGAATGGTGCAGTGATCTGTTAGCGAATCTGAAAATTCAACCTCAACATGTACATTGTACAATGTCAATGTTTACAGTTTGTTCGTTAATATCATTGATCTAAAACGCCCTGCTCAAACATTTCACAGTGCTATAATTTATATACAACCATAGCAGGGCATATTTTAAGGATTTCTAAGTGGGGGGCCATTTGTGAAAAAGGGCCATTAATCTGAGTGTTGAAGGCGCGAGTCCTGTAGGGGTCGGGGGGAGTTTTTTTCCCAGGAAAATTTTGAAATCTGGAGCTCTGAAATTGCCAAGCCAATAGTATTTCAATGTTTTAACTAAAACTTTAAAAATGTCTAACTATATAAGCCATAAAACAATATTTCGTTAAACACAGACAAATCATTTACTCTGTAAACGACCCAATGTATAAAGGGCCCAGGGAGTGGGGGGCCAATTTTGTGTGAGTGGGGGGCCGTCAAGAGGGCCTGGGGGGCCAAGTGGCACCCCCAGTATATATGTTAAAATATGCCTTGAACCATAGAATAGAAAATGAAACAACAACATTTGCCTGCTAGCAGTATCCATGCACATGCACTGTTGGTTAGCTCTATAGGTGAATTGTCGACAATCAGGGCTATTTATTCACACTGACCCGTATTTAAAATATCGTATAACACTTGTGGAAAATTTTATTCAGTTTAATGTATAACAGAAAATTAACTTGTTACTTGCTTGATTTCACACTGTGTTTAAGCAATTTAACCTGGATTGACGACATCTCATAACGGTAATTAATAATGCGAATAGCACTGCTTGCTTCCTGAGTTGGGTAACTGAGTTCCCGATTCGTGCTGTTTTTCAAAACGTGCGGGTCGCCATGATGAACAGATCCTCCCATTTGTAATCAGCGTATTTCTTTTTGGCCTCGGTCTCTCTCTGTCGTTTTCAGTCATCTTCTCGTTTTGATTTCTTCACTGCAAGATATTGAAGGTGCTCGAAGTGCTTCGCACATACGTTTCCTGAACAGCAAAGGTTTTGAAAAACTCAACAATCAACTCACTGTCATCCAGTGCTAGCTTTCCTTCTTTGACACGCCTTTTAATCTGGGCTCTTGGTTGATAATCATCGATCTCTCAGGGGCGTCCTTCTGGTGAAGTGATCGGAGTTTGGTCAAATGGTAAGTATTTCAGATCTGGTAGAGTCGTTTCATCAGGCATTGGACGTGGTACCCGTTGGAATGAATCTCTGGAAGAAGGAAATTTAGTGCAGAACTCACACAAAACTCCGCTATTTTGTTGGCAATCGCCTTTGATATATTCTAGGTACAGTTCTCCAACATGGAAGTATGCATAGCCTGGTACATCTTCTTGTTTAGATTCTGCTGTTGATACAAACTGCTTGAGCTGCTCATTATTGAAAAAACTGGTCTGCCTTTCGGGGTGTGACGAAGGCTTGCATAAAGTCTCCAGCTGGACATGGCTCACCTTGTATTCGTTCAGTCACATCTTTTGCAACACACCATGCATTTCGTTCCATTGCATTTTCTTCAAGTTTGTTTATTCCATCGATGGAAAATTGTTTAATCTCATCGTTCTCAAAGTTGTCCAGTGCTTCATAATACTTCCATTTTTAATGCTTCTCCGTCAATAATAGCCTCGCGAATGCAGGCATTCGATCGCTCTGCTTCATTCTGTCCACTGTCGTCACGATCCCTGTGAACTGGGTTTAATTTAAGCGATCAAAAACAAGGATTCATGCAACCTCTGTGTCTCTGATTCTGATTTCAATACTGTTGCAACCAACCCCCGGTACAGCATCAGTGGTGTACAGTACGTCTCTCCATGCTGGAAGTAGGTGAAGTTGTGAAATGCGCTACTGAATCTTTCTTACTTTGTTTGGCAAGTCAATATAAATCTCCCACATATTTTCCTTGCTGTAACACATGATGTCTTCCTCCCTTTCTTCGAAAGTGTCAAGAACAACTTTCACATTGTCTTTTACCTCATTTCCAAGTGCGACATCTTCCCCTTCAACTCCAAGATTGTCTTCTTTCCATCTCAGTTGTGCGCCTTTTAACTGTCGTTGCAACCAGGACAGACGGGAAGTCACGGGATATTTCATACTCACGAAACTGGCAGTTTAAACCTTCTGTGCATGCCATGACATATTCGACATGGTAGTACCTTCAAAGTAAAATGCGCAGTCATGTACATGGGCGTAAAATCTTCGAAGCTGAAGGCTACCAGTTCTGTACTGGCTGTCTTGAACTTAGAAAAGTTGAGGAAGTTCGCCTCTTATAAACATAGTGTCTGACCCCCAAACGTTCCCAGAGCTTCTTATGTAATGCTTTGGTCGGTTTGAAACAAGAGTCTGGTCAAGACGATTCACAACATGCGTCTTGCCATCAATAATTTCCTGGTGTCCATCCATCAATCGGAATGAGGATGGAGTAATATGAATCGGTGTAATGCTAAAGTCATGTTGAGGCAGCTTTCTTTGTTTTTCTTCATCGGCAACGTCGTATATTCTCGCACTTTTGACATCTCTCATTCCAACATCCGTTCCGGGACGAAGATCCTGCTTACTTGTTTGATCTCTTACTTGTTTATCGCTTACTTGTTTGATCTCAAGTATGCGCTATCAACAGTAAACGCATATGTGTCTGCGATTGGTTATTCTCATCGATTGTCAGATTTACCTGATCCGACGAGAGTGTTTTACATAATTCAAATACTTAAGGGGTATGGTAAAAAAGGCTTCCGCTTAGACAGTCGGTTGCCTATAACACTTCCAATTCTCAACCGCATTATAGAGGCTTCGCCTCACATTGCTGGCTCTCAGTTCCAGATATGTCAATTTAAAGCGATGTGCTCTTTAGCATTTTTTGCTTTTCTGCGGATTGGAGAAATAACAATGACAACATCAAATAACCTACCCCTTCAAATGCATCAACTCTCGCGTATATATGACACGAATAATCATATCGCCGGCATGAAATTAGCTTTTGAAAATTTTAAACATCATTACAACAAGCGGCCTTTTAGTTTAGAACTTTATCGACAAACTACAAGTTGTCCAGTGCAGTTATTGAATGATTATCTGGTTTTGCGTGGGAGTCAGCCTGGTGCTATTTTTATTTCACAGCTTGGTAATCCAGTATCGCGTGACGAGTTTGCTAATCAACTTAAGAGGGTTTTTCGTCATTGTGGTCTGGATACTTCAAAATATAAATCACATTCATTTAGGATTGGGGCCGCATCCTATGCCGCTGAGAACGGATATTCTGATGAGCAAATTCGAGCGTTGGGTCGTTGGAAATCAAACGCATTTCTGAAATATTTGCGCATTTCTACTTTGTCAACTTAAGCTGGGTACGATTATGTCTTCTGGGGATAAATCACGTGGGAGGGTTTATCCACAGAGTTTTGTTTGTCTGGGTCATCTAACACTTTATAACCTATTCATTTGAGCGTAATTAGCATGGGCGATTCCGCTATTTTCCTTGGATTTTTGCACAAGACACAATTTCTCTTGTTAAAGCCAGAACACTATGTTACTTGCAAGGGCGGTGATGTAGATTCTTTAAGTTTTTGTGTGTTGGGCAACCATCTAGGTTTCTTGTCATTTGACCCTCGACTCGTATAATTGTATTTTCCTGTTTAGTAAGGACAAACGCGGCAATCCAATTACTATACTCTGGCTGGCACGGCAATACTATATCCTTCTCACTGACTTTATATATGTCCAGTGTCAATTCATTGTTAATTATATTTTATCGATTCCAGTACATGCACTTATTACTTGTTGCAGCCTGCAAGGGCGGCTGCGTTTACACATTATACTAATATAAATTGCGCATTGCCTTTGTGGCACGTCTGGTAGGACTTTCGACACTATTTCGCAACGGCAGCCGTCGGCACTACTCGTCAGTCTTATCATTATAAACTAATAGTACATGCATTCATTCTCCATTGGGGTGGGGTTCATCTCGGTTTCGCCTCGATGATTTGGCGATGTTTACCTCCACCCTTTTCTTGGTACGAAACATTAGTATTTTCAAACATATGTATTAATAAACATTGATTTGTTTTACTTAAATTAATAGGCTAGGAGGATTGTTACTCCTAGCCAAGTTATCCAAAACATTACTATTTTCAAACATATATGTATTAATAAATATTGTTTTGTTTACTTAAATAAATCGGCTAGGAGGATTGTTACTCCTAGCCAAATTATCCCAAAACTGTGGCATCTTTAATGCTTGTCAAATGCCCAGAAAACGAAGCTTCGGAGAAAGAATGCATATACAATAAGCGGAGGTTACAATGGCAGTTTGTAATTTACAAGATATAAATCACATTACATAAATAAATAAAATGTTTTCACTTTAAAAGGTAAAAACATTTTATTTATATTTTACATATTAAAATAGAAACTGTCCTCATGTTTATGCTCATTTTCTACTTTAATAATCAATACTTTAATAATACGGCAAAAATTCACAGCAATTCATCTAATATTCAAATTTTAATATACAATCATTTTTCTACCTGGTGCAATGAATAGTGGCTACGCATACTCGAAGACCATACCCATTATGCAGAAGGTAAGTTCTGAATTCTTGCTTGGTCAAGTGTTTATTAAAAAAGCGGATGAAAAGTCCATAAGCGTCGTCAAACTGCAAGAATCCTCTTCCTCGTGTGTCAGAGAACGATCTCTCTGCCAACAGTTGTCGCAAAGTAAACAGTAATGCTTCTAATATTTGGACATTGAGCTTGGCTTTTCGTCTTGTGTAAACGTCGAGCAAACCCATTAGTTTCTCTTCATTCTTTGAAACTGTACACGGTTGCAGTGATTTCTGTAAACCAGAAGAAGATACAAGATAATCGTTGTCACCTTCGCCCGCCATACTTGTTGCTTCGTATACATGAAGTAATAACTGCTCAGAAATTGTGCCCAGGCCACCTCGTAATTGGAGAAACAAAATGGCTACTGCTATGCCAGCTAGTGATGGCATAAATGCGAATTATCTTTTGTTAGCGGACTTGAGTTCGTTTGATGTAGTTTTCCAGACTGAAGGAGTTACTAAATATAGTGGATATAACAAAAGAAGATCTAGTCAGAATCGGCAAGAAAATTTGCAGCTATTAATTGTTCTCGTTTGAATATTCGTATGCTTTTACCATTTACAGTAAAAATACAAAAATTGTCCCACTTCAGGACTTTCGTTTCACTAGTCGGTTGTCATTTTAATACTACTACAAATTAATTTTTTTCTGTTTTTCTGTAGCGGTTACAGATTTATCGGCAAATACCGCGATAAAATTCAAATTTTTTATGTGTTGAGTCTAATGAAAAATGCATCCTTTGCTACAAATTAAATAAAAAAACAAAAACTAAATTTTATCGCGTTTTTTACCGGTAAATCGGTAACCGCTACAGAAAAAAAACAACAAATTACAGTAAATGACAACAGACTACAGAAACGGAAGGAGGACACTATTTGCATTTTACCTATAAAAAATCAAAGTGAATCTTTATTAATAACATTGTTAATATACTCTGAATATAAAAAGGTTATCTAGGACTCCATGAAGGCGACGCTTTGTGAAGTTTATGTATGTCCAATAAGGAATTAAATTAGCAGACTTGAATGCATATGAGACTGGTTTTCACAAAGAGGTGTCACAAAGATTAACCACATAGTGGATGTAACTGCAGAAGACTTAAGGAGAATAGGTATTTTGTATAACTTTCGTGTGTATCAGTCTGTCAGGTGTGTTTATAATAGTGCAATTAAATGTATGTCATGCGTAAAGATAATCTTTAAATTGATTTTTTGTCATGCAAAAAACACGCACAAAGTTTTCATATTAAATGAAATATTTAATATGTAATATTAAAATAGAATATTTTAAAATTTTGGTACAGGACTCACTCAAATCCAGATTAAAAGATTCTCAAGATTGTGGTTGAATGGAAACCTGGCCAGCCCTTCAAGTGCAAAAGAGCCGAGAGTCAGAGCGCAAAAAACCCTCATCACCGTGCCAAGATAATAAATTTGGCTTCATTCCAAATCCACAGTCTGCAAGAGCTAAATTTCTTATGAAAGTCAATGGGAGCGGTCAAGAAACGCACGGAATGTTGTCAGAAAATTCCATTCTGAAGGAAGACGACAGTATATGACCTTCACTATCAGCTGTCAGCTATGTCAGTACGACCAGCAATTCCAGATGGAGATTCAGAAGAGGAACCCTTAAAGCCAAGTGACCGTCAAACAATTAATCACAAGATTAAAACACAGCGAGAATTGAGAGAAAAATCTGAGAAGCTATAGAGTTGCATCCAGAAAGAGAATGCCCAGCGGTTTACTAAGTCTGGGAAAATAATATTTGGGCAAAAGTGTGGGCGACGCTTCAATGAAAAATGTTTGGGAGTGACTGGGGAATCGCAAACTAACATTAGCCAGACTTTGCTGAGGGTGGAGGCCCAGAAGGAAAAACACAAAAGGATGTATCCGTTCAAGGATACAAAGGAATCATTCGTATCCAAAAAGAGAAGGGTGAAAGAAAACAAAGCTAAATATAAGAAGCGCCGCCGTGACAGGGCAGAGAAAAACTGTGAAAGAGTGTTTTCTGTCGTTCCTCGGTCATTATCTTATGGTGATGTGAGTGACTCAGATCATTGTAATATGATAGGCCTTAATACCTTAAAAATGAGAGATGGTCGCTGGTTAAAGCTATTGATTAGTAAAGGTAAATTCACACTGGATGTTATCGAAACAATCAAAGCAACTGTATCACCTGTTGTATTAAGTGTGATAGATGAGAATGATGATGATGATGACGCTGGTGCTACTGATGTTGACGGTAATTGTGAAGATGATAATCATTATGATGACAACGATGATTAGAAGAAGATGATATGTTGATTGAGTTTATGTTGTTAACTTTTAATAAAAACATTGGACCCACTTCGCGAAGCTTTGTTCTCTATTTTATACAATAAGAAAGTTTTTTGGTACTCTTCAAGTTTATAGATTATTTTTGGAAACATAATGATAATACATTGAATAGTGCACTTCCCAATATAAAATGTGAATTCCTGTTGTCATATAAAGTTAGGTTAAGAGATTTCACAAATGCTTTTTGTCGGTAAGAGAATTGTGAGAAGTGAATAATTTAACTATGACATACCCCTAATGCAGTGCATTATTTTTCCTGACCAACCCTTTTTGACATGTTGAAAAATGGTGACCCACGCCCCAATTTTTCATAGCCCCCCTGTACATTATGACCCCTCACTGACACTGCCAAATCGGAAAATGTGACATAATTCATTACATTCAATCTTGCGCAGCTATTGATAATGTTATCGATGCCAAATAGTTCTTCACGAAAGCAGCCAAAATTTTATCTTCGTGGAACAAACCATGCTATACCATGATAACACACTTTAGACCACACCTGATAAAGACTAGAGTGTCGGCAAAACGTTAGGTTCTTTGGAAATTGTATTTATTTATTTAGCGGCATTTATGGGTAAAAGTTAGGAACTGCTTTTGTTTTGATATTTCGGCCATGCTAAACACGAATTCAACGGTTCCTAATTCAAGTTAATGAAATTTAGCACCTTATTTTCAGTTTAAAAATATCTAGTTTTGCGCATGCGCAGTTATTTTCACTTGCACTCCCGTAATTTTCTTTTACATTTGAAGATAGTTATAGAAATAGCAAACGCTTGTTATGTTTAAATAAGCTAGTATACACAATGGCGGTAATGATTATTTTTTCGACATCGTTTCATGTGGAAGCATGCAATTTAAAATAATTTTACTGGGAATTTTCATTGGGTTAGTGTATCCACGATGTAGTAGGTGCAATTTCGTTTTCACTGAAAGAATGGAGCCATTGTGCAGTTTAGCAAAAGTCGCCGAAATAAATGTTAATATTACTTTGTATCTTTAGCCAAAAACGAAAAGCAGTTAAAGACCACTCGATCGTTCCTATAGATCAAGGTTTAAACAAGACAAGGGAATCTTTGCAATGCAGAAAGCTGGTCGGAGAAGTCGGTGATATTATAAATCGTCTGGATGAAGTGTTTAGTGGTAATTGTACAACTCGTAATATTAAATGGCACAAGCAATGTTACGGACATTTTACCGAAAAAGCGAGAATTGGGCAAGTAGCAACAAAGCTAAAGAAACAATCACAGCAAGAGCAGAAACCCACACACAGCGATCAAGATGGAAATTTGCGACGCTCAATTCAGCCAGTCAATTGGGATCAGTGTTTTTTGTCAGTCGAAGAAACCTAAAGATCGTCTTGTTTCAATAATTACATTCTCAATGAGTAAACAGATCCTGGAATCTGCTTATCTTCATCACAAGCTCGCTGTACGCCTAGATGGTGTCAACGACCTCATTGCAGCTGAAGGAAAATATCATTTAGTTTGTTTGAGAGCATTCTAGCGATCAACCTCAAACACGAAAAAGGAGTGCATGGACATAGACCTTCCTTTTTCATGGCTATGCAAAGAACTCGAGCGTGGAGCAGAGCAGGGTCATATATTCCAACTAATAGAGGTGTGGAATATGTATGTGGAGCTTGCTGAAGAATTGGCCATTGGAATTCCTCAATCATTCATTACTAGGAGAGCAACATTCAAAGAAAAACTTGAAAGCAAAGTTGGTGCCATCTTTCAATTTTTCAAGGCACTAAATGTTAACACTGCTGAGAGGCAGACATTGCTTATTCCGTTTAAGTTTCAAACGGCGAAAGTTTTT
Source organism: Trachythela sp. YZ-2020 (assembly GCA_016169945.1). Classification (NCBI taxonomy): domain Eukaryota; kingdom Metazoa; phylum Cnidaria; class Anthozoa; order Malacalcyonacea; family Clavulariidae; genus Trachythela; species Trachythela sp. YZ-2020. The sequence goes on from JADLSH010000075.1 coordinate 211,405, forward strand.
GAAACTACCGTTCAAACTGAAGATGATTTATTGGAGACCACGAGCATTCCAAAATATCATCCCGAGCACAGGAAGACAACTTTCTTTCCCTTGTCCACGTAGCTCTGAAGATAAGAGGAGACATGGTTGCTGGTTACAAAGGATTGTCGGCGAATGAAGATGATGCAATAGGTTGTACAACAGAACACTCTTATATGGAGGTCAACGTCTTATTGAGAGTGACAGTTTGGAAATGGAAAGTGAAGAGAAGACACGGCAAATAGACATGAATGTTGCTCAAGATTTGATTTACGGTATCAGCAAGGGAAAGAAATGGACACCCAAACATACTGGGCTAACACCAGGCTACAAGATCCAAAGATCTAGTAAATCTGTTTCACCAAGCAGGTCACTGCCTTAGTTACAAGCAGCTACTGAAAATTGATACCGACTGGCGAAGAATACATTGAAGTCAATGAATCCCACAAGCGGTGCAGTTATACCAAATACCTTAGTTCCGAATTCATTTATTCACTTTACAGCGGATAATATTGATATTCTGGGTGAATTACTAGACGGGAAGAACACTTTCCATGCCACACAAATGGCTGCATATCAAGGAAGTGACAACAGAAATCAAGATCCACTCGTTGCAGTTGAGATATCTGCTGCTGAAACTTTAAAAGTTCCAGAAATCCTGCAAGATGTCGCTCCTGTTAGAATCAGTGAAGGAAAAACAAAACCCGTTTTTCAAAAGCCAGTCACCATCGATCGTTTTGAGAGTGACAACAACCAATCAGAAGTGCAACGAAAAGCAGAAGCGACAGATCAAACATTCTTTGTTCATCGTCAAGAACGCGCGAAAAAACCTGGATGGACAAGTTTCAACCAGAACCACTCCACCACTAACCCAACGGAAACATCTATCGGACGAGTTTGATACACTAAACACTGTCATCAGGCGATGTATGTTGTGTCAGAACACTTTGGACAGGCCTACACTGTAATTACCGTAGACCAAGCACTGTATTGCAAGTTGATGGAACTCAATTGTACGATTGTATGATTGTGTGGTTTACACATCTCGATGAGTTTCCTCATGGTAATTGGAAGGTATATGTCCGGAAGTGGATTGTATGAAACATGGATCGAAAGTGGCTTACTCGGAGAAGGAGAGGCGGAGTTAGTGTTTTCTGACAAGGCTCATAGTAAAGCAATGCGTGCCCATAAGATAACTGCCCCTTACCCTGTGGAGAATTTTGATGCCGAAAGTAATGTCATTCTTACAAGAAAACAACAGCAAACTGCACAGTCTCATATCCTCAGTAATGAAGGATGACAACGAGATAGCTGTACACGATGTTGCATGCAACCTACCAACAAGTTGTTTACAAACCCTTATTCCTTTCCACGCCCTTGCGGGCTGTGACACAACGTCCTACATATCAGGTCATACAATGGCTTCCTCGTGGAAAGTGTTCAAAGAACATCACGCTATTCTGCAAAATTTGGGTGAAGATCATTGCGATGAAGGAAATATCAAGAGTGCAGAGAAATTCATCTGTTATTTGTACAACGCAAGCAACGCAAGTTCCGTTAATGAAATACGACATCTTCTGTTCTTCAAAAAAGGAAACCCGGAGGCATTGTCATCTATCATCATCACATCAAGCGAGCGTATTACCAATCAATGGTATGGAAGAAGGCACACGATCCTATACAAAAGTTACCTTCACCATCTGATTGGGAATGGGAAATAACCGACGCAGGACTGAAACCGGTTCTTATGACCGCACAAGCAATACCGGCTTCTTCACTAGAGATGATTTATTGTAACTGTCGCACGCAATGCAAAAGTCAGCGATGCAAGTGCAGAAAGGCGAAACTGTTGTGTATGGCATTATGTGGATGAAGAACATTGCATGAATCAGGACTAAACCAAAATACAGTACTGTAACGATGTAGTCACTTGCCCAATATCGTTCCCTTTCTTAGTTAAGTACTGTTGTATATCATATACAAAGTTTGAAATTATATTCTTACAACGAAATCGTGCGAGTTAATAACTGCTGATTCTTCCGTAAGCATATATATATTCTGTATATATGCCAAAGCAAATATATATTTTAAGACGCTGTGACTTAAATGTATTATTGGGTACCATTTTCAGTAGGTATACAAGACAGTTCCACTATCGTGCATATACCACAACAACAGACAACATGCAATTTCTGCGAATTAGTAGCAATCATTGTATATATGGATTTTTTTTGGTTAAAATGTCCGAATTTCGCTTTGGAACCGCCAGATTCGTGTTCGGCGCACCTAAATTGCCCAGAAAAGACCGGTTCCCAACTTTTATCGATAAATGCCCCTTGCAAGTCGTGTTTCATAAATTGGAACCTGTCTAACATGTCTGCATGATATTCTATAAATAGTTTCCGTCAACTCGTCAACAAAATTTACAGATCTATTTAAATTCACTCACCAAATTTAATCTCGTTGGAATAGACCGTTGTATCTTCAGATGATCAGAACACTCTGCAAAATGTTTAGTACAGGCTAGCGTCTATATTTCCATGGAAAAATAGGGGAGTGTTTCATGGGTTTTGCCATGTTGATTTTTCAAGTGGGGTTGTTCGATACATTTGTGTTTTGGTAAAAAAAAAGAATGGCCTGACTTCGAACAGGGCGTCTATAAGAGTGGGAGGTGAAACGCCAGCTGACGAGCTGAAACATGTGTGATGCACTTTAGGCATGGGGCTAATACGGCCAGCAATGGTTTTTCGAACTAAACAAGAAATCTTTTTACTTTCGAAGACATGGATAAAACTACTTAAATCTTCGTAACTATTTATTCGATGGCTGTCAAACTTCTTTTGTGAGTTATCCTGAATGTTTGCTATTGAATTGTGTCACAAAATAAATATATAACCATTAAACGATGACTTTTTCGAAGTTCAAAAAGTCCTACGTACATGTCCAACTGGAATGCTCCAGTTCTTGCAATTAAGAAAGTAAACATTTTGAATTTTCTCTGCTAGGAATGGACCATTTGGTATTATATTTCAGACTATGGTAAATGATACTCTTACTCTAAGCTTTGCTTTTGCCAAATTCATAACGTACCTTTTTTGAGCTTTTTTTTCAACGACCTGTGGAATTTGATGCACACACTTTTTTGTAGACGACATACCTTCTTGCTTCGAAGGCTTGCAAAAAGACACCAACATTATAGTGAACACGACGTTGGTTTCTTCGTTTAATGTAGTTAATTTGAAGAAAAAGACTTGTCTATTTTGTATGCCATTTACCTTTCAAAGCTCAGAGAGAAATATATAAGAAAAAATGTAGATTTATTTCGGAGGAAAATCTTGTTGCCTTCCATATCGCGGCGTGCAATAAATCGCCGTGCACACTTAAACAAATTTGCGGAGGCAAGAGGTTCGTGACTATCTCAGGACGTTATAATAGATAGTTTGCCTATGTGTGTGTAAAACAAGACAGCGTCATTTTAGTGAGCCTTTTTCAATATTCTCGATCAAACAGGTTGGATGCTACCGTTTCGAAACCAAAAGACGTTCGCCGGTATTTACTAATAGTGGATGAATTTTGCTGAATATTGTACTAACTTAACCACGTACTAACTTAAACTGTGCGAACGTCTTTTAGTTTCGAAACGGTAGCATTCAACCTGTTTTATCGAGAATATTAAAAAAAGCTACAAAAATTACACTGATGGCTTCTAAATTTGGTTAAATCTTTCCAATTTTACTTACCGTTCGTATTCGGAGTAGGACTCGGCCTCGTTGTCTAATTGTTAAATAATCCTTGGTCCTTTTATTTGATTTTTATTGGAAATATACGTTATTTGTTGCTGCTGGGCAAGGTATAATCAATAACAAAAGCCCGCAATGCATGTGACCCTGACACAATTAAATCCTTTAACAAATATATCTAACGGAATCTAACGGTGCTTCGATTAAGGCAGCGTTGTTTTAAATAAGTGCGGCGCCTTTTCGAGGGCGGCGCTCTATAATATTTTTGCTCTCAATTGCGGTGCTCTATTCGGGGGCGGCGCTCAATTACAAGTCAAAAAAGTAAGTTATTCATTACAAAAGTGAGAATCTGGGGCCACCCATTTTGTTGTTAATGTGGCTCCCTACTGTTCTGTAAAACTTTGGGCACTTTTCAGGAAATTTCGCTTTCAACCAAATTTATATTGGATACACTTACACAGGGCAAAATGAGCATTTATAGGAATGTAAAGAGGTCTTGGGCTGTCCATTTATGGACAAACAAGAATAGTGTTAGTGTTGCTATGGCAACCATGGTGTCTTATCTTTTGCGCTTTTATTGTTTAATTTCAGATTGAATCGACATTGTATTTTTTTCCTTCGATCAATTTTTCTGATTAATGGTCCACCAAGGAAAAACATATGAAAATTTGACGTTGTGAATTAAGTTGTGAATTAAGTTGAAAGACAGGAGTAACAAGTTTAAAACTTTCAATTGCTTTAAGGACGATATAATGATTTTATTTCGCTATTAATAATTACATTCCTGAGTTAATTTATATTTATACATTATATTAATAGCAAAGAAGCCCAAAAAGAAACCAGCAGGCTTATATAAATTTGGGCTCCTTTAAAACTTGCAATCACATATGTGTAAGTGTAATTTCGACACACAATCAGACAATTACGATAAATAACTACAACAAATTAAAACAGCAATTAGTAATTTCAATATTTTAGGCAAAGAAATGCTTTCAATTTTTTCTTAAATGATGCTAGCGAAACTAAGTTAATTAATTCCATAAGAAGAGTGTTAAAAAATTTTGGTCCTTGGAATCTTATAGAAAACTGACCAATATTCGTTCTGTATAAAGGAATCCGAAAAGCCGTTGAATTCCTATTGTTATAGGCATGAATTTGGTTATTCAATTCATACATATTATCATAGTTAATAGAAATACTAAACATGGTTAGGAAGGCCGGGTCACGTGACCAATTATGTTATTGTTTCGCCGCTAATTTATTCCGAGTGCACAATGGCTCATTCATCAATAGGAATTTATATACGGCTGCCTTACTTTTTTTGCATTTTCCGCCGTTATGTGCCATGGTTGGGGCAAATTGTAGTATTTTTGGCTGTGGCTCGAACAGAAGACACACTGGTATTAGTATATTCTCTCTTCCAAAGGGGAAAGATGATTTATCGGCCAGAACTCGCGATGAGTGGGTGCGAGTTATAACCAGAAATCGAGAAATCGATAAGGATTTACGGCGTCAAATAAACGATAGAAATCTGCATGTCTGCGAGAAACATTTTGAGGAGAATTGTTTGAATAAACGTAAGTATAACAACGTTTTTCTTTTATCTAAATCATGAATATTCAAGCCCTTATTAAAATATTTTGCGAGGCTTTCGGCCGCCTCGTCAATGCTTCGCTGAACTTCGCATTTCTTGAACAATGTAAACAATTATAGATTGTAATTACAATGACACATTGTATAAATTGTAGAAAATCTTTTTATCTAGATCGTCTTTGCAAAACATTGAAACCGAGCTCTGTTCCAACCTTAAATCTACCGAAGAAATCGCACGAAGAATCGAAGCCTTCAACATCAAGACGGGTGATAGAAAAGAAAGACTTGGTGCCTTCGAAAGTGTACAAGGACATCAATGATTTGAAACTAAAGGTCTCCAAGCTTGGTTTGAAAGGTTGGTGTCGAAAATCTGATGAAAACGCATTCACTTTAGACTATTTCGACGACAAGCATGCGTTGCCACTGTACTCTGTGAAAATAGATTCTGGTCTGGGGTTTACTGTCGCAGCCTTTGGTTGGTTTTTGCCAGAAAATCACCACATTTACCTGGAACATAAACATTCCGTGTCTTATGTCACAGTTTCATCACTATTATCCGAGATAAGAAGTTTTACTGTTTGCCCCGGCCTACCACCATCTCAAGAGTTACCTGCTACTGACCCTGTTGAAGGGATATCTGAAGTGACAAGGCACACTGTTCCACTTTGTCCTGAGGTATACTACAATAAAGGTATCCAATACCAGGTTTCACTTTACCTGAGATCAGCTGATTGTATTATGCTGCAAAGGTCTGGTGAGGATGCTTGTGACAGCTGTTCCAAGGTCCTTACTTCAGAAGTTAAAAGGCAAAAGCAGTCAGCCACCAAAAAAGCAACATCAGTTAAAGAAAAAGCTCCTTTGGCCAGTTGTAGCAGAGAACGCCTAATTGCAACCATACAGCAACAGCGTATTGAATCGAAGGCGCTAAAAGATAGACTTTCAGGCTTGGAAAAGGAGATTGAATCAAACAGCATCACTGTAAATGAAGCTCTGGAAGGTGACATCCATGCTATTTTGGGCAGCATTGACTTGAAGAAGACACCACATATGGACTTTTTCTGGCAGCAGCAAAAGAAATTGCTTTCTTCCCCAAAGTTTGGAAGAAGATATCATCCCCACCTGATTCGCTTTTGTCTCTCCGTTCATGCCAAGTCACCATCTGCATACAGAGAGCTTGCCTCATCCGGTGTCTTGGTTTTACCAAGTGAAAGAGTCCTTCGCGATTATAGGAACTTTTTCAAACCTAAACCTGGATTTCGTAAGGAAAATATCCAGAAATTATCTGATGACACCAATAAGCTCTTTGATTGTCAACGTTATGTGGTTTTATCTTTTGATGAAATGAAAATACAGTCAAACTTGGTGTTTGATAAACACACCAATGAGCTGCTTGGGTTTGTAGATCTGGGTGATGAAGATGTAAATGATGCTGTTTTCGATACCCCCACCGCCTTGGCGAGTCATGTTCTAGCATTTATGGTAAGAGGTGTCGCTAGTGATCTCAAGTATATCCTTGGATATTTTAGTACACAAAGCCTCACCTCTTTCCAGATAATGCCACTATTCTGGAAAGCTGTTTCCATCCTGGAGGTATGTTGTAACCTATGGGTGTGTGCAGCTGTAAGCGATGGTGCTTCTTCCAACCGCAAGTTCTTCGAACTGCATGCAGCTCTTGTTGGTGAAGACTTCTCTGTGGATGTTGTGCACCGAACTATAAACCTCTTTGCCCCATCAAGGTTCATTTACTTTTTCTCAGATGCCCCACATCTTCTCAAGACTTCCCGAAATTGCTTGTTCAATTCTGGAACAGGGAAGCATTCCAGGTTAATGTGGAATGGTTGTGATATGATTTGGAAGCATATTTCTGCCCTCTATTTTGCAGATTTAGACCATGGTTTACACCAGCTTCCAAAACTAACACCAGACCACATCAACCTCACATCATTCTCCAAGATGAAAGTCAACTTGGCTGCTCAGGTGTTAAGCAAAACCATGGCTCTCGCATTGCGACGCTTCTACTCTGATGGAGAAGCTGAGGAGACTGCAAGATTCTGTGAGATGATTAACAGATTCTTTGACTGCCTCAATGTCCGGTCAACCACGGAGCACACCAGAAAAAGAAATGATTTCTTGGCTCCATATCGTAATCCCGATGATGAGCGATTCAACTGGCTTCGAAACACATTTTTGGTGTATCTCCAAGAGTGGCAGAATTCAACCCAACAGCGGGCTGGTGAGTTTTCAAAGGATGCCAGAGCAAAGATGTTCATGTCTCATCAGACATACCATGGTTTGAGAATGACTGTCCATTCCCTTATTGAGGTCACAAAGTTTTTGCTCTCAGAAGGAATGGAATATGTGCTTTCAGAGAAATTCTGCCAAGATCTTCTTGAAGAATATTTTGGTCATCAGCGGGCAAGGGGTGGCTACAGTGACAATCCAACTGTCCAAACTTTTGGCTACAACGACCTCACAATCACTGCTCAGCGGAGTATTGCGCCTGTTGTCAGAGGAAATGTAGCAGGGCGGCACAAGGGAGAATCGTCAAAATGGTTTGTGGTATCTGAAGAACCCCTTCCAAAAAGGAAACGTAAGTCATCAAAAAAGAATGAAACAGAATAACTTGTGCATGTGACACTATAATATAAATATATATTATATGTTTATATAGTAAAGATATCACCCTTTTGATAATTATGCCACAAATGCCCCCTTGGAGCCTCATTCTCATGAACTGGGAGTGAATAGAATTTCATCTTGACTTATTAGGGCGAGGTTCCCAGGCCAACAAAGTATTTGGTACATAATTACTGAACAGGTGTATTGTACTATGGGATGGTCTGTTATTTCTTCATATAGACAATTACTTGAGAGCAAACAGGAAAGAGACAATTGACAAGGCTTAACTATTAATAGTAACTATGACCATTTAATATTTGTGGTATTGTTTCATATACACAGATCTCGAGGCATTAAAGTTAGGATCTGGGGCTGGTTGTTCAAAAGCTGGTTAACTTAACCCTGGGTTAACATAAAATTGAAAACAAACTTCCAAATAGCTTGTGTATAAACTTGGAAATATTTTTCTAGAAAGCTTGTCCGGATCATCAGAAATTTTATTTTCTAGAGTTTAGAAATAAACAGATGTGCAGAAATACATAAACCAAAAAAGTGGGTTAAATTTTAACCCTGGGTTAGCTCTAATCCAGTTTTGAACAACTGGCCCCAGAAGTGTCTGACAATTTGTTCATTTCACTTGGGGTTTCTGTGCAGACTGTGACATTTTACTTCTATTAGTCTCTATTAGTGGTTAACATGTAGTATGCACTGTATTATAGTAAATTACTTCATGGCTATATAATGACTGGAAACAATAAAAAGAATTGCTTAGTAACTTAGTAAAGTATGTGGTCAAGTAAAGTATCTGTTATTGTGAAGTTAAATCTTTTTTCTATTAAAATCTACAAATCCTCTTTTTAGACCCTTTTTCAAATATACCCAATGCATTTGTGGAAAGATATTACCATTGGTTTGCTTTGCTTAATATTAAAACAATTGCTCTTCAAAGCATGTCTCTGAACAATTGCTCTTCAAAGTACATAAGACCCCACTAGGGACTTAATAGAGGATTTACAGTAATCTAAAATATACAGTATACTTATTTTGACCAACAATTGTAAATATGCACTAACTGGATCAAATTCTGTACAGTAAAAAAAGGTGAGACACAAGCAATTTCGTGTTGCATTAGCCATTATGATTGCATTAATATTTGTATATTATTTTATTGAAATGGTTTCTGATCATAATACATAGTGACAGTCAAATAAAGAACCAGGAACAACCTCAAAAATGAATTAATGATGTTCAATATATACAATATTTACATTTTCATTTACCTCTGATAAACCATTGCGTTTATAAGATTGTGCATAATCATTAAAAATTTTACAAGTATAGAGAGAGTCGTTTTTTCCGACTCTCCCCTGAGAAGCCTGCTCTGCAAGCATTTCTATAGGCGTCACTGTGGTTTAGGAAAAACTGGTAGATTTTTTTCAGTTCTGGTAGATTTTTTCCCTCACCCCGATGCATATAAAGATTCCTGTGGAGGAGGCTTGCAAGTGAGGCCCAGAGCATACTCACAATTTGTGTTGAATCTCAAGAATGTTGATAATGAGTCCACTGTATGTATAATCAACATTTTAAAAAGCGTAGATCAGTCATACACTTGTTAATATGTCAATCCTATAGTACAATTGCAAGCTCTTTTCCACTCATCGCAAAACCAACTCGCAAACACGCTGCGAGTTCTTGCATGTAATTAAAATAAACTGTCGAGCATTGTGATTGGATGAAAGTACTCGCAACGAGATTGCGAGTTGGTTTTACGACGAGAAAAGAGCCTTTAGTAACAAGATGAGATCTTGGCCTAAAGGTGGATTTCCAGTCCTCCCAATAAGCTCCTCACAGGTGCTTACAGCTAATTATTAATTAATAAAATGTGATTAGATGAAGGTCCTCGCAGTGAGTGGAAATTGGCAATTTTTACAAGCTGTGCCCAGTACCGACAGTTTTACAAATTAGTAATTAACTCATTAGACCTGTGTTTTATCTGCATTTTTCAGTTCTTTTCTTAAACCTTTTTTCTTCAAAGCCTTCTCCTTCAGTTTGTACTTGTTCACTATGTCTCTAGCATGTGAAAAGCTCCGAACCTGAACATACAGTTTAATAAAGTTTTCCAGAGCAAGCTTGCTACATTCACTGGAGATTGGTGAATCCAAATCTGTAATAATGCTTTCCCAGAGACTTTTCACAGCAGGTGTTGCAAGAACCTGGTCTACAACTTTATCCGCAGGAACAGATAAATGAGCAGCCTTCTTAGATTTCAATTGTTGTCGAAATATTATTTCTGTTGTTTTAGCAATGTTTTTAACTGTTTCATTTGGGGCCCAAAGACCACCTCTCGACAAAGAGTCAATATATTCATCATCTTTGGTTTCAGCAAGTTTTAATGACTGAAGCAGAGACTGCAACTCCTGACTACGAGTAGAATTCCAATGCTTGGAATTTTTACTTTTCCTGTAGAGCGATTGCAGGACGTAACCAGAGACATATGCTAGGGGACCAATTTCTTCTGGACTCAACTCAATTTCTTCTTTGTTCTTGAATAATATTAATAGACTGTTAATGGGAATGTTGAAGGCTATTTGTAGATATAAATGCAAGTGTAAATTTTATAATCTTGAACGGCAGTGTAAGGAAGTAGAGATGATAACAAACAGCTGCAGATTGAGAGAGATTTAACTACTTGAAACATTTCAAACTACTTTCAAGTAGTTGAATCTCTTGGAGCTGGAACACGTTTTGCACATTTTGGTTTGCTTGCAAGGTCAAAGTACCATTAAGCTGCAATGTGCCCTACTTTATTATTTTACTCTGTCTAATACCGGACGATTTTACATTGCATAAAAATGATATTCTATCATATATCTTACCTGATCTATTTGTTGCGTGTTGCTTGCATGCTTGTGATAGATGACCAACTTTTGTGGTAAATGGATTAGCAACACATTGATAGCATTTCGATTGACACTAGGCGTAAAGTAGACTTTCCAATCTTTAACGATTTCCCCATAAAACATTGCTAACATCCTATCTTGGTTGAGCTTTCTGCAAAACAAACCGAAAACCTTGGTAATGAACTTGAGAAAGGATTCACTGGGTTTCAAGTTGGCAATAGCGTCGAGAATTTCCTTTGGATAAATATTTTCTTCCGCAATTTCTCGACAATTTCAGCAAGGATTTTTAATCACGTCCATGTTTATAGGTGGATGTTGTTCACAGCCGCTGTTTTCTCTTCATGTTTACTTCGACGATGCCGGGTTAAACCACCCTTAGACTTGCAAACTTTCTGGCAGTCTAGACATGGAAAATGCTTTGCTCCTTCTACCTACATATATACAAGAAACAGACAGGTTAAACACGTGCCAATAGAGTTGTATTAGAATATAACAAATGATATAATTGTAACTTGCCTCAGTAATCGCGTCCAACACTTGCGCATCAATTTCTTCAGCGTTCGACTCGATGAGTTCTAAGGTTTCTGCGAACTCGTCAACTTCTAAATCCTCTTCAAAGAACTCTTCGCTCCCAAGACCTATATCTTCTTCGCTACCGGAGTCCATTTTGTCCAAAATAGTCGCGACAAACTGAATATTTTCTAGTTTTCTCACTCAAGTGTCGAATTACTCAAATAGCCATAGTAACAAATGTCACTCATATCCAGCAAGCTGTGCACTCGGATTACAACCGGAAGTATCGCGCAACATCACGACCAGTCACGACTCTAAGCCTTTGAAGTTTGCCGGCCTTCCTAACCATGTTTAGTATTTCTATTAACTATGATATTATCAAATCTTTTAGGCAAAAAATTATTTTTGTAAGAATACATAAATTGACCCGTTTGCAACTGTCACAAATTCTTGAGATGTTACCTAATTATTTTATGGTTTATATTATTGTTTGAGTATTAATAGGATACTGTAGTTAATTAGTTAAGACGGTGAAATGAACATGATATACGATGACCATATTAGGCGTTGTTATTGTAAATTTGAGAATGATTGACAGGGTGTGATATTCGGGAGTGAGGTGATTTTGAGAAGGAAGGCGAATTTTCGAGAGAGAGATTTTGTATTATTTTCGTTTTATAATTATATTTTATTACTATCGTGTGGTGTTTTAATGTCTTGTTACGCTCGCGACCGATTACAAAGGAACTTCTTAACACTGGGGGCTCAGGCGGGAATCGGTCAAACGAGAGCGTTTAAAGAGTGAATTTGTAAAGCGAAAGTTGTTATTTATATACGGCGATATAAATTTTGATACGACCGAGTTCGATACGAGAGACAAAGTTAATATACGCGCGATGGAGAAGTGGATTCAACTCGGTAAAGAGTTTGATTTGGAGGGACAAGCTTTATTAGACTTTGTAAAGGACCAGCAAGAACTCGAAAGACGAAAAGTAGACGAAGAGCGACAAGAAAGACAGCGAGAGCGCGAGACGAAGAAGCTAGAATCTGAGGAGAAAGAACGACAACAGCAGCGCGAATCTGAGGAAAAAGAAGCGATTCGAAGGCATGAACGTGAAATGAAGCAACTCGAAGTACAAGCGGCGAATACGGCCGGTGGTGTTACCGAGGTTAACACAGTTAGTGGGGCAGGAATGGCCTCAGCGAGATTACCGAAGCTACCCGAGTTCGTGGACGGCAAGGACGATTTAGACAGTTATTTACAGAGGTTCGAACGCTTCGCGAAAGGCAACAAGTGGGACGAGACGACATGGGCGACATCGCTTAGCGCGTTGTTGACTGGTAAGGCGTTAGACGTTTATTCCCGAATGTCAGAAACGGCCGCAGTAAATTATAAAGAGCTGAAAGAAGCCCTGTTGAAGAGATATGACCTCACGGAAAACGGTTTCCGTGTACGATTTAGAAGTAGCAAACCGGAGGAGGGGGAAAACCCAGAACAATTTATTACTAGACTGAAACGTTATTTAATTCGTTGGACTGAGTTATCTAAAACTTAAACGTCGTTTGAAGCATTGTGTGAACTGTTTGTTAAAGAGCAATTTATTGACGCATGCCCTGAAGAGTTAGCGATTTATCTGCGAGAGAGAGATCCTGAGAACTTAGACGTGGCTGCAAAAATTGCTGAGCAATTTCTCATCGCTCATGGGAAGAAATTACACAAGCCACCCAAGGGAAGGTATACCCCTACTGACGGTGGTACCGGGGGCGAAAAGAGTGGAAAACCAGGGGGGAGAATCCAGTGTTTTACCTGTGGGGGGTACGGGCATAAAGCGATCGATTGTAACGAGAACCCAAATAAATCACGCCCCAAAGTTGAGAAACGGTGTTTCATGTGCGATCGTACGGGTCATTTAGCAAGGGATTGCAAGTCGTGGAAGGCTAGAAAGAATACTGAGAAGTCTGCAGCTGCCCTCCTTGATCAGGGATATCCCCCAGAAAACAACACGGGTCTGGAATCATGTATCCAAGGGGATCAATTACTATTAAGGAACGGTAAAACTTTGCCTTTCATAAAGAGTGGTAGTGTGTCTATGATAGATGGCACTGCGAGGAAAATGCCAGTGGTCAAAGGTAGAGTGGGTGAGAACGTAGTTGACACTCTGCGGGATACGGGCTGTAGTGGGGTGGTGGTACGTAGATCACTAGTGGCGGATGACCAACTGACGGGAAGGGTGGGGTATATGTTACTGATAGATAACACCCTTCGTGAGGTTCCATTGGCCAAGATAACTGTAGATACACCATATCTCAAAGGAGAAGTCGAAGCGCAATGCCTCCCGGAAACAATCTATGATCTTATTATTGGCAATGTCCCTGGGGCAAGAGCACCAGATGATCCCGACACTTCCTGGCAAGAGGCGTCGGCTGTGACCGCTCATGCCCAGGCTAAGAAGAGTAATACCCCGAAGCCACTTAGGGGATCGGCGGTGGATCGACATGATATTAGGCGACTACAACGTGAAGACCCGAGCTTGGAGAAGTACCGCAGTCAGACGGACCCGAAGAAACTCCAGAACGGTGAACGTGATCGTAGTGAACGTACTGATAGAGACCGTGATCGAGACAGGGACCGTGACAAACGTCGTGATCGTGACAACGATCGTAACCGCGAAGGTGACCGTGAACGTGAGGGCGAACGTGAAACACGCGAGGGCGAACGTGAAACACGCGAGGGTGAACGTGAAACACGCGAGGGCGAACGTGAAACACGCGATGGCGAACGTGAAACACGCGATGGTGAACGTGATGGTGAGAAACGTGAACGCGAGAACGGGGATCGTGAAGGTGAACGTGACAAATATCGTGATAGAGAGCAGTTCTAGCCTGCCTTGAAGAGATTATAAAATATAATTTCAGAATCTTTAGACAATGCAAGAAGTCGAAGATTTTGAACATTATGAAAAATAATACTGAACGTATATATAGGTCAAAATTATTACAATAGGAAAATTTCAAAAGGTATACTTGTTTTTCGGGACACCCTGTATAGGCATATCATCAAACTGCAAATATAAGCTCGGCTGAATCTTAAAGAAATCTTAGAAACTGGTTAACAACATACGTACTGTTTAAATTTCGAAGATTTACGATTATAACGAAAAACGTATGGTTTCGTCGCAGATAAAAACTCTCCTCAAATAATTTCGCGCAGCTTGTTTGAAAATTTCTGCCGGGTCACGAAGATTCCACGCGTGGGACGCGAGGATGACGTCTGATCTAAATAGATCGTGTTTCAAACTGTACTAAGTGTAGGGAGCCACCTTAATTGGTAGTTAAGCCTAAAATAGCCTATTCTAATTGATTACACTAGTTCGTTTGAGTATAAAGCGTTGCAGAGCAGCAGATGGTTGTTAATTTCAGAAGTTTACGTTAAATACACTTCTCTATTTACTCACACTTGGACTCCAGATCCAATATAGAGTTTGAAAAATTTTAAACATAAAGCTATATGTATCGTTGGTTTGCAGTAAGAGGGATCATGGGTTGGACGTTGGACTACATTTAATTTACAAATCGTCGAAACAGAAAACAACAACGACAACTACAACTACAACGACAACGACAACGGCAACAACAATTAACAAAAACAACAAGAACAACAACAACAACAATTAAAAACTACAACAACAACAATTAACAACAACAACAACTACAAACAACAACAACAACAACAACAACAACAACAACAACAACAACAACAACAACAACAACAACAACAACAACAACAACAACAACAACAACAACAACAACAACGGCAGCGGCAGCGGCAGCGGCAGCGGCAGCGGCAGCGGCAGCGGCAGCGGCAGCGACAGCGACAGCGACAGCGGCAGCGGCAGCGGCAGCGGCAACAACAACAACAACAACAACAACGTACAACGTACTCGCCCATGGCAAATCCTAGGTACAAACCTATTCGAGTTTGACGGAGATAACTATTTCATAAAAGTAGATTATCATTCAAAATTTCCATTCATAGAAAAGATGCCTGTCCACTGTGCTTCGCAAGCCGTTGTCAAAACCACCAGAAAGCTGTTCTCAGAGCAAGAAATTCCTCAGAAAGCAGTGAGTGATAATGGCCACAATTTAGTTCAGTCTTGTACGGTGCACTTGTAAAGGAATGGAGATTCACACACGAGATGTCATCGCCCCACTATCCCCAGTCAAACGGATCGGTTTAATTTTTATTTTTGGTTGATTTGGTTCATCAAGACAGCATTCCCTTAAGAAAGCAAAAGGTAGTGGAATGACACCAATATAGCACTTCTTTGTATCCGCATTACACCAATTGAGAGCAGCATTCCAAATCCAGGATAATTGTTATTAATTTGGATGTAAATTACAAGGAAATCTCCCAGTACGAATACCTAACAAAGATGATCGAAGAGATGAGGTCCATGCACGTCTTACAGGGAAACAACGGCAACAAAAGAACCAGTATGATCAGCATGGTCGAGGTCTTTCTGATCTAGCAGCGGGACAAGGAGTCCTGGGTACAAGATCTCAGAAACAAAGAGTGGCAGCCAGGTACAGATCAAAGGAGATGCCAGGGGGTACGATCATATGTAGTAGAAGCTTAAAATGGTGGTTGGTTAAATAGAAACCGACGGCACATTCAGCCAGCAGCAGAGCCTGTATTAGGGCGAGTACTAGAGCCGCAAGTAATAGAGGCACCAGGATAATCAGTAGTTTCCACATGCTAAATCGATGATCAATAGGAGCAGGAAAATACAACAACACACGTAGAGACTTTTCAATGAGTTTACAGAACTCGATCAGGCAGAGCTATACACATGCCTGAGAGATATAGAGAATAAATATATAGAATTTTAGCAGTGTGTAAGAAATTCGATAGACTATAGTCTATAGTGCATGAAGACAGTTAGTTTATTGGTTATATTACTATCAGCATATTGTATAATATTTCTATTACGTAGGCAACTTTAATTTCTGGGTTTTTTTAATTTAACAAAAAGGGGAGATGTAATATATGTGCATAAATTAGATTAAGTTCAGTGCGTACTGATTCAGGACTTCAGTGCATGTGAGAATCACTTGTAAATAGCTACTCATACCGTACACATTCTTTGTTAAAATATTTTACAGTTAGCTAATAAATAACTGCGTTTCAAAGCTGAAACAACAATTATACATGTATAACCTTGAAAGTATTCATTTTGGTAGGCTAAAAATTAAGCAAATTTATATGAACGTAAGGCAAAAAGTGAAAAGAACTGAGATTTGTGGTGAAAAAAGGGGGGTAATATGGTGGCAACCAGACTCAAATCCCCCAAATTTTGTAAAGTGTCCACCACTGGGAGGTTGGGAAATTTGGACACAAACTGCAGTCTTGGGGTCTGAACACTAGATAAACTATAGATCTCAGTTGCAAAAAGCTAACCACAAAGTCATGCACATATATATTAGAGGTTAAGAGTAAATTATTTTAATATTTTCCTCAACAGAATAGAATGTTGAGTGTTCACCCTTGACCCTAATACACCATGCATGCACCTGGAATCATCATACTAACATATATAGTTAACATGAACTTGTGGTCAACTTTTGCTTATGGGACACGGCTACTCAAACCACAGTGACGATGGTATACTGTAATTAACCACGCTTACATTGTCAGCGAAAACTGGTTTCAAGAATGGTTGTGTAAAATACTTGGAATGCGTGGTGCGAGTGTAGGTAGAGTCTAACGAAAATTCGGCGGTTGAGTAGGATAAAACTATCTGAAAAATACAATAAGAACTTCGACGTTTCGGACGAAGGCCATTCGTTTGAAAGTTAGTAGTCACTAACTTCCAGACGAAAGGCCTTCGCTCAAAATGTCGAAGTTCTTATTGTATTTTGTTAGGTAGTTTAATCCTATATATACTCAACCGCAGAATCTGTGTAAAATACTGTTGCATTTTCCAAATGTTTCCAGTCAGTTGTCAATCAGTGTGGTGTAATAGATGATCTCGTATTCTCGTAACTATCTTCTCCAATCTCAAAGTTTACAATCTTCCTTTATATTAGTTAGTTTAACTATTAGCACTACAGTAATGATCTAAATATAGCGAGTGGCATATTACCATTACTCAGCACTGTTCACAATACAGAAATTTTAGTAGTTTTACAGCTGATAATTCTATTTAATCCATTGTATAGACTCGATTCTACTATTCTGGTTCAAAATGATTTTCTTGGAAAAACCGATAAAAATAAAAATTCCGATCTAGTTTCAACATGCAGACACAAAAGCAGATTTAAATTAAAAATCCTACAGAGGTAAAGGTACGTTTACATGCTGCGATTTGTCGGGCCGAATTTAGGTTTTGCTGAATGTTAATGACGAATATTTTCAGTCGAGAATGTCGTCAGGTGACGTTTGCCACGTATTTTTCAAATATCATTAACGTGCATCTGAAATCGGCCCGTCAAATCGCAGCGTGTAAACAAACTTTAAAGGAATGCTTTGAATGTTTGAACGCCCACACGCCTTCATTTCGACCAGTACTATTTAAGCATGTAAAATCTTTTCGAAATCCCTCGCCACTTGATGATCGCTTATTGCGTGAAACAGGCTGTAGTGCAGGATACCTTGAGGTAAGCGAAAACTATATTGCTCTATCAATATGACATCGAGCACAGCTTGGCATTTCGTGAACCAAAACTGACACGCTCATATATAAATAATATATATTACTTCTAAAATTCATTAATTATTCATAAGCAAAATACAAAGGAAACTCATGACCCGTAGCGGATCTATATATTTGATATAGACTTGCTCAAATTTTCTTCTTCAATTTTTACAGCGTAGATAACATCAATCTTCAAAATTCCAACGCCAGTGAGCGTACAAAACGAGTCATTTTAGAAGTCATATACAAACCTTGCAGTTCGGCCTTTATCAGATCTAAAACACTCGGCTGCGCCTCGATGTTTTAAATCAGATAAAGACCTCTCGCGCGGTTTGTATATATTACATATATATATTTAGTAGAAATTGTGAGGTTTCTATTGCTTTTCCTGCATTCTGATTGGTCCAAATTGAGCCTCTAAAAAGTGATAGTCACTGGTCAGTGACTATCACTTTTTTTCAAAATGGCTTCTTCGCAAGCTGCCGAATTTAAAACAAAAATCGTTTTTTGAGCCTGATTCAAAGTTTTAAATGAAAAAAACTGCCGCTAAATTAAAGGAGGATATATTTTTGACATTTTTAAAGGTAAGCGATAACAAATACACTATTTCCTTCCATGAAAGGCAGCGTTTTCTCGCTGTTGAAATGTATAAAACTTTTTCCGTACGGCTCAACCATATTTCAAGTGTTTATTTTGAAAATTATTCGTTTTATCCTCATTTATATCGTTATATTCAGCAAAAACCTAGCTGTGATATATTTTTAAAACCATTCTACTTTGTATTTGAGCCCTTCCAAAGTATTTTTCTCACGAAATTGTTTGTTTTTGTTTCGCTTCGATATATTTTTGACACTCGTCTTTTGCCGGCATGTTTTTAATAACCGGCCGCTGAGAAAAGCGCTGAATTTTGTCCTATAGCCTTTCCAACTGACCTTATAACTTTCTGTGTTTGTTTTTCTCTTTGAAATTTCTACTAAAACAATTAGTCGCCTCAGGCTCGGTGATTACAAGCCTATAGTCACTTCGCCTTCGGCTCAGTGACTATAGGCTTGTAATCACCTCGCCTTCGGCGACTAATTGTTAAATAGTAGATTTTCACTTACCTCAAAACTTGTCTGCAACAGGCTGTTTCATCTGTAAAAGAATCATCAGGCAAAGAATCACTGCCTGATGATTATTTTACAGGTGAAACAGCCTACAAGTTTTGAGGTAAGCGAAAATCTATAATTTGCTCTAACTATATGTTGTCGTCGAGCACTCTTTGCGTTTCGTAGACCTAAACCTACAAGCATAGAGTACATATTATATAGAGGGTTCACTCTCTTGGGAACCTTTGAATTTTTGGGGGTCGCGCATATCGCATTACGCATGTTGGCCGCCATTTCTCTGGCCAGTCAATTGCTTTTTCTGGCCAATAAGCACGCTGAACTGGCTGATCCGCCATTTTCCTGGCCAGTAAACTGCATATTTTTGCATAAAAAACCGAGGACACGTTGCACCGCTGAGTGGCCCTTCTGTATATATCTTTCTTCTGTGCTACAAGTATATATATAGTATATATATAAATAATATATATATAAATAATATATATATAAATAATATATATATAAATAATATATATATAAATAATATATATATAGTATATAATATAAATCATATATATAGTCATAAGTGTTGTATAGTAGCAGGGTGCACGCAAAGTGGCAAGACTGTATGGGTGAAAACTCTGTTGGACAATGCCCAAAAATTATAAGTTCACCTCCTCAGCGTATCATCCGGTGTTATGGTCAATGGCAGCCATCAGTAGGTTAACCCCCCCCCCCCATTCACCGTACAAAGGGATGCCGACAATGACGTCATACCGCCAATGACGTAATGATGGAAATATCCGCCCACATTCGGAATTAATGATGCACGTTCATGAATTAATTACCCGCCCACATGAATTATTAAGTATGCACGTTCAACTACGTGTATCCGGTTTTAATGAAGATGACGTAATGACACGTTTAGTTATATTTAGTGCGCATTACGTAATTGTACCTGGCATACCTAAGCAACGCTTTTATTCATGCACTGTTCATAAATATATAGTCCCTCAATTCACTGTTCATATTCTGCAGACTGTTTGTTAAATTGTTCATACTTTTCTTCTCCAGAGAGTCATTATAGGCTTTTAGCCTAGCATGTAATGCGGTATGACTCATTTCATGTGTACGTTCATGAATTAATTACCCGCCCACATGAATTATTAAGTATGCACGTTCAACTACGTGTCGCAAACGAAAGAGAGAGGACCAAACCACACACTATGAGTTTTTGAGATTTGTGGCTGAGAGAGATTTGGAGCTGGTTCTCGAGTTTGAAGTAAAGCGGGCGAGAGAGTCAGAGCCGCGCGAAGAGACACAAAAACCCGGCTCACCAAATTTACTAAAAGAATCAAACGAAATATTCGTGTTTACGTATTTATAGTATGCACTGATCAAGTTTCCCTGAGAGTCAATACCCCAATACATGGACAGGTCAAACATGTGTAGTGCACACACACACTTTCACGCTGAAAAAAGCGATACACCACATGAAATTATTTGATAATCACACATTTATCAAGCCAATAGTCGGTTTTTTTTCATTGCTAAAGTTTTATTGTAGCTTACTTCTCTGTGAAATACAAGAGGATTTGAGTAGGCGTTGACAGCTATTTCGAATATAAATTAGCGATTTGAGACTTAACAGCAGGAGTCAATACATGGATTATATGCAGATGCTTTATGTAATCATTTTGATCCACGCACGCAGATATTTTGTTAGTCAGCGATTTGAGATAGAGCTGTCTTTCTATCAGCGAATTTAGTTCGATCACGGATGAATTTTACGTATACTTTAGTAACTCAAAAGGATTGCGCGAATGCGAAAATGTATACATTTTCAGAGCAAAATATTGTTGCTAGGACACCGCTTTGGTTGAATGCATGCATAAACTAACACAACAGGGATTAACATTTTAAACAATTTATTTCTAAAGTATAACAATTTTACACAAATAAACAGTAATTAAATATATTGTCTGACTTTTACACAAATAAACAGTTCTTAAACGTATTGTCCAGGTTTAACAGTGTTTTCCAGTTTCGATCGTTTGACTTTGTAAACAGTTCTGGGGGTTCTCTGGGCCGGGGTTCTCTGGGGGTTCTCACATATTTAGGAAGTCCCGTATAAGTACTCATTTACGGGACCTTGTTGCGGGACATATTTAGCAAGTCCCGTAGAAGTACTCAAAAAGGAGATAAAGGGGGTAACGCGAATGCGAAAATGTATGCATTTTCAGAGCAAAATATTGTTGCTAGGACACCGCTTTGGTTGAATGCATGCATAAACTAACACAACAGGGATTAACATTTTAAACAATTTATTTCTAAAGTATAACAATTTTACACAATTAAACAGTAATTAAATATATTGTCTGACTTTTACACAAATAAACAGTTCTTAAACGTATTGTCCAGGTTTAACAGTGTTTTCCAGTTTCGATCGTTTGACTTTGTAAACAGTTCTGGGGGTTCTCTGGGGGTTCTCACATATTTAACAAGTCCCGTATAAGTACTCATTTACGGTACCTTGTTGCGGGACATATTTAGCAAGTTCCGTAGAAGTACTCATTTACGGGACCTTGCTGCGGGACATATTTACCTTGCTGCGGGACATATTTAGCAGGTCCTGACGTCCCTTGCGTCCCGTTTGAACGATTTGTTGGCCATCTTTTTTTGCGGACATAATTTCAGGAACGAAGGGAAATTTGTCAAGTGAACTTCTGGCTCGCCCCGTTAAAAAAGTGGAGGTTCTCATCGAAACCGTACTGATTTTTAGAGTAAAATATCGCTACCGATACACCGCTTTGGTTGACTGCATATATATAAATTAACACAACACGGATTAACATTTTAAACAAATTTATTCCTTTAAATATAACAATTTTACAGAAATAAACAGTGATTAAGTATATTGTCCAGCTTAAAACGTTTGACTTTGTAAACATTTCCTCTGTTAGCAAAAGTTTACGTTTCTGTCCCTTACGTGCTATGGGCTTAACAGAAATGTGTAAGACATGGTTTATTGAGATCACAGCCGAACAGGGCTGCTCTAAACATCTGCTCTTACGGAACACAAGGGACTTCATTGCAGGACTGTTTTTAAGGAGGTGCATTTAGAAGTAAAACTCAGTATGCGGTATGCGACGAAGGCGTGGAGATTGTCCATTTGCGGTAAGAGAAATCTCGTAAAGTTATCAAACCATTTAGCAGACATGCATCAACTCTCCTGTGATGAAGGACAACATTATCTTTCTCAAGCCAGATTACTTAGTGACGAAAGGGAGTCTGACTGTGAAGAAATGCCCAGTCAAAAAAGAATGCGATATGAGTCAGATGATGAAGTGTCAACAGTATCCATGAATGAAGATAATTTCAGTTCATCAAACGAGGAAGACGGCGAAAGTTCCGAAGAGATGAACGACTCTGATGACAACGAAGAGGCTGACCCCTGGGGTGTATTGATACACGAAGCAGCGTCGAAACTTGGCGCAAAGCACGATGAACTTGTACAAAGTTTTCAAAGTGACGGATCTGGTAAAATTGATGCAAATAAATAGACCTTTTCAGAAATTCTACCAAAACTTCAAAAGGAATTGGGAAATGTTTATTCGGATCGCCTGCAATGGATGTCGCAAATGAAAAAGGATCCAATGCATAAAAAGATTATGGAAACTAGAAAAAGATTCGTCGAAGACGACTCTTTCGATCCTGACGAAGCTTTGGGTGCTGCTATTGAAAAGCGGAAATTTATTTTGCAGCGTATGTTAGAAGACAGACAGCATTTCCATGACAGTGATGATGATGATGGTGATGATGATGATGGTGATGATGATGATGGTGGTGATGATGATGACGATACTGGCGTACATTATCAATTGAAAAATGAATTACATTATCATTAATAATAAATGTGTTAAAATAAAGCAATTGCCTGAGTCAAATTGTTTGATCACTTACTTTTTTCCTGAAACGGTGTAAGCCAGCAGATGTTTAGAGCAGCCCTGTTCGGCTGTGATCTCAATAAACCATGTCTTACACATTTCTGTTAAGCCCATAGCACGTAAGGGACAGAAACGTAAACTTTTGCTTAACAGAGGAAATGTTTACAAAGTCAAACGTTCTAAGCTGGACAATATACTTAATCACTGTTTATTTCTGTAAAATTGTTATATTTAAAGGAATAAATTTGTTTAAAATGTTAATCCGTGTTGTGTTAATTTATATATGCAGTCAACCAAAGCGGTGTACCGGTAGCGATATTTTACTCTAAAAATCAGTACGGTTTCGATGAGAACCTCCACTTTTTTAACGGGGCGAGCCAGAAATAGACTTGAAAAATTTCCCTGCGTTCCTGAAATTATGTCCGCAAAAAGATGGCCAGCAAGTCGTTCAAACGGGACGCAAGGGACGTCAGGACCGTTCATGTCAATTCCACTTTATAATGTCAATTACGGTAAGTGCCTTACTCACGTAAATGTAAATTTTAAAATCGTTAGACCGAAAAATGTCAGACAATGATAGCTTGCAGTAAGGAAATGTAGCCCATTCAAGCTGAATAATGGATGGAACTATAAAGATGAATATTGTTTTCTAACGCTATATTAACTCGAGATGGTACAGTTGAGATGGTGAAGATACCCAGAGTTGGTAAAGGTAAGCAAAACTATAACCGACCTGTTCAATTTCTGTACCAGAACTGAATATAGACAACTGCTCATAATATTAACATGTTGTTGATAATTAGTGTAAATTCAGTTGACATATTAGCAAAAGAAGCTAAATGGTTTCATTCAGTGGGAAGTATTAATATACTGTATATTTTCATTCCGCCTTCATTTCGTACACGTATCATGTAAACGTGGCCTACTTATAATTGACGAGAAGAAGCTGACGAGTGATATTGGTAAATATTAATAGTAGCTTAAACAAGCGACTTTATTAGTTCAATCGATAGATAACTTGCCGGTTTAATTTATAATGGCGTCAGTCATTCTTGCTTCAAACAAAAAACGGCAATCTAGTGTATGTCTGTTGCACGTTCGTGATTTCAAACAATAACAACTGTCGCGATATCTCATAGGTCGGTTTTGTACGTGTGACGTGTAGATATATCGTCCACCTTTTTGATAGCGAAATATCCGTAGACAGCACTGGTATATGTGCCAGAAAGACACAGATATTGGGCAATAATATTGTCTCACTTTTTGAGTTTTGAAGCGTTTCAAAGAAAAACACGCATCATGGGTAAAACCCTCATCGAATGTGCGCCCAAAATTAGCAGCACCAAAAAACATTCGACAACCAAATATAAGATATCGTGCCATTCATGTCTTTTGTTTCGGACACGCCTTCCGTCACACGTATCCGGCATAAAATGTGCCGATATATTTTACAAACGTAACCACAAACTTTTTAAAACGGTTTCCAGTGTGAAAACTTTTGAAAACGCTACGAATCCCAATGCATTGTGGACGCACTGTGCCGGAACTTTTTGAAAACGCTAACATTGTCAGCGAAAACTGGTTTCAAGAATGGGTGTGTAAAATACTTCGAATGCGTGGTGCGAGTGTAGGTAGAGTCTAACGAAGATTCGGCGGTTGAGTAGGATAAAACTACCTGAAAAATACAATAAGCACTTCGACGTTTCGGACGAAGGCCATTCGTTTGAAAGTTAGTAGCAACTAACTTCCAGACGAAAGGCGTTCGCTCAAAACGTCGAAGTTCTTATTGTATTTTTTTAGGTAATTTAATCCTATACTCAACCGCCTAATCTGTGAAAAATACTGTTGCATTTTCCATATGTTTCCGGTCAATTGTCAGTCAGTGTAGTGTAATAGATGATCTCGTATTCTCGTAACTATCTTCTCCAATCTTAAAGTTTACAATCTTCCTTTATATTAGTTAGTTTAACTATTAGCACTACAGTAATGATCTAAATATAGCGAGAGACATATTACCATTACTCAGCACTGTTCACAATACAGAAATTTTATTAGTTTTACAGTTGATAATTCTATTTAATCCATTGTATAGACTCGATTCTACTATTCTGGTTCAAAATGATTTTCTTGGAAAAACAGATAAAAATAAAAATTCCGATCTAGTTTCAACATGCAGACACAAAAGCAGATTTAAATTAAAAATCCTACAGAGGTAAAGGTACGTTTACATGCTGCGATTTGTCGGACCGATTTTAGGTTTTGCTGAATGTTAATGACGAATATTTTCAGTCGATAATGTCGTCAGATGACGTTCGCCACGTATTTTTCAAATATCATTAACGTGCATCTGAAATCGGCTCCTCAAATCGCAGCGTGTAAACAAACTTTAAAGGAATGCTTTGAATGTTTGAACGCCCACACGCATTCGTTTCGACCACTACTATTTAAGCATGTAAAATCTTTTCGAAATCCCTCGCCACTTCATGATCGCTTATTGCGTGAAACAGGCTGTAGTGGATACCTTGAGGTAATATATCGAGCAATATATCGAGCACACTTTGGCATTTCGTGAACCAAAACACGCTCATATATAAATAATATATATATTAGTATATATAAATAATATATATATAAATAATATATATATTTGACTATATATGCTCCTTCACTTGTGTTGTTGAGCACTCTGTGAGGTTAATTGGTGGCTATAAGCTATAATGCAAAAGCTCACTTCCCTTGTGGTCGTTTGAGCACTCTGGCCCCAAGACACTTCACGCATGTCTGGATGCGCATGTGTCTGAGTATTGTACCACATGCGCTTGGTGAGGGCAAGAGTATGGTGTATAAATACGAAGTCACTCGCATCTAGACTGCGTTACAAGCTGCACTGACGAGCCGTTGAACGGCGAAACATGCATGTCTGCAGATTTGACTATAAATAATATATATATAATATAAATCATATATATAATCATAAGTGTTGTATAGTAGCAGGGTGCACGCAAAGTTGCAAGACTGTATGGGTGAAAACTCTGTTGGACAATGCCCAAAAACTATAAGTTCACCTCCTCAGCGTATCATCCGGTGTTATGGTCAATGGCAGCCATCGTATTTTTTTTATACGATAAGAGCAAGGCCTGGAATATAATTCAATGAAGGTATATTTGAAGATATCGTCAAAGTAGATAATCTTGATGTATCTCAGCGGAATTTGATTGTACTGGACGAACTTATGGTACTATCTGGCAAGGACTAGCGTAGTGCTGTCATGTTTACGAAGGGAAGTCATCATAGAAATTTAGCCGTCATCTATATTGTCCAAAATGTATTTCATCAGGAATAATAGAACGGCCTTTATATTACTACTACTGAAGTGGTCAGCAAAGTGAGTGGTCAGCTGATCACGTAGATGCTAAACAAAGATGTACACATGGACTAATTTCTCGTTTGATGTAAATGACTCCCATATAACGTCACTATCGTTGCATTGCTATGTTGAATAAATTGAAATAGATTTTAGGGTTTTTTCGCTACTTCGTTCAAGGCAAGCGGGTGTAATATCAGACATGTTTTCGCACGTACTCTAGCATTATTGCAAAGGCCGGCCCAGTTGCATTCACGAGCCAGCGTTTTGACACTCCCGTTTAGTGTTTTCATGTCAATTCCACTTTATAATGTCAATTACGGTAAGTGCCTTACTCACGTAAATGTAAATTTTAAAATCGTTAGACCGAAAAATGTCGGACAATGATAGCTTGCCGTAAGGAAATGTAGCCCATTCAAGCTGAATAATGTATGGAACTATAAAGATGAATATTGTTTTCTAACGCTATATTAACTCGAGATGGTACAGTTGAGGTGGTGAAGATACCCAGAGTTGGTGAAGGTAAGCAAAACTATAACCGACCTGTTCAATTTCTAGACCAGAACTGAATATACACAACTGCTGATAATATTAATATGTTGTTGATAATTAGTGTAAATTCATTTGACATATTAGCAAAAGAAGCTAAATGGTTTCATTCAGTTGGAAGTATAAATATACTGTATATTTTCATTCCGCTTCATTTCGTACACGTATCATGTAAACGTGGCCTACTTATAATTGACGAGAAGAAGCTGACGAGTGATATTGGTAAATATTAATAGTAGCTTAAACAAGCGACGTTATTAGTTTAATCGGTAGATAACTTGCCTGTTTAATTAATTTATAATGGCGTCAGTCATTCTTGCTTCAAACAAAAAACGGCAATCTAGTGTATGTCTGTTGCACGTTCGTGATTTCAAACAATAACAACTGCCGCGATATCTCACAGGTCGATTTTGTACGTGTGACGTGTAGATATCGTCCGCCTTTTAGATAGCGAAATATCCGTAGACGGTACTGGTATATGTGCCAGAAAGACACACATATTGGGCAATCATATTGTCTCACTTTTTAAGTTTTGAAGCGTTTCAAAGAAAAACACGCAGCATGGGTAAAACCCTCATCGAATGTGCGCCTAAAATTACCAGCGCCAAGAAAACATTCGACAACCAAATATAAGATATCGTGTCATTCATGTCTTTTGTTTCGGACACGCCTTCCGTCACACGTATCCACGCCTTCCGTCACACGTAACCACAAACTTTTGAAAACGTTTCCAGTGTGAAAACTTTTGAAAACGCTACGAATCCGGATTTATTGTGGACGCACTGTGCCGGAACTGTTTGAAAACGATGACATAAATTGATGAAATTTGAGATCACCCACGCTAATAACAAGACCGCGGAGAACGTCTGCGCATGTGTCAACTTGACCGAATTTTGCGTGCCGAACGTTGATCACTAGCTCAGTGACCTTGATGTATAAGTGTTTCCGTGGGACAAAGCCTCAAAATGGCCGTCAAAGTGAGCGACTTCCTCGTGTGTCTTTGCTGGAAAATTGCGAGCGAAATAATAAAATGTGTTAACAAAATACAAAGTAGAAATAATTATAGTCCACAAGTTCAAGAAATAGTATCGTGAAAGAAAATGAACCAAAGATGACTGGCGATAAATTTATCGTGCGAAGAATTCTCAAACGGAACCATGCAAGAATATTTTTCGTTGGTATACTTGATCGTTATTATTTCCACATATTTTTTTGCGTAGCATGAACATTTTTTGTGTGAATATTAATTAAACTTTATGAGTTACTAGAAAGATTAAGGACATTAAGAACCTTATATTCCTGAGAATTTGATTATATTTTTGGTCTAAACTTGTGTAATTGATACTTTTGCACGAAGTACTCGATACATTTCCGTACAAACAAACGATTTTCTATTTCATTTTTATTTCGTTTGATACAATAGATGTTACAGGACTAACAATTAAGGTCTGGTCTACCCGCCTGCCTTATTTTCTTGTTTGTTTCACTTATCTTGAATGTGTAAATTGCCATGTCTGCAAGCGCAGACGTTTTTACGCGGTGTTCGCTAATGGCACATAACAGTATAGGATCCATCGGATTGCGCATGCTCTGTAATTAAGCGATTCTAGCGTATTGGTATCGCTTTTGCGAATACGTGTGATCGGTCGAAAACGCAACGAAACCCGATACGTGTGGACGCGTAACTTTTTGAATCCAACAACAAAATGTTTGCAGATACAAAGGAATCCGGATGCGTGTGAAGGGGGCCTCAGTCAAGAATGCTAATTCAACTCGGCCTAAAATTACTGATGACAATTTGTCGAATGATTTTTATTCGTCTACCTTATCTTGGTACACAAGGTGTTGCATGCACAAAGAAACTATGTCTATGCCGATATATTTTATACCAACTGTTAAAGTTGTAGTTATCCGTGACGAAAGAAAAAAATAACCTTTTACATCAAGTAGGAACAAGGTTCCCTACTTATCTTGCTTCAACACTATTTATCAAGTAACTTGCCTCGGTTGCGGAAAATCTTGAGCGATGCCTAAGAAAACGACCTGACGACGAATATAACCTAGCCTGCGAAGTAGCTGGTTTTTCGTAGCAGGATTTGCTGGCGAGAGAGCGCGCGGGCGGACGAGAAACCGTCTACCAGGTTTCCATACATTTTCCATTGCCGCCCATTTTAATTATTAGGGAGATGCGAAGCATCATGGGGCGAGCGCGAGGAGGAGCGAGGCGTGTGAGCGAAATATATTGCGCTAATTTTGTTATTTTACTCTGATTTTACTCATCAAGGACAATGTGAAGTGTTTGCACAATTTGTACATAATACTTAATCATTGAAAAGCACGAAAAGACCGTTTTTAGAAAATTCTATGCAATGATTCAATGGTAGCAATATTGACATTGCACCTGTAGGCTTTAAGGTGATAGAAAATGAATACGCTCGCACTGCTAGAAGTGTGTCAGAAGTCAGAACTGTAAATGAAAAAAATGAACGAAAATAGCAATGGAAATAACGTAGTTCGAAAATCTGAGATCTGAAAAGAATTTGAGTTGACATTTCAATTTTTGCGTATACATTTTATGGTGTTTGTCACGCGATCTAAAAACAGCTGAAGTAAACAAAAAATACATTTGAAACCATATTTAAAGCTTACTGAAGAATTTTGAACCGAAATAGAGTAAGATATAGAAACTAAAGGAAGGAACAAAGCCGAACAACAACATCTATCTTGTCACTGACTTTGAAAGTTCGAAGAATCTTAATTTAATTCATTAATCGTATTAGTGTATGCTATTGCGGTCATAGTATGAATTTATTGTAAAATCTCTTGTTTGTCAATCTATTTATATGAATGTTACAAAGCTAATATCTATATATATCTCTACAACGAAACACACAACTCCAGCCTTATTATAATAGCTAAACACTTTTCGGATTGATATACAACCTACATGTATAGACTTGTCGCGTAATTTTTGAAAGCGGGTGTAAATATTTGAAATTTTAGTGCACTGTTGTTGACATGTGTACAGACAATCCTTTCTACAAATTTGCAATATTCATAATTTTGTATATAGCAGTCTAAAAATACTTAAATCAATTTGATATCTGGAACAGTTTACGAGAACAGAGCAAAGGATTGCGGACTATAAAGGTCGGGTTTCGCTTTTTACTATAATGTGAAAAATGCATCACAAATTCGTAAATATCTTTGAAAATGCCTGACCTACAACTTCATAAAACATAACTTAAATTTTTCTGTCTATTATCTTCGTATATAATGACAGAAATCTAAAGGTAGCTACTCGAATGCGTTGTAACAACCCGTTTGTATTGCTATGTAAAACTCTGCATAACCTCAGTGTGGCATACAAATGCGACATTGTGAAGACAGAATTTTTTTACTGCAATATCATACTGCTAATATTGCATGTAAATGCTAGATTCTATTGCGTTTATTGTGCCAAAATTATGAATACGTACAATTTATCTTAGTTTGACAATGTTTTCATGTATTATAAGCAGAGTTACTATATCATTTATAATTATATGCTATATGCCAAAACTGACCGCCCCCTCTTCCCTCAGAAAGACTTTGTATCATGAATACATAATTTCGCTCCTTAGATGTAAACTATTCATCTTACGAAATCTATCTTGGTATGTTTCGTTTTCTATTTTTATAAGGATTATAAAAACATTAAATTAACTTTGTTGTGTGGTTCACGATCATTGACATATGATCAGTGTTCCAGGGATTATTCTAAGAAAATATTATAACTCCAGCAAATAAGGACTCTCAAACCAATAAAATATCTATATTGTGGCGCACTCACTGAAATTGTATCATACTTACAGCGTTCTCATCGGCACCCTATTATGGTAGGAAAGGTCTGGCGGCTATTTTCAGGTTCAATATTGCAGGAAATCGTCGGTTGAGAAAGAAGCAATGACATTATGCAAAACATATGACATCCTCTACAGGAACTTTCACACTGCCCGTTAGTTTCTCAGTATAGATTATAGTACACTAGGTACACTGTAGGGGGTCCGTGGCCATAGTCCTGAAATTTTAAGATCTTAATTTCTAAAGTGGCAATTTGTTCGTTTTGAGGGTGATGTTATAAAGCTTTAGTAATTGTAAATCATCGTTTAGCACACCTAACTACATGACTAAATCTGAAACAACCCAAAACACTTCAGGAATAGTTAGATAAAATTTAAATTATAAAGTAATGATCGCTGGCCTAAGATTGGGCCTTTTGCTCTGTTGCCTCCAAAGTACTACATTGAAAGCCAGTAAAATAAAACTAAATAAATTTATGAAAATGTTATTCCCATTCCTTTAATTAGTCTTACTAATCAGTCCCATGGAGCTATGGCAATATCTCCAGGGGCGGGAGCCAAGCCCCCGGGCACTCCTTCTGGCAGCTTGTATCGCGTTCGGATTCAGCAGAAATGGTCCTATCTCAAGGTTAATATAATCAAGTTATTCCTTGTAAATTACTTGTTAACGTGGTTGAATGGAATTGTGGTATATTTAATAGACAGAGTACAGTTTTGATTTTTTGTATATATAGAAAATAAGAATTAACAACTCCAGCAATTTCATTTTACAACTTCAGAAATAGTTTTACAACTCGAAGAAGTGGTATAAAATCCAGCTAAGAATAATCCCTGCAGTGTTCACAAATCATCTACAACATCCTGCTTGTAAATGGCCACTTCGACGCCCACTGTATTCGACGAAAGATTGTTTATTTTATGCAATTAAGGAGCAGCCAATCAACGCCCTGATCACTGCCCCGATAACAGCTTAATAATTTTTAGCGAAACACGTATTTCCTGTGCAATGGGAAATTATTGAAATGTGGCAGACGGTTTCTCTCCTCGCACACCCGCTCGCTCTCTGCCCGCAAATCCTCCCTCAAAATTCACCGGCTTCTACGCACTGAAATATAACCCAACATTTCTACAGTGTTGTCAAGATGCGCAACACGTCGCGAATCAAGACAACATTGGTATGATTGACAAGACACTTTCTGACAAACTAGTTGCTCATGTGACCGACCTTATACTTGACAACTACGAATTTTTTGTCTCGCTTTATGGAGCACTTTTCGTTAAATCTCTCAATCCAGAATTTATCATTGGACTTAAAGCCGGAACTAAACTGATACTATTCGACGTAACATAACACTCTGGTATTTTGCCAATCCCTTATACGTACCAAATTTCCGCACCCACAAATTCTTCACATTTCATAATGCCGTGCGTTTGTGTGCTGACACCTAGGTTAGTGTAGGTAATTTGCTGAAGCTCTATATCAATCATGTTTCTTACAATATATTTCGCAGGACTACCAGACTTTTTTCCCTATTAATTCTAACCATTATGGGGTTAATTCCTCGGTAAAAGAGCTATTACTTTGAGATCAGTTTGAATTTGAATTCAATATTTTCAAGAAAGTTACATTATTCGATCTAAACTGTAACAGCTTAAGTTCACAAGATTTCTGCTTAAAATCATTGACATTGGTGAGTATGGGAATTTTGACAATGACAGTATTGGATATTATTCTGATAATCATCACAGAAACATCTACTAGACGTTTTCGTTTTTTTTGCGTCAGATGAATATTCTTTTGCATTTAGTTATAAAATGAATTGTGACACTGCATAAGTACCTTTCAAAAGTGGCGTGATACTACACATCCAAATGAGCGTCTAGAAAAAAATCCACTCGCCAATTAACACATCAAGCTGACATCGATTAAGATTTAAAAAATCGTCCATTCATGTTTTACATATTGCCGCAGCAGAACTACAATGTCAATGTTATTTTGAATACACAATATTAAACTGGTGTATATATTGTGGTTTGCACTAAAACAAAACGTGCGATTAATATATGTATTTTTCGAAGGATTCTATAATTAGTTGCTGGGGGTACAGCAACTATGGGTTTCGGCTCGCCTTTTTTTTCTTCTTCGTCGTTGGACACACTGATCTGATATAGGCTGGATAACGCATCTCTTAATAATTTGATCGTAAAAAGTGAAGCCGGAAGTAAAGCGGCTGATCACTCGATCAGTGCCCGCACCCGATTCTGAGGCCCTACTTTATTATAGATAGTATTACAGAATCCTAGTTTTTTCGCTTTTTACTCTCGGTTTCAGGTTGCTTTTCAAAACGCGACTCTATTATTAGTTCGAAATTACGTAATGTTGTTTACTAATTAGTCAACTTCCAATGAAATTACACAACAAATTTTCCAAACTTGCCCGCTAAGTTCAAAACTAGGTTGCGAAATACGTTCCGAATTTCGAATTGACATTAGAACAAAATTACAGTATGAGTTTAAGTAAACAAGACCGTCCTTTAGATCAAATAGGTTAGATATATACAACGCAGTTTATTGAAATGATCTCTTCTCAAACGTGAGATATTTGACAACACAAGTACAAAACCACATGTATATTACTATATTATTAATAGCGCCCGTTCATATTTCATAAACAACACATATCTTACTTCGATTGACTGACTCTGTTTGGTATCTCTGACAGAACAAGAGCTATTGATCTTTTTTTCCTTTGACCAAAGGTGACTTATCTTTAAGTTCTCCTAGCTTGAATTGTAAAACAGCCATGATTCCGAGACTACGTTTGCTACTCCGCTAAACATGACTTGTAGTTGTTAATTTTAATCTAGATGTAAACTTATTTACCGTCAAAGTATCGTAAATAATACGTACACTTTCATTATCTAATTCGTTTTTCATTTCTCCTAACCATCGTGACAAGTAATCGCATTTGCCCTCCATGCTGTAAATCTCGAAGTAACTATTGTACTAAAATTGTAGTTCGTTGGAAAGTTGCGAACAAATTACGTAACTTTGGCGGGAAACTTGCGATGTTTATTCGTATTCGGCCAGGAATCGTGAAAACTTCGGAAACACATTCCCAATCTTTCAACCAATGTTCGAACAGGAAATTGAAAAGCAAATTGAAACCGAGAATAAACGTTTCTGGCCGGGCCAGTTTTACTATCACAAAGATAGAAGCACACGAGAAGAATTTTGAGCAAAAATTTTGGAGTATTATGGCTTTATAACGCCGTGAAACTGGATTTACAAGTTCGAAGGAGTGAACAGCCACATGTTAGCGATGTTTTATTTATGATATTTCAATTCAAAATCCACTCAAAATATAGAATTACTGCTACTGGACGAAGGCACTCAAGGAATTTGATGAAATGAACCAGCTCAGCTGCAGTATGAACAAAAGCGTGAATGTGGTAAGTTTTTAAAACAGGAATTCGGAACAGTGCTACACTGGTTCAATCAGAGATGGATATAAGATTTTTTCAGAAAAAAATCTTAATTCTTATATTCATTATAAGAAGATTTACAACAATATAAGAAGATTTTCGACATTCAAGCAAAAATTTAATGACGTCACGATATGATGGCATTTTGGTCATTTGTATGATGTTTATACGAAGTGTCAGACAGTTGTCATGTAGATCTATTGGTGAAAAACTAACAAATTGACATTAAAAATGACTGATTTACATAACAGACAAGTTTGATTTCTTGAATAATTCTATAGAAAAATTGAATAATATAAGAAGATATAAGAAGAAATTTGGTCTAAAACAAAATCTTCTTAAAATAATATAAGAAGATATAAGAAGAAATAATATAAGAAGATATAAGAAGAAATAATATAAGAAGATTTGCCGTCCTTGGATTCAATATTCACGTACTGAAATAAACACATATTAAGTTAATAACCTAACAAAATTTCCAATATTATTCAACAATCAAATATACTTGAATACTTGATATATAGTAATTGTAACTAATATAGTAGTAATTATATGATTGGTGGTCAACGAAAGAGAAGTTTTTCTTCAAGTGTTGTGTGGCTTCTTCATTTCTTGTCCTGGGAGTGCAATTTTGTTAACAGTGCATTTGATGAAGTTGTGGATATAATTGTCTTAAACTGTTGTGGCATGCATATGATTGTCTGTTTAGTTCCAACCATAACCATGATTAAGTTATGACAGGAACCGCAAAAGATGCATGCTTGGAAATGTTTATTTACAGAATTATGGTGTGTCTGACAGTCCAACTCAAGCATGCTATGTCTCAGGGCCTGTTTATATGATCCAGGCTAGGCGGGACGGGACAGTTGCCGAGATCCCACTTGCAATATAAACTCTACTGAGTGTTTATATGATCCTGCTTCCATCCCGCCTAGCTGAGATCCCGGCAATCTGTTGTAGGCAGGATGAACAATCTAGCTGGGATCCCATATAAGGCTAGGCGGGATGACCTTTCATTGACCTTGCCTTCTGAGCATGCATAGTATCATTAGTATGACCTGAAGTACTTAACTGGCTTCATCCCAGCAATGTCTTTGTCCATACAAACACGCCATCCCATCTAGGCAAGTTTCCCGGCTAGGCGGACGAAAACGTCCTGTCCCGCCTAGGCGGGATCATATAAACAGGCCCCGAGACATAGCATGCTTGAGTTGGACTGTCAGACACCCTATAATTCTGTACAAAACGTTTCCAAGCATGTATCTTTTGCAGTTCCTGTCATAACTTAATCATGGTTATGGTTGGAACTAAACAGACAATCATATGCATGCCACAACAGTTTAAGACAATTATATCCACAACTTCATCAAATGGAAATGTTAACAAAATTGCACTCCCAGGACAAGAAATGAGGAAGCCACACAACACTTGAAGAAAAACTTCTCTTTCTTTGACCACCAATCATATAATTACTACTATATTAGTTACAATTACTATATATCAAGTATTCAAGTATATTTGATTGTTGAATAATATTAACTTAATATGTGTTCATTTCAGTACGTGAATATTGAACCAGTGTAGCACTGTTCGTAATTCCTGTTTTAAAAACTTACCACATTCACGCTTTTGTTCATACTGCAGCTGAGCTGGTTCATTTCATCAAATTCCTTGAGTGCCTTCGTCCAGTAGCAGTAATTCTATATTTTGAGTGGATTTTGAATTGAAATATCATAAACAAAACATCGCGAACATGTGGCTGTTCACTCTTTCGAACTTGTAAATCCAGTTTCACGGCGTTATAAAGCCGTAATACTCCAAATTTTTTGCTCAAATTTCTTCTCGTGTGCTTCTATCTTTGTGATGGTAAAACTGGCCCGGCCAGAAACGTTTAAAAGGCAAAAAAAGCGAAAAAACTAGGATTCTGTAATACTATCTATAATAAAGTAGGGCCTCGGAATCGGCTTCACTTTGACAAGAGATGCGTTATCCGACCTATATTCAGATCAGTGCTTGGACACAAAATGCACTACGTCAATTTTTTGACGTCACGAAAATTATCCATCAATAGCCCACACTTTCTGAACTTTAGTCCCACTTTAGTCTTTAAGAGCGGTTGTCTGTAATAGTCAGGTAAGACGTGTAAAATGAGAAAGTTCAAAATCCTTCAAACTTTGTCAGAATGTAGGCCTATATGAAGTATTCATGTTGTGAAAGTTTTATTTCGATCGGATAAATATTATACTTGAGGGACGTCGAAACTGGATTTCTCAGGCCACTTTCAGTTTTTAGAGGTCATTTTACAGCACTACCAAAATCGCTCTATTTTGCACAAAAATGGGAATATTTCACAAAATATCATTTCGTTATATAAACTAGAGATATTTATTGATTAGCAGACGAAATTTAGAGACATGTCTTCAAAAAGTGAATATTTTACAGATTTTCTTAATGTCTTATGATTTTCGAACTACTATATTATAGGCCATATTAGGTAGCGAATATCTCCACTGTTACATCGATTCAGAGAAAAAATGTATAATCAGGTCAAAGAAATATGTTTTCCCTTGATACTGATCAAATAAAATTTTGGGGCAACTCAGAATTGAATTTTTGACGAATTGTTTCGTAACCCCTATTTGACCCGAATAATGCACCAGTCAAAGTAAACCGATGCCTACCCCAGGCCGGGGATTACCTGTCACACAAGCGGAAGATGTGAAAACAGCGTTTTACTCCGCACCCCAGTGACGTTTAAGTTCGCTTAAACCAGAAAATGCCTTCGCAATGCCCCGGTAAACCCCGGCCTGGGGTATAGGCGGCGGTTTACTTTGACTGGTGCATAACCGTATGTTTACATATAACCAACGTCGAGTCATGTTGTTCAATAAATAACCAAAGAGCTTGTCAAAAGCGTGTATTTCTTCAAGTAAACAAGCCTAGCCTTAGAAAAATACTTTAGCTAAAGCTGTACGATTGTCTAAAAGCATTTAAGTCGAGATCACACTTTTCACAATCACTAATTGTTCAGGTTTGAAGGCCAAACAGTGACATATGGAAACGCTTCAGGCAACAGTCCGGGTCAAACTTTTGAAATTGTAGAGAACACTCCTTTCAGTTGATAATAATTAATGACTAAAGAAAGCTTTTATATATCTTGATGCTTCTTTTATCAAGAAATATCTAATTTATACATTTAGTTTGAGCCGAAATGGCGAAATGCTGATTCCGAGTCGAAACGGTGCTAATGGCGTCAGGAAGATTGCGTGACACACAGGCTACCCAAATAAATTACTGCTGTGAGAAACTCATTCGTTGATCTTCGGTAAAGTTTTGCATTTTATTTTCGTGGCGTTTGCTTTTGATTTGGCCTATCAAGTGCAGGATGTAAAAATGTGTATAATTATTATAAATGTTATATAAATATAAATGTATAAATATAAATAGATCGCATAGAACAGTAATGAATATTCGCACTAAATATTCTAGAAGTGGGCGATAAAATTTAAAAATCATAGTAACTTTCAGTAAACTAAAATAATGCCTGGGTTTCACAGTTTTACTCTCTCTTGAGCCGATGACGCCAATGCCAACCATTAACCAAAATATTTGGTTTCAAAAATCTAAGTGCACAACTGAGGCACACTCGACGCCGGTCTCAGTCAATAGAAAAAATAAAAACTCTCCCACTTTTTAGTACTAAAACTTGATGTATAAAAGTTGTCTACACAATATACCTCATTACTACTCATTTTTGCAGAAATTCGAGATTGAATAAAAGCATGAGTATATATGGACTTGAGCACTGAAAAGCACACATGTTATTGTAGCACATAAAGTCGCATGGTTGAAACCCAACATGTGATAATTTCGCTTTTCCTAACTAAGTGTACAAGAAATTTCCTAAAAATTAAAAGATAGAATGATAAACAACGGAAATTCGTCGTTTTTTTGCGAATTTATGTGACCGCCAACATTAGTAGTAAAAGGCAATTATATGCATGACAGCATTTATACAAATACTTCTTTTGCACAGCTGCATGATTTTAAAACTGTGCAAATCAGCTTGATATATGGATCCTTCCGTCCAGGTTTTAGAGTTGAAGCATCAAGATCCAGTTCCTCGCAAATTGACTTGAGAACGGGAAGTGCCAGCTTTTTCATCTTCTGGTTTACGTGCAGTCGCATAGATTGATAGACCTGTACGAAATAGGATGGGTCAGCTGGCATTTATCGATTATTTCGTTTCTTGAAAGCCGCGGTAAGCCGCTGTCTCCTCTTCAGCTGCTTCGGCGTCTTTGTCATCGTCGTGGCCTGATGGCTGCTTACTCGATTTGCCCTTCTTCACTTTGGCTGCCTTTCTTGAAAAATATGATTGGATCTGTTTAGGAGTCAAAAATTCTTGCAACTGAAACCTGCGACTGCCTTCCATATTCCTCGCGTGGCGCATATCTTGTGCAACCTTGTTTGGATCTTGCTTATTGCTTGTAGTTTCCTGTCCAACAGAAAACATTTCGTCTAAAAATGCCTTCTGATTTTCTGAAAAACGTGCAGCTTTCTTTGTGGTCTTCAAGGCCCATCCACGGTCTAGAGAGGTATGACTGTCTTCCGTTCTCGCTGCTTGCGAGGACTCAAGAGATGGAGGAGGGGCTTGAGTGTAAAGCTTTTCCTGATATCGTGTAATGGCTTTGTCGAATATCCCTGTTACAAATTGAATATTACTGCCTGTGTTAACATGTAGATGTATCATCCAGAAATGGTTGGATAAATGTAATTGAAATTGGATCAAAAGTATATGTCAAATAGAGAATAAATAACTAACCGGCTCGTGCAAGTAGAAGACGAGACTCTGTTCTCAAACTGGAATCCCTAACGTCGTGCGACCTCAGGTGTCCCTTGATTTCTTTATCACAATCATGAAGAAGAACGCATTCTGAATCGGCTGGATTACAGTTGCTGGCACCACATGACCCAGTGACAAGAGACGCGTAACCACAAACAGCCATACAAAAGAAGGAATATACCGGGGGAAATCCCTCCCTACATGTAGCATTTAACATACAGGAGAGATTATTTATAATTCATTTTTTATCCACGAAGACGGAATTCATTTCGTAAACCAACTATTTATTTCATGGATATTAACTCACCGGCACACGTTGTCTTTATCTTCTTGCAGTTTTAAAAGTGCTGGCCAGTGAAAACTACTAAATAAGCAACTGCGTAGAAGTTTGGTCTGAAGTTTGACTGTTTTCTCAGAACAAATTTAAAGTTAGGGACTTGTCAGAAATTACCAGGGGGGGAGGAGGGGTGGAGAAAGGGGGAGGGTCTTAATTTTTTCAGCCCTTCAAAAGGGTGGGTCATTAAAAACTGAACCATTGAAAAGGGAGGGTCATAAAAATTTAAGCCATAATTTTCATAAGGGAGGATTTTGCGCAGCAGGAAAGGGGAGGGGTCATGAATTTTTTTGGCCACGGCCAAGGGGAGGGTCACGATATTTCATGCTCGTCCTTGCTGGGGGGTCACAGTTTTTCAACTTACAGTTTTTCAACTTACAAGTCCCCACCCCCCTCCCCCCCTGGTAATTTCTGACAAGTCCCTTATTGAGTAATAACAAAATAATCAAATATACAAATGTAATAATATCAAAATCAGCAGAGAGTCTTTTCTAAAAATAGAAAAGACACCTTTTGGCATGACGTCACGGTGAAAGAATGCAGCTTATTAAGTAAACGAATTACAATTTGAACGTAAACAGACCGATGTTTTTGACAAAACGCGCGTGCACTATTTATGTACGAAGGGTTTATAGCACGACGAGTCGTGAGAGAACACCTGTTTATGGGAAGGGACAGAAAAAATAAACTAGATACTTATCACGACATATCGCTGATAAAATAGAATTCAAACACAAATCTGCCAAATCAGCGGCGCCTATAATAAGGCATTACCTGAACAATAAGCGACAGTAAAAAGTGTGATTTCGACTTAAATGCTTTTAGACAATCGTACAGCTTTATTTTTCTAGGGCTAGGCTTGTTTACTTGAAGAAATAAACGTGTTTGATGCGCTCTTTGGTTATTTATTGAACTACATGACTCGACGTTGAGTATGTAAACATACGGTTATTCGGGTCAAATAGGGGTTACGAAACAATTCGTCAAAAATTCAATTCTGAGTTGCCCCAAAATTTTATTTGATCAGTATCGAGGGAAAACATATTTCTTTGACATGGATATACATTTTTTGTCTGAATCGATGTAACAGTGGAGATATTCGCTACCTAATATGGCCTATAATAAAGTGGTTCGAAAATCATAAGACGTTAAGAAAATCTGTAAAATATTCACTTTTTGAAGAAATGTCTCTAAATTACGTCTGCCAATCAATAAATATCTCTAGTTTATATAACGAAATGGGGTTTTGTGAAATATTCCCATTTTTGTGCAAAATAAAGCGATTTTGGTAGTGCTGTAAAATGACCTCTAAAAACTGAAAGTGGCCTGAGAAATCCAGTTTCGACGTCCCTCAAGTATAATATTTATCCGATCGAAATAAAACTTTCACAACATGAATACTTCATATAGGCCTACATTCTGACAAAGTTTGAAGGATTTTGAATTTTCTCATTTTACACGTCTTACCTGACTATTACAGACAACCGCTCTTAATATCTAAACGTTTATCCATAAATATCCCTAAACACCCCAGATTTTTTACGGCATGTCACCAGTCAACTTGTGCGATTTATACAGAATTCCAAAGTTTTCAGGTAAATATTTCTTATTTATTATCTTTACAGGCAGGTTTGGTCGGGCAAATTAAAGTATATAACATCTTAAAATGCACTACATTTTTTCGCTATGACAGGAATTACAAATGCTAAGTTGTGTGTATTAAATCATTAAAATGCAAATACTGTATTTAAAAATTGCTTTAATTATTACTAATATATACTAGTAAACAATATATATTTAATATACATTAAAATTACTACAGGTAACTATGAACCAGTCATTGTGAATCCTGCTTCCTGCAACCTAGGAAATGGCAGGACAAAGTGGGAGACCAACAAATGCCGATATATAATCCAGTTATAACAAGTGTGTTGTTCCTCAATATACAGGGGAATCACTGGGGGAATGCACCCTACTTTTGTGGTTGCAAAATCATAGACACAGCTTTGTTACACAGTTAATCAGCTATCATTTAAAGGCTTTGAGAAATTATCGCCCTTTTTCCCCCTATTGTCTGCCACTTCTGGCACATGAAGTTAACTCATTAACTGGCAGACTGTTGCAACATTTCTACCCCTTTAACTGGCAAGCAATATGGCGAATTCTTCATTGAATTTGTGGGCAATCATAAAATTGGCAATATCTCAAAAACATTTCTATAAAACTTTCTGATTTTTCGAATCAGACAAGAGCGATATATAATTGACCTAATTTAGTTTAAATGAGCTTGCATTCGTAAATAGATAATTAATGGTTCTATTAATGGTTATAATGGTCCCCCCCCTGACAGCAAAGATGGCTGACGCTAATTTCTGAGCTAGACCAAAATCCAAAGTTTGCGCACTATTCTACGTGGTAAATATTACTTTTTCAATATAATTTTACGTTTTATTTTGAGATAAACAATTTATCTCGTGTATTGGCTACTTTTGGTGTGCTAAAACGTTGATTTGAATCGAAAATTCTACGTTTAACTTCAGCGCGGTATATTCATTATGTCTCGTCGAACCCGAAATAGTCTTGCTTCCATTTCGGAGGAAGATATATTTGAGCATTTAGCATTGGAATTGCCCAAAAAAACTCAGCCAAAGAAAGTAAAGAACGAAGCTGAAGTTCAAGATGTTTTGTCCGTGAAATCAGCGCAAGAAAACGCGGCTGAAAATCAAGAGAAAAATTGCGAGACGACCGAACACGTGGCCGAAAACAACAAAAAAATGGTGAAAATCTCATCCTGTGAACATTGCACCCATCACGATCAACAGATCACAAATATAATGGACCAAATCGCGAAAATAAAAGACAATCAACAAGAAGAATCACAGCAAAACTTATTACGAGCAACTGAACAAGAAACCAAGATACAAACATTGACCGATTGACGAGTGAAAATATAAAAATGGCGGCTGAAATTCAAGCTCTAAAATCCACAGTTGAAGAATTGTCCAATGATAACAATCACATCAAACATATCCTCGACATTAAACAAAATGAATGGACAAAAATAGAGAAAAAAAATAAAGCTTTTGGCAATGCTGGACAAAATACCTCGCTGATTACGACAGAAGTAACTCAGACTCAGTGCCAAAATCCCTTCTCAATTCTCCATGACCAGGCTGATTGTATAAATGAAGAGAATTCCCAAGAAAAGCCTGAGGAAAGGGAGGAAAGGAATGAAAGCAATGTAAAGTCTCAAATCCATCACCGGTGGTCGAAACAGAATCTAGGACTTGGAAGATCTAAGGAAAACCCTTCTTCCCAGAAAAAGAAACCTAGCCACCATAAACAAGAAGCCAACTCCAAACCAAACCACATGTCGGTCCTAGTAATTGGAGATTCAATGGTAAAGAATATCGACCAAAACAAAATTGGAAGAGCAGCAAGATCCAGTGCTACTTGCCACTCCTACAGTGGAGCAACTGTGGAACAGATCACCAATAAATTGGATAGAGATGGAAATCATGGATTTCACACGGTCATCCTTCATGTGGGAACGAATGACCTTGTTGGCAAAGAACCAGAGGAAGTGGCATCAAGTATGGAAATGCTAATAAGCAAAGTGAAAACCGGTGCAAAGGAGATAGCTGTGTCTGGCGTGGTTAAAAGAAATGATGGCAGAATTTCCAACAAGAAGATAGATAAGTATAATCAACTATTGCATGATTTAAGCTATAAACATAAAATTACTTTTATCAACAATGATTGCATAGATAAATCTTTATTAAATGGTTCTAAGCTTCATCTAAACCGTATGGGAGACCGAGCCTTAGGAAGTGCATTTTGTACTTTCCTAAAATCGAACAGAATGATAAACATCAACACGGCTTCAAGCCATAATGGAAACCATTTTTTTCGACCAACTCATGGTCGTCAGAAAGACTGGACAATCTATCTGAGTCGTGTGAAACAAATAATGAAGCAGAAGCTAGCCTAGATTTTTTAAGCAACAATGTGAGCAGCGATTTTATGAGAACCCTTAGCTCAATTCCAAATGAAAGAGGTTTTAAAATGGCTTTTCTGAATATTGTTAGTTTACCTAAAAGGATAGATGAAATTAATTTTTCTATGTCAAATAAGTTCATTGATCTAATTGCTTTTAATGAGACACGACTTGATGCAAATATAACAGATAATATGATCAACCTGGATGGCTATGATATTGTCAGAAAAGATAGATCAAGAAATGGTGGTGGGGTTTGTATTTACTTGCGTAGCTCCATCAACTACAAAATAAGAGATGATCTAGTTCCCTCTGAACTGGAAGCTGTTTGCTTAGAAATTATTAAGCCACATAGCAAACCATTTCTGGTTACAACAGTTTATAGACCGCCCAGTGCATCATTAGAATTCTTTGATCTTTTTGAAAAATTGATTAAAGCTATTGATAATGAAAATAAAGAGATGTATGTACTTGGTGATCTGAACTGTGATATGTTAAAAACAGATAAAGATTCAAACATCCCAACAAAGAAAATTAAGTCATTGTACGAATTATATCAGTTATCACAACTGATAGATGAAGCTACACGAATTACTATGACAACCACCAGTCTAATTGATCATGTTGTTACTAATACACCAGAGAAAATTTCTGATTCTGGTGTTATTCATACGGGTATAAGCGATCATAGTTTAGTATTTGCAATTAGGAAAATTTCGGTTGTAAAAAAACAGGAAAATACTGTTGAAATTAGAAACATGA
Organism: Trachythela sp. YZ-2020; assembly: GCA_016169945.1. Lineage (NCBI taxonomy): Eukaryota > Metazoa > Cnidaria > Anthozoa > Malacalcyonacea > Clavulariidae > Trachythela > Trachythela sp. YZ-2020. The sequence continues at coordinate 255,691 of JADLSH010000075.1, forward strand.
AAAATTTTAATGAAAAATTTGTTGCAGAACTGCTGAAACAGCACTGGGAATATGTATATTTTTGCTGAAGATCCAAATGCCATGTGGGAAATTTGGAAAAAATTATTTTTAGAGGTCCTAGATAAGCATGCTCCACTTCAACACAAGAAAATCAGATCAAAAAAAGTCCCTTGGATTACAAGTGATATAAAGAAGCTTATATGTACAAGGGACAAGTTAAAACGAAAAGCCATTTTAACAAATCTCAAAAATGATTGGTTAAATTATAAAACAACGAGAAATAAAATAAATATAGAATTAAGGAATGCCAAAAAAGATTACTATTCCTCGAAAATAGCTGGTCAAAAATTCGATCCTAAAAGAGCTTGGAAAAGTATTAACAACTTATTGGGTAGACAAAGCAAACCAACAGTAGTAAATGAACTAAATCTAGATGACAATATTTTAACAAGTCCGGAAGATATTGCAGAGGGATTTAATGATTATTTTTCAAACATTGGCCCTGATTTAGCTAGCAAAATTGATTCTTCAAATTACAATTTTGAAGCGCATGTTAAAAATTCTAATCAGAGTTTGCTGCATTCCAACCTGTTGCTGTCAGTCATGTCTGTCGTCTTTTGCTTGGGCTTTCTAGCAATAAAGCCACTGGCATTGACAAGATTTCTTGTCAAATTATTAAAATAGCTGCACCAGCTATTTCAGATTCACTGACACTTATTTTTAATCAGGCTATTACTCTATCTACTTTTCCTGATGAATGGAAAGTAGCTAGAGTAATGCCTCTGTATAAAAATGGCCAAAGAAATATTCCAGGTAACTATAGACCAATATCAGTTTTGCCGGCCAATAGCAAAATTATGGAACGAATTCTATATGATCAACTGTATTACTATTTAACAAAATTTGAACTTCTCAGTGATTCTCAATTTGGTTTTCGAAAATTTCACTCCACAGCTACTGCATTACTAGACTGTACAAATGATTGGTATATGAATTTAGACAGGAAAATGTTTAACCTAGTAGTTTTAATTGATTTAAAAAAAGCATTTGATACTGTTGATCATCAAATTCTATTGAGGAAATTAGAGCTATATGGAATAAAAGGACACGCTCTAACTTTGCTCAAATCTTATCTCACAAACCGAAATCAGAAATGCCAAATAAAAAACTCCCTTTCATCTGGGCGAGTAATTAAATGTCGTGTACCACAAGGCTCTATTTTGGGACCACTATTCTTTTTGCTATATATAAATGATTTACCTCAATGTCTAAATAAAACAAAACCTCGTTTGTTTGCTGACGACACAAATCTGACAGCTTCGGGAGATTCTATAAATGACCTTGAGACTGCAGTAAATTCTGATTTAGAAAACCTTAGAAAATGGTTAATGGCCAATAAACTTAGCCTTAATGTAGCAAAGACTGAATTCATGTTAATTGATTCCAAATCAATGATAAAAAAGATCTCTGATTCTCATCTGAATGTTTTCATTGATAATAAACAAATTAAACAAGTTTATGAATGCAAAACTCTTGGAGTAACAGTTGACCAGCATTTATCTTGGAAAAGTAATACTGAAAATATTTGCAAAAAAATAACTTCAGGAATCTCTGCTATTCGTCGAGTCAAACCCTTTGTTGACACAGAAACACTTATTTCCATATATAACGCTATTGTTCGCCCATACTTCGATTACTGCTGTGAAGTATGGGATGTGTTTGGTGAAACACAATCAAAACGACTTCAAAAACTCCAAAATCTAGCTGCTAGAATTATCTTGAGTATGAGCAATGACGTAGATCATTCTATTGCTTTGCGTGCATTGGGTTGGGAACCACTCCAAACAGAAAGGAAGAAGGCTAAAGCAAGAATGGTATATAAAGTATTAAATAAAACGGGCCCCAAATCACTCACAAATCTATTTTCATATAAAAGTGAGAAAACAAACTATCACCTTCGGGACATTTCAAGTGGTCTTTGTTTACCAAAACCGCGTACTAATAATATGAAAAATAGTTTCATGTATGACGGAGCAAACCTTTGGAACTCTATTCCAAAAGAAATTAGGGAAAGCATGAAATCACTTTCTTCCTTTCGAAATAAAATCGCTGCTCACATCTATGTCTATGAACAATAAGTATTGTAAATAATATACCCTGTAAATAGTCTACCAACTATTTTGATACTCTATATATCTTTTAAAACTTATATATTTTGTAAATAACTCTGAATAACACTTTGTAATGTACTTTTTTTTTGGCACACGCCCCTCGTGGAAATCAGCTTCGGTTGACGGGGTCAGCGTGTATAAATAAAATATCTATCTATCTATAATTAATATTTTTGAGTGAGAATTTTTGGTTTGGGTAAAGTTTATAGCACTAAAATTTTGCCCCTCATGACACCTAATATCTGAAGGGCAATATCTCCATAACCCTACATAAATGGCAAAAAAAAGTTAAATTGCTGGGTTGGTACATATTTTTATTAAAACTGTTTTTCATCTTTTTGAATACACTTTTGCTAAATTCACAACTTGGACAAGAAGACCAACAGAAGGGTTACGAAAACAGTCAAATAATGCCATAAACATGCACGAACAGTTCTTCAAAAAGGATAATTTTAAACTAGATTTAACCTGCTAAAATGCTGTCGAATTTCAGTGGGAGTTTTCTCAAAACTTTTCTATTCACTTGTGTTTGGTGTTCGTGTTCCTTGTGATTTCCTACTATTATTTTCCATAAAATTTACAAAATACCCATGTTTTCGGCTCAAAAGCTCGCGAATGGATTTCGACAAGAACTTGACCAAAAACGCCGAGACATTCCCTTTCGTTTTGGACCAAATTTTCTGTGTTGAACTCTTGAAAATCCTCTTCTTTTTTGCTCTTAAAACTTGCTGTAAATTCCCTTCTTGTAACATATAGCCATTGCGTAAAGTTTTTGTAAAAAAATAGAATTTTAAACTTGAAAATCTTTGCGAGTTTTCGATCAATTTCCTCGCCCAATGTGTCGTTGGAAAGCTCGTATTTCGCGTTCTATATTCGTATTGGTTGCTAGGCAACCTTTCAAACACGTGCTTGGCAATCGTGCCCGGAAGTTGACATGCCAATCTAGGGCGCATCCGGGCGCATTGCCAGTTACCCCCTTGCCAATTCCAGGGCGCATTCGGGCGCATTGCCAGTTAATGAGTTAAAGACAATCTGCCAATGGGCAAACTAATGAATGGCAAGCACTTGTCAGGATATTTCAAAGACACATTTTGTATTTTTTGAGTGCAACAAATGCCTAACACTTTCTCCACATGTATGGAAGAATTACAAAACTAGTCTTTGACCCCCATTGACCCTTACTCATGGCATTTTTACAAGGACGGGGGTGCCAGACATTTTTCAACTGGAGTACAATTAGTCCACCTGCCTTTCCCCATGACCTCATCACTAATCAGATGTATCATTAGCAAAGGCAACCAGTGGATAATTTCACAAAAAAGAATGTTGTTCAATGACATCAAAATGTTACTTGAAATACTGCATGCACATCTCATATATGACTAATATTATGCTAATGAGTACAGTTGTGTACTATTGTGGGAAGAGAGCATTGCCCACAAGCCACAATTATTGAATACCCCCAACAACTAAACGCTCAATGGAGCGTCTTGTTATTGTGGTTTCCGGATGCGGAAAGCGCAGTCAACAATGTGAAACGAACGAACGATTTATTGTCAATTGGTTTCCAAACCGGCATTGTCATTCTTCTATTTTCTTTCTTTCACAGATCAAGACTGCATGTCCAATGATATGAATTTATTTTCTTTCTCTATTTGAACAGAAATCATGTATAATCGAATACTTTGGTTTATGCTTCTGGCTGTTGGCCTGACATCATGGATTCGGGCTTGTGACATAAAAAAAGGTAAATGTTAAAGTATAGAACAGTCATAGATTGAACTATTATATGTTAAAAAAACGTAGCGCGTCTGGTCGGTTAGTGTCCTGCGAAATGAAGTTATGATAGGAACCGATCATAATGTAGTTGTGTTAACAACGAGGGACCGTTCAAGAGAATAGCCTTCCATGCCAAAACGTACGTTAAGTTAATATTTTCCGTTTGCACGTTTGGAAAAATAGTTTGTTTACTGAAACGTGAATACTGTATCTCAATATATTTGAACGATATCAAGAAACCATTAAAACGAATGGAGGTATAATCCGTTTTAGCGCAGATGGAAACAAACGACTTAAAGGATAGTGCCAGCTGTTAAAATGGATAGTGCCATTATTATAAAGCTTAAGAGAAGATACAGTATGCGTATCTAACAACTTTATAGCTTATAATCACTTCCCGATAACTGCATACCTACAATGGTTTTTCAAGCCGAGTTTCAAGCTATTGTTTCACTGAAGAAAATCCGGGAAGTATCTATTACTTACCAACATACCTCTATGTTAATTAGAGACAGTTGCATGACATTGTTGTCTTCTATGCACAAATGATAGTCACTAAGTTTTAACATGCCTATACAGCCGAACGTTTTGTTTGATATATCAATAGAGCAAGAAAAAGTAGCTTATAAGTTAAGTAACTTATAAGTTTTGGAAAATATCGGCCTTTAAACATAGCCGTTTGGGTAAAAATCCAACAGATTTAGGGGCATGAAAAGATTGATTTATATGATTTATACTGGACCTTTGTGCAACCATGTTCAGCACACCTACTGTATCCAGCGTAATAGCAATGTTATTCGGTAGTATTAACTACAATCTTAGAACAACAAGATAAATCTCGTTTCCTAAATTACATCACAGACTCGTTTCCAGACGGCGCCATGTACGCTCTCTTTTTTTCACCAAAATAAGACAACTTTTTCCCAATTTTGCTTCAAAATATCTTCCAAAGGAAAGACGTACTTAATAAACTGTAAAATAACTTATAAGCTACTTTTTCGTTCTATATTAAAATATCAAATAAAAAATTAGGCTATAGAAGCACTTAATATCCTAAGCTTGTTTTCACTTCAAACACAATTCCACGAAAAATCCATTCTTATACTTACCATGCGTCTTCATTTCGAATAAAACTTTTCAATGATGCAAAATGATACCAAAACTTTTGACGTATACATTAAAAACCCAAATCTCTGTTTTAGTCAACCATGAGCTCAATATCAGTCTACTCTCAGCTTTCTATTCGCTCATGGTCATGACGAACAACAACATCCAACGTCCATGCATGACATAAAATATCATGACGTTTCACCTTTCGGGAAACCCCAGCTGGCCCAGCGCCTCGCCTCGCCTCTGAGTTACGTCTTGAGCGCTGCATATGCGCCATTCTTTCGGGGAGAAACATGGTTGGTAATACAAATTGGATACCAAATCGATAATAGAGAGGTCTGGACTAGAAATAATTGACACTACTTGACGTTCCTTTTTTCATTTAATTTAGATTGTAAAGCAATCATATTTTCAGGCCCTCCAACTGGACCGAATTTTTATTCACCATCAGGTGGGATCAGGTTGACTTGCCAAGGTAGTGGTGACATACAGGACGTTGAATGGAGAAGAAAAGGTGCTGATGGAGTTGAGCACAAGCTGAAACCCACAACATTTCTCAAACAAAATTCATCTTTTTGGAATGCAACGTTAGACAATTACCTATCAAGGGATAAATTTCCGTTCACTTATCACTGTGAAGCTACCGGATTATGCTGTGCTATATACAAAACCGAAACGAAAACTGTAAACCTGAGAACTTCAAATGTTGTTCCTGGTAGGTGTTATGTTGTAACAAGCCAGCATGCTATTTATAGTTAATTGCGAATACTGGTTTAGTAAATTGACAATATCTCACATCATCTCATACATTGGTCTGTATTTTCTTTTTAGTACAGGCTTAATTCGCTTAAATGAAGTATAGTGATCAAATAAATAAGGCCATCATTAAAAAAACCTATCTACGATGTCGAATGACACAAGAATATTTAAATGCAGTAACACTGATGAATACACACAAGGACATTTTGGGACGTTTGGATATTGACAAACTAGTTGACGATTTCTAAAGCGAGTGTGCGAAAGAACACTTTCATGTTATCTAAAAGTAAATAGAGCCCCAATACAGAGATCAAAGAATGTTAGAATCATGTTAGTAACACATTCATGACTGTACTTATATAATTATGTCCAACGTAACTTTCATCGAAAAGGTACGTTAATGCATTCTTGTTTTATCTGATCAATGATCACTGTCTAACTGTACAATAGTTAATACTAATAGTTTAAATACTAAAAACCTTAATATATGCCTTAAAGGCTTAAATCAAACGATCGGTAATATTTGGAATACTCACTAAAATACGATTACCGCAAATATAATGAGAGATCGTTGGCCTGAAGTTTCAGCGCCCCCAGGCAAAACCTATACTCTACGCCTATGTTTTAAAATGATGAAAGATTGCCCACAGTCAATCGACTTCTTTTTATCAATGTATCCTTCGGTCCATAGGCCAAGACTGCCTAAAGTCGTTTCCGACATCGTATCAATTGCCTAGTCCTGAACTCGTTTTGCAGCAAACCTGTCCCCCTTCTCTAATAAAAGAATATCTGTGCTAGTCAGGTCACACCATATAGCAATTTTGACAATCTCGTTGAATCTCATACAAATTTGTCACAAATAGGATTGATCACTCCAAGAGAAGCTCTAGAAGTCATCAGGTTTGAAACGACTTATTTACCTTTTGCGGCACGCTCAACTGCTGGTAATTTTGTTGAGAAATTTCCGGAAAGATGAATCCCCACATGTCCTATTTTAAAATCCTTACCAAAGCCATTGTCTCGAATCCTTAAGACAATTTCGAACACGAGACAGCGACCCACCGACTATTGTTATTAAATTTGAACCGCCATTTTCCATCTTCGCAATCATTCGTTGAAGCCCACTTATTCTTGGAGAGAGCAATGCCACATCATCTGCGACAAACATATTCCCACAGTTGAACGAGTTAAACTCAAGTCCATCGCTGCTCTCAGACATGATTTTACTGATATCATTGTTAAAGCATAAAAACAACCATGGGGAAAGGACGCCGCTTTGCATTGTTTAATACCCTAGAGAACGGGAAAAGATTCCGATACTAAACAGTTCATTGTCACATTGCAGCGAATAAATTTTCCCACACATTCCAATTTTGAATAGTTTGTAAAAATAGGCCCTCAAAGCAGACTGTATCAAAGCCTTGGCACTGTCTAAAAACAGCAATGCACCTTGATTCCCCAACTCTATACGACTTCATTCATAGCCTCCTGAAGAACATAGCTGGCATGAATACAGCGTCATCTCTTGCCAGATTGATATACGTATTGGATGTTATTCCGTAGTCCAGTCTTAAGGGTGAGGATATCAGCATTTTTAATAGCAACATATATGGAAATATTTTGCGCATTGCTCGCTTTTGTATACCTTCAATGTCGTTTGAAAGGTACATGTATCGTGGAAGACAGACCTTATACAGGTACGGTAAAGGTTTATCAGATCTACCGTGGCCACACGTAGAAAACCAGTGATCCAATTAATTACACCATACACCAGGTATAACATCAAGACTAAATAATTTTGCAAACCTTTTCTGTAATCAGAGAAAAACAGTTCTAACAGATGAACCAGAGCTTTTGTGGAGAATATGAGGGCAAATAGAGTTGAAGAATCTGGAATATACCCAAATTGTCGCGGATCAACACATTTTAACAACGTTGGTTGAAGTTTGTTTTCAAGTACCAGGCTCTCAGCTATCTTTGACGAGGTCGATGTCAGAAAGATTGGCCTTAAACCTTTGTATAGGTCGTTGACAGAACATACTATGGGTATTGGGACAACATCAGCTAGCTTGCGAGACTTTGCCATATCGAAAAGAGGTGATTATGATATCTGCAACTGGGCAAACGTCTGTGTGGTGCAATTTCGCCAGAACACCGCCTATTATGTTGAACATAACACTTAGTCAAATGTGGGGAATATATCGGAGTTTTCTAAATATTATGATTATTGTGCTTTTGGGGGTTTTCGTGACGTATGACCTCTTCCTTCGGTATTGTTGCAAGTTGGTTTTACTGGGGGGAGGTACCATACCATGTACTTAAGCATAGAGTAAATTGTCAAAACTATATATTTGTTTATCGAAAACATAATTATTTCTTTCTGTGCGTTATGGCAATATTAAATTTTATTCTCTTTCTAGACAAGTGCATTAAAGATATTTTGATCATTGTCGATACGTCTGGATCAATTAGTCGACATGAGTTCGAATCGAAATACAAACCATTTCTGCGAGATCTTGTCGACGACACTAGACTCAACGTGTCACCAAATGGAAGCCATGTCGCCATCATGACGTTTGACGATTATGCTCTGCTTCAGTTGTCATTCGCTGAAGGTTTTAACATTAAAATTATTGACAAAACAATTGACCATTTGTTGATAACAGTGGGCGGCAGGACAAAAACATATTTAGCTCTAAAAGAAGCCAACAAGGTATGTTTAAAACATTATATGTTTCTGCTGATGTAAGCCCTGAATATTTAAAGTTAAAATATGAAATTTCATATAGTGGCTTTGCCTCATTTCATGACATGTCATTTCATGAGTTATAATATCTTTAATTCAATTTGAAAGTTTTAACGTTAACATAATTATCAAATATCTGGAAATGATTTACAGCAAAGAGAGTAGTTGAAAAAGGGGCAGATGTTAGCGCACGCCTTGTCCACTCTAATTATTTGCAAGTTGGTAGTTTTTGTAAACAAATCCCATTTGGCGTATATAATCACACCTTGATTTTTCTTATTGTTAACATAGAAACCTTTCTGCCCAGTTTTGCCTACATATTAGGAACTCAATGCGCCAATACAGCACTATAATATTATTGGTAATACTTAATTGAAAACATTTCTTACCGTAACGACCTCGCACTGGAATCCTTTAACCCATTTTAACACGATTGATAAACAATGCTTGATACAAATACCAATTCGTCGCTAGAAAACTTTTTATGTTCTACTCTGTTCTATAGATATTTACAAAATCGAATCCACCCAATAATAGACCTCATTTTGATGACGCCATAGTCCTACTCACTGATGGCGTACCAACGCCTCCCCTGAGAAATACCTCAGATCAAGCACAACTATTGAAAGAGAAAGGCGTGAGAATTGTTGGGATTAGTGTTCGGCGGAATAGTAGTTCTCAGCGGTTTAGTGACTATGTTCGGCATATCATGTATGACATATCAACTCAAGGTGAAGCACTTGAAACAACATTAGATGATGTTGTTATGATAGTAGACAGAGTTATCGACGGAATTTGTCCAGGACATCCTTCAGGTAAAACGTCATTCTATCACAATCACCTATATAATTCAGTTGCATTGATTTGCCACTACTATTTAATATTAAAAACGTTCTTTTGATAGCCAAAGGACTCTAGGAATGGGTTTATAACGTGTACTCTACTTACTATCATATTTCAGTGCCAAGTACACCTCAAAATGTCACAGTTACTTTTCAAGGAAATGCAATAAACGTATCATGGCTGCCGCCAAGATTTCCCCAAAATGGCATCGATCGTTATATTATTTCTTGGAAAAATGATAGAATTGGCAGTTTTGGCACATTCAGCCAAAAGAACGTCAGGTCAAGTCCTGTTGCTATTCAAATTTTTGGTAATTATACGAATCAATTAGAAATACTTTAATACAAACCCACCACTTCATAAAGATCGAGTCTAACTCCAGAGTGTGAGGTCTACATTACATTTGTACAATGCATTAAGTAATGCACATGCCACTTGACAGAAGATATATACGATAAGACCAGAGCATCAATTAGCTTCTTTCATGCAATGAAGCTTCAGATGGTCAGAAAGGGCTGTCGATGTGATGTGACCGGTCTGAAGGCAACTTTACCTAGACTCTCAAAAAATTAGGGACCCACGAATTGGGAGCCTAACAATCATAAATGAAACTGAGCTCTTCAAAGCTCAGACAAGCGAAGGCTCATACAGTTGATACCTAATGGGAAATTGTACCACTGCTCTTCGCAAAATATCTTGTTGTTTCTAAGACGTTAATTCTAACCCTTGGTCATTCCAAAATCGTATCCACCCAATAATAGATCTCATTTTGATGACGCCATAGTCCTACTCACTGATGGCGAACCAACACCCTCCCTGAGATATACCTCAGATCAAGCACGGGTAGATTGGGTAGCACGGGTGGCGGAAGCGGTTAGCGCGCTGCCTCTTACCACTGAGTTGAGCCTGTTTCACAACAGGTCGAGGTCACTGTTGGTACTCGCATGAGATCGGCAGTGTGCTCAAATAACTCATGTAAGTTGAGACTCTCTCCTGTGCTTCGAGGGTTTTTCCCGGGTACTCCGGTTTCCTCCCTCTAATACTAACCGTTAGGAACTAACAATGGGGCCACAGTAATTGGCTGACGCTGTTGTGGACTCCCGGCCATTGAGGCGAAGTTGAATTAAAAAAAAATAAAAAAAATTCCAGTACAGACCTCTTGGATGGTAAATAATATATACGTTTGCTTTCTCATCTACTTATTTAGATAATTTTGGATTTTACACCATCAAAATCCAGGGTGTTAACGATGTTGGAATTGGAGAAGCTGCTTATTTAGCTATACCGATTCGTCCTGATTCAACAACCTCAACCGTGGCGACTACAGTATCTGGAGATATAAACTCACAAACTGACATAGTTGCAGTCGCAGGAGGAGCTGTGGCGACTACAGTATCTGGAGATATAAACTCACAAACTGACATAGTTGCAGTCGCAGGAGGAGTGACAGGATCTATTCTTTTTGTTCTTCTTGCTGTGATTGTCTTGCTACTCGTGCGAAAGAGAATCCGGACAAAAAAGCGCGAACAATCAGTCAAGGTAACCATATTTTATAATTATTTTCATGAGTAGGCTATTAAAACATGTGGAACTATCAGTTCAACTGATAGTGGAACTATCAGTTCATTACCTTTAATATGAGGAATTTGTATTTTTGAACTCTGTACCATGTAACAGAACGTCGTAACAGCTCAGGTCCTATTTGTTTCTTTTGAATGGTGCTTTAGCCAGCCAAAATTGAAAGTAGGAGCAAAGCTTCCTCCAAAAGATTAGAGTGGTATAACTTAATATGGAGGTGTCAGATTCTTCGCTGCCTGAAATCTAAAAATGAGTAGAATGACCTGGTTTGTGCATGTCAAATCTTCCCCAGAATGTAGGAAATCCCATTTCAGAAACCATGTAGATTTCACGGACTTGGTTTTGACGTTTCGACACAACTACGGAAATACGAAATATAATTTTTTGTTTTATATCATTTCTCTTAGGAATTTCAGACCTGGCACGAGAGCCATGCTAACAAGACGAATTCGCCAGCATCTGCATTGCTTGAACTAGACCCGTTAAATAATACCGGTGAGTGAATATTACAGTGACGTCGCGAGCACAAGTTTTTTGCAAAAGTATATAAAACACATCTTCTCGAAGAGTCAAAATCTGCCCCAGAGAAAACATTTCTTTCAATCCGGACCGACTTAGACGGTAAAATTAATAACATTTTCTATTATATGGCAAGCGTTTGTTTTGGTGAATCTCGCAATTTTATTGGCTGCTGACATGGCAAGATTTTCCCGTATTACGCAATTTTTGTTGCGATTTTCAGAGAAGAAAAATCTCCAAAAGTCTTTCAAAATAGTCCAAAACGGAGAAAAACAACTACGAACATAAAAAGGGAAATGAACCATTGTTAGCATTCTATTATCAAGTTTGGTTTGCTTAAATCGAAAAATAAGGTAATCTTTTAGACTCTGTAACTGTAGTCACTGAGAATTGTTTGTGTTCTGAGTATACGAATGGCTACAAAATTCACTTGTAATTGGCCAGAAATAATTTTAAACATTTTTGTAAACAGAGTGTCCCTACCCCCAGGGCAACCCTACAAGCCGAGACGAGTTTAAATCTTTCCGTATAAACACTTGCGTTTCAGCTGTTATAATATGAATGCAATTTTTCCTCTCCCAGGGTAGCTCGGGGGTAGGGTGTCCCTAGTACCTGAGATCAACAGCGCCTTAAAGAAAAGTATAACTTCAAAAGTATAACGACACAGTCTTAGATATTTTTAGATAGTTTCGTAGTTTGCTTTTGTTTTAGAGTAAACAAAAAATGACTTATGCAATTTAATAATTGAACTAACAGCTTATTTTTCGAGTTATTTTCTGGTATTTTCAAAAAACCGTTATTGAATTATTAAATATATCTATACCTGTGTTAATCCCCAAGCCAACGGCGCGCATCAGCACCGTTCCGAGCTAAAATACATCAAGTTCCGTGGGCGCATGGCTATGGTTCATGGGCCATGAGTTTGTAGTATTATTCTTGAGCATGAGCATGTAAATTTAGTATTTTTTTGTGTTTTTAACGAGTTAGGTCACTCGATGTGGTTACTACAAATTTTGCGGAGTTAAAACTCAGAACTAAGCATCGCCAAAAACAAAAAAAGCAAAATGGCAAATTTGTAAGGAACAGCTTCGGTTTTTTGCCATAATTAATATTCGATATCTCTATTATTATACTATATCTAATATTGAATATCTAATATACAGAGCGCTGCACCGTAATCGCAGGGCCGTGGGTTCAATTCCTGCCAGAGGACCTAGTGTTGCATTTTTCGCAACTGTTCCTGATTAGGTCTTAAAATTGTGTATATATCTACTCACTTGGATTATCCACCAAACCCAGTATATCTAATATTGCTCTGATGTTGAAATTTTCACGCTAAACTGATTCAAAAACGTTACAAAATGATTTCAAAGATGGTATTTCAACGTCAAGGACGACGTTTATCGGCGAAAACAGTTTAAGGTTCATGAACATTTCTACACGCTTTGTGAAACGTCTAACGATGAATTTTATATTATATCTATGCTTAATAAGCGTATAAAAACGTACCAGCATTATATACTTCGGCAATTGATAATTATGTTGTTAAAATGAAAAAACTTTTTGTACAAAAATATCAGAAAAATATATGACAGTGTTACCATGGTTACAGTGATGGCAAAATACTTTATATAACAACAACGTTTGAGTACTATAATTATTTCGTTTGAACGGGCGAGGGGGTTCTGCATGCATGTATTTATAGTATTTTATGAAAACGTGTTGTATGTATAATTGTAGTAGTTTTTTATTAGGCCTCCCGTTTACACGGCACCAGATAAATTTTTGTTGCGTTTACGCGGTAATTGAGCAAAGCATCGCTTCTACAATATCGAAGATCAATACACTGCACTACTTCAAAACCTGACGAAGCTTGGGTGCATTATTCTTTAGTCAACTATCATTATGTTCACGTATAACTTGTGGATAATATTTGCGAGGCTCGGTGATAAAAAGCAAATAAAAAGGCAAAATATGGCAGAAATCGTGTTGTGACAGGGCGTAAGTGAAATGAACTGTATTATATCTCAACAAAACAATATCAACCCTCATGAAATCTATTAGTATTATATATTGAAATAAGTAGAGTATTTTATCCTATGACAAAAAGATTAAGGAGATAAGAAAATATAGCCTTTTTTAAGGTGTATGAAGTTATGTGATGTATAATTAGCAATTGACCTGGGATGGTGCATAGTAATTTTCTTGTAAAATATTGTAACTAGACACATTTCATTCTCCTATGACCACCCCTAAAAGTAACCATTCTAAACACTATAAGCACTTCAGAAAGTCTGTAGCTTTGATGGTTTAGGAGATAAAGCTATGTCGACAGTGCCGTTTCTGGGTGTGGTCATTTTCGGGCATTTGGCCCCGGATTCGGGTTTTCGCACATATACCATGTTGTCCGTCATGGTCATTTTACCCTAAAACATGCAGTTGAGATTATCATACAAACTCGTGAAGTATGAAATGCGTACAAACTCATATAGAGGTCCTAGACTATACATACTTTTTCCATCGTGCCTTGAAATATCTGGAAAAATATAGTCCATAAAACAATGCAGTTCCTAAACTTAATAATTTAAGTTTATTAAACTCTCGTGCAGTTTGTAAACTAGATACAGAAACTGAATTAACGAGCCTAGATTTGACCTATCAATAAGAAAGGGAATAAAAGGAAAAACTGTTTATATACAACGTTTCAAACCTATAAACTATATATTAAAGTTATTTAAATATCTGCATAAAACTATATCTATGAAAAGTTAATAGTATTTAAAGGTAAAAAAGTCACCACATAACTTTGTTCGACAGTACGATTTATCATTAAAAAGATAAAAGTTTCGACTGTTGTTGTTTCGCAAGTTATAGTCATGTTCTCTATCACATGAATGGGGTAATAATGTATTTAATAGGTGATTTGGGGTTTTAATTTTGTCCATATATTGTTTACATAATTGCTCTCGTCTTGTCTGTAGTTTTTCCACGTTGAACAGTTTTAAAATCATAGTTTTCTTCTCCAGGTTTAATAATTTTCAGGGCTCTTTTTTGGACCGATTCAATGTTATGTGAAAGATATTCAGGTATAGCCTGCCATTCTGGTACCGCAAATTCTAGTATTGGTCTTATAGTTGCAAGATAAACTTTTAACATATTGTCTGTTTCAACACCAGCTTTATGTAGTATACGCAATGAGTATAATCTTTACATGCTTTTCCATATATGTAAGCAACATGTTCATTCCATTTTAGGTCGTCTGTTAAAATAACTCCAAGAAGTTCATATTTCTTTACCTTTTCAATAGTATTATTACCCATAGTTATAGGTCTCAACACCGTAGTATTGTACTCTAAAAAATGTATTACCATCTCCTTACATTTCTTGAGGGACATAACCTTCAATCAATGACTGATTATAACTGTCTTGTATAACTGTGGCTAATTCCGGGGCAAATTCCTTCCACACCTTGTTTGGTAAGTTGTCTGGTCCTACTGATTTAGACAGTTTGATGCTCTTTAGTGAAAATTGGGCCTCTTCTACAGTAGCAAGAATTTCTGCGGGAACTTGGATTTTTTCGTTTTGCTGCAGTGGTAATGGTTAAAAATTCTCGGTCACATCTTGGTCATCTTTTAGAAATTGATGATACCATTCTTGTTTAATGCTCTGTCCAGTAAGGGATTTAAGATATTCCCACCATTTGCTACTTTTACACTGGTCTAGGTTTGTTATCTTCTGTTTATAATAAACAGCTTTAGTAGTTTTAACCTTTTGCTGGACTTTGTTCCTCCATTGCTTGTACGGCATAGAGTTTTTACCATATTTGATAAATGCATTTTGTCTTTTTTTAATCATGAGCTTGAGTTCTTTCGTTATCCAAGGTCGATCATTCTGGTGAATAATAACTGTTTTCTCTGGTAAATAAATATCTATCGCGTCTTTTAGTTCTGAAAGGAAAAGTTGAAACTTATCTTCGCAGGAGGTTTTATTCTGTTACAGAAGTCCAGTCCTTTGTTGTCATCCAGCGACCGAATGCGCGCCAGTTACTTTCTCTCATGTCACGTATTTTGACTTTCTTGGTTTCTTTGATATTTTCTGTTGGGGCCAATAGGTTTTGCTAGGATTGTAAAATGGTCCGATGGCGCAATCTTGGGGAGTTGCTGCATGGTAAATAGTTTCGGTCTATTTGTTAGATATTTGATTCTCTAGTGTTAAAAATAATTAATTGCTTAAGATGTTTGGATGCTGTTAGATGTATTTTATTTATTTAATTTGCCTTGTAAATTTATAACAGAATGGCAGGGAATCCGCAATTTTAACCCTGTTGAGTTTGGATTGAAATCTCCAGTTATTACAACTAGAGCGTTTGGGTATTTTCTTAGTAGGTTATCCAGATTGCGTTGAATATGATCCTTAAGTATTATATTTTCAGGTTCTCGATGGGATGTTGTGTGGTATATCACAACAACAATGATACACGTAACACTTCTAGGTAATTTATGTGGTCTGAGCAGCATCCAAAGCGCTTCAACTTGGTCCTCGATACATTCTTTAAGTTGTTTACAGGGAATACTATCACCGTACTACCTTTGTGCAAATTCCGAGGCAACTATGTCAGTTGGCAGCGAATCACCACCTAGAATAGTACCGGGTTAACCAGTCGGTTTGCACACTTCTACAGCAACACGAAAACACTTAAAAACAAGAAAAATATCACAGCTGCCATGAATGTAATATGAAAAGATATGTTTTGTTCAAGATTTTTGACTGTCAGCTTTCAAATTTAGCAACACATTTAGCTAGTGCGCGTTGAAAAATTCCATGCGTTCATGTATTTCTATCAATTGTTTATATGAAATCTGGTTTTCTGTTGACAAGTTGAAACTATTTCCTATCTTTTCTGTTAAGTATTTTTCTGTTTTCTTTCATGACACAAGTATAGTTTTTCTTCTTGTATATACCAGTTGGTCGGATGATGATTCCGATTTCTTTTTAATATATATCTTGGGTTTTCAAAATGTTTTCATTTTTCGGTTTTGTTTATACTTTACTTTCCTTCAGTATATTAAATAGTAAATTATATAACATTTTTAAAAAGAGCATGACATGAATTCTGAGATCCTCATGAATATTAAAGCAAGGGTGTAGTTGAAGAGGACTCGGGGGGACGGAGCCCCCCTTATTAAAATCCCATGTTTTGCAGATCCATGATCTTAACTTGGGATGTTCTTTGAAAATGTATTGTTAAAATAATATCAGTAATCTCTACCTGATCACTTTGATCCTACCATTGGATGATCTATGTGGCTCGAGCAAGAAGTAGCTTATCTATATGCATAAAAATATATATTGAAATTTTCCAAGTATATCATTTTGTCACCACAACGCTTTTTAACCCCTCCCCCGCCTTTGAGAGCCCCCCTTGTTAACGTTCCAGGATTACACCACTGTATTAAAGATATCGAGCAGGAGCAAAATGACTGTCGCCAAAATTATTTTAAGTAAATATAAGTAGAGAATTTTTTTTCAGCATCACAGAAAGAAGAAATCTTGTACGTTGATTTATTGAAAGATTGGGAAATCTCGCCGAACAACCTTAAGGTGGTGGACAAAAAACTTGGAGCAGGACAGTTTGGAATTGTTAAACAAGGTTTATATACACCTTCTGGAAATTCTGCTCAAGAACTTGTTGCCGTAAAAATGTTAAAAGGTACTGGATTTGGAATGCGTTTGATTCCGTTGATATGTTAGGACAAAATACATTAAGATATTTTTGGACAGTTTTAAACAAGCATGAAAGATATATAATTGAAGAAAATATCACTATTTTTCAAAAAAGCTTTTTGTAGTACGACCGTCTGACAAAACAGGATAAATTTATTTCTCTACCATTAATCTAGTCAAACCAGGTTGTTAATCAGGGTTGTGAAACACATAAGTTTTGAACTTTAGTTTACCGTTGATTTATATTTGAAAATATTGCCTGACTAATACTAATGAGCTTGTTTCAGTTAAGTAGGATTGCTAAGTAGGCATTTCAAACAATCTCTGACCAAACTAACCAAATGCGCGATTTTTCGCATCATCGGATTTAAAAAAAATTTATCTCCCCCCATTTCTACAGTGGCGTAGCCAGGGTGTTGTATTTGGGAGAGGGGGGACACACATAGATTCAGAACACGATCGCCAATGGCGCGAGAACCACGAAACAAGCCATGACCACGAAACAAAACATAATTTATATCGTTATTCCAGCCAATACACATTCCCCCCACTTTGTTCCCGGATTTCAACTTTTCAGAAGAACTGTTCTGGATCGAGATCATTGGAGCAGAACCCCGCCTACCTCACCCCCCCCCCCCTTGTTTGTGTAATATTTTGACGACAATCTTACCCTTTGTTGAAAAGTTAATGTTGTACGCATTTCAATGGTCTTTGCCTTGTTTCAATGGGGTCAATATTTGCTGAGAAAATCACAATCAAAGTCCTTAAAGAAAACTGCGAATGTTTTGTCGCGAAACCTAAAATCGACCGACAAATCGCAGCGTGTAAACCACTGACCTATACTAAATGGACTGAGCGCGCAATCTATTTTATCAGGAGCTCGGTGTCCTCACCACTGCTCACGTGATATAGGTCTTTGCTCTCATGCGTAAATTCGCTGACTTACAAATGCGTTGATAAACGGCTCGGTTCTATATATTTATATGTTTCAAACTCAAAAAAAAAGTTAATTTTGTGTTTTTGAGGCGAGAAATTGCTGCGAAATCATTGTAGAAAGTAAGTCAGTTTATACTAAATGTGATCTTTATGAAATTGGCGGGCTGTCAAGTATGTTTTCAACTCTCAATTAAAGCCGTATACATGTTTAGAAAAAAATCTCAAATAGCCGTAGAAAACTCCACAAAAACAGTCTTTTACTCAGTATAATACCACGAAAGATTGTCGGCAAAAAAGTTTCATGTCAACAGAAGGTTAATACTTACATAACACGACAACTTTTATGCAAAAACTATAGCATAAATACCAGCAATCAACGATGGGCCGAAGCTCTTGTTGTGGTCGTGTATAAAAACATACCGAAACCATCATTTTATTTAAAATTAAAATGTTTGTTTTCAAACTTGCAACAGGAAAATATACTAGGTAGTAAATATTTACCAAAAACAGCAAAGTTTACAATAAAAACAACACAGAATTGAAAAAAAATTAAAAACAAACTTCGTTAAATTTCAAAAACACAAATTCGCCCGCGAGCACAAATAACATTAGGAAAATATCCGTATGCGGTAATTTTCATCGATGCGAGGACCTATATGACGTCAGCAATGGTGAGGACACTTTTTGACCTCGAGCACTCAGTCCATTTAGTATAGGTCAGTGGTGTAAACGTACCTTAAAAACACAGGCCGCAATTTCAATTCTTGTGAATAGCGCACGCAACGTGTCTCGTAACCTTAACAATCTACGTTTTCCGGCCAAGGTTGTAGCTAAAGACGACATGCATGATAACAGCTATACAGTTTGTAAGATTCCATCATTTAAATGTCATTGTACAGTGCTACATTTATTGCTTACAGGTGTGTGTAGCAAGGCTGGCTTAAATTCCAATGACAAAATAATATAGTTAATTTGTTAAATACTAGTAGATTTTGAAAACGCATTTGATTCAACTGTTCAAATTTTCTGAGCTAAATATGTTGAAACTGTGTTGTTTAATTTCACATTATTTCACCATGTTGACTTTGTTTAGATAATGCGAGAGAATCTGACTTAACGGATCTACTGGCTGAGTTAGAGATCTTGAAAAAGATCAACAAAGAACCACATCCAAATGTCATAAGATTTATTGGAGGCTGTTCATTAGAAGGTGAGACTATTAAAGAAGGGAAAACTTATGAATTTAGAAGACGAAATTTATCAATTCATTTCTGTAGAATCTAATCATTCTTATTTAAAAAAATATTAATCTGACAGAGTGGAGCAGTTGCAAATTTCTTATTAGTGGTGAGGTAAAGGAGAAATTGTAATTACCAATATTCGAACACATCATTCAGTATATCTGTAGTGTTGGGAAATATAATCAAAAACGAAAAAAAACAACATTAGAAAACTGGGTAAAACAAGATCCAGGCGAAAAATTGCATTGAAATGTCATGTCCGTCATTCCGTCATATCAATTTTATACAATAATGCAACTTGTTATGGATACAGGGACGATACACGGAATAATTTGAGTTTTTCGAAAATATTTCTTAATACCTGTTGTTTCGTATGTCCATTCTGCCTCCCGCAAATATCTATCCGTTGTCTATCATCAATGGACATCTGAAAGAGTAGCTTGCCAAGCATTTGACAAACACGAAGTGTGTTGCTTTAATGTCATTACGAAAGTGTGCGTAGCCGTACAGAACATCATTTACCAAAAAGAATATTGGAAATATTCAATAGCCTGAGGATCTTCCAGGCCCTTAACTAATAAGGTATTTTACTTAACATTATCTATTTTACACCGACTACATGCAACTGCATGCTTGACAATTTCTCGCTATGTTCTATAAAAATACATAATTTATATTATTATTTTTTATATCAGGAAAATTCCTTGTGGTAACGGAGTTCTGTCCTGCTGGAAACCTGCAGAAGTTCCTAAGAAAAAGTAGAGTCAGTTGTAACTCTGAAAACTCGACGGCGAAATATGCAAATATAGCATCGACGTTAAACCATCGTCAACTGTTGAAAATGGCACTTGATGTTGCAAGTGGAATGGTCCATCTTTCTGTTCAGAAGGTATTAGGCGACCAATTACATGGGATATTTTCACACAGGGCGGAAAGTTCTGCTCAGATTTTGCTATTTTGAAATTTAAAATGGAAAAACGATGTAAGATTTCTTAACTGTGATAATTTGAATCATGTGTACAGTTAGTGTACGGTTGGTGTTTTCACCAGGTAAGCTACATCCCACTTAATAAACTGCTTTATAACCTTTCAGCTATGATCCTCATTTCTTATACAACCCATTTGTCAGTGGCACAGTGGTTGGTGCATCTCCTTTAACCTCTGCTACATAATTAGCTGACTTTGGTGTTTTACTCCTATGCTAAAAATTTTCCCTTCCTGCAGCGAATGATTTTTTGAGAAGATTGAAAAGTGGCATATAAAGTCGTAGTAAAGTATTTTAATACTTTTTAGTTTGTTCATCGTGATTTGGCTGCCAGAAATATTCTTCTTGGTAAAGATAATGTGGCAAAGGTTTCTGACTTTGGTTTGGCGAGAGATATTGGAAGTGCTGAAGAATATATACGAAGTAACCAGGTATACCTGATAGGTATTTTATCTTTTATAAACAGATTTGCTGCGAATTGAACTCTTTCTTGTTGTCCAACGCGGAACGTAGTCTGAATTATATGATGAATAACTTTATATAGTCCTAATAGGGAATCGAATCAAAGTTGTCTTATTTACCGTAACAGGGCTCCGATCACTCACAATAATTGCTACACAGTGGAAACACTAAGCTATACAGGCACTAAACGGAGGATATATCCACCTATTCATCGAGTTTTATAATATATGATTCTTGGATGGTCATATGTCGGCTTACTTACGAAACGGATTAATAGTTAATTCCTTGTTATCCCGAACAAAGTATAATCGGGGACCGCGGAGCAGGGGGGTTATTTAGCCCGCCAAACCAAAAAATGGACCGCGGAATTGAGTTCAGTACTTGTCGAATCCTAAGAAATCTAACTCAAACCTAATAACCTTTCCATTACGTTGCGATCGATAGATTTTTATTGCTTTCTTTAATTCCTCAGTATGTTTGTGCCTATACAGTTTTGTTTTTACCGGTAATCACCTTATTTTTACCGTTATTACTTTCAATATGTTTTATAGAATTTACTTCCCGTAAAATGGATGGCTTTGGAGAGTTTAATTCATGGTCGTTTTACAACAGCTAGCGATGTGTAAGTTAATATACTCTTCAGTGGAAAATTATTCTTAGCAACAGAGAAAATTTACCCAGGGCAAAATTACTATCTGTTGATCGACATTATAGTAGTAATAAGCAATCAGGGATTATTTAATTTTAAGGTGCAGTGATAACCAATTTGTGCAGTGATAAATCAGATTTGTACAGCGATAAATGGAACTTTATGCATGCAGTAATAATTTTTTCTTTAATAATATATAAAAATAGATGTTATATTATAAGCAAAGAAGAGTACAGATATATATAGATCTCTCTATATGCGTCTGAAAATACTGAAAATCAAGATTTTTGAGCTCCAGAGGCTCAAAAATAGGAACATTTTCTGGGGGAGGACCTCTACACCCCCCTTCCATGCTGTTTAACATGCCTCTACGTTCAAATACTACTGTTTTTTGCTCTTTCGGTACAGTGAAAAATTTCCTTAAAATAATCCCTGTAAGCAATGTTAGCCATGAAATCTTTCTGGTTAAGACAGAGAAATCGCCGATTAGGTAAATGATTGACGGTTTACTGTAGCATGTTGTAATGCTGTACTCGTGTAAGGTAACATGCACTGGTGTTAAGTCGTATAAAATAATGTATAATTTTATTGATGTAGATGGAGCTTTGGCATTCTGCTTTGCGAAATTGCTACCTTGGGTAGGTAATATTCGAATGTTAAAATTTTGAGTGTCGTAAAGTTATATTTTTTACTGTATACATCATCCTTGTCCCCAGACTCATGCTAGATTATTCTATAATTCGCAGTGGCTCTGGGTCCCGCTGTTGATCTGCTTCAGAATTCCGAACCTTACAAACATGGTGACTGCGAGGGATGCGAATATATATTATTTAAAACTTAAGAAAATCGTAAGAGAATCATACTGAAAACATTGTGACAACACATAGGCAAAGGAGCTAGGGAAAAAACGCTTAAGCATTTGCATTACCAACAATAAAACATTTAACATTAAACTTTGTAAAAGCATCTGTGAACATTGCAGCGGATATCGCCATTATAAACTTTTCACCGTCTCAAGGATTTACTGTACAATTTATCGCTAGCTATGACATGCCTCAGATTCAAGTCTTTCCTAACCGATCTTAATGCACATATGCTTTTCATATTCATGAATAACTAATGAGCCGTAAACAAAGGAAATCAGTAATGTCACGGCAACTGGATATGTGATCATAATTAGCATGGAATTACGGCAAGTTTAGCAACAAATTTATCCACAAAATACTGGTTCATTCGTGATTTGAAATGACGTATCAACACTCCCAATTCGGATTTTACCGCATATCCAGTCTTGGCAATTAGTACGGAGTCATGGCCATAGAAGTATTAGATATAGAACGCGTACTCCCATTTCTTCTCAGTCAAAATTCCTCTATGATCGGATTTGATATATTACATAAACACACATCCAGTGCACCCAGTTTCAGTTAAATCTTCAATTAATCATAACCATTATAACAGCTAAATATTTTTAAATTTCAGGTGAAGAGCCATATAAGAATATATCGCCATATAACATTATTAATCACGTGGGATCCGGGTGTCGAATGCCAAAACCATCGCACTGCTCCAGTGAAGTGTAAGTAATGGGATCAAATTTATATCTGTCGAATAATGCCACCTTAAGTATTTTAGTTCTCCATCACATTACGTTAGGAATCACACACTGCAGAATGTTTGTTTTACCTAAAAAGCACGTCATATAAGGAAGTTAAGAGAATCTTGCAGGTCTATAGTGTCTGCCGTGAAATTGAATATAATGTAAAACGTTGACTTGATAGCAACTAATTCTGAAAGAAATATATGCTTCTCAACGTTTCGAGCAAAAGCTCTTCATCAGAAGACGAAGCGACGAAGGACTTTTGCTTGAAATGTCAAGAAATATTTTCATCATTCTTAGATTGAGTAGATATCGTGAACTTCAAGCCTTCAACATGTTCGAAAAAGTTCGCTTAATTTGAATTTTTCAAACAACTTTTACACGCGGCCGGAACACAATTCAATTATTCAAACTCCTTGGAGAAATCTGATTTGCCGTGGTTGATATTTAGGATGTTAACTTTTTCAGAGTCATAGATAGTTTAGACCTCTGCTGGGTATTTCTGGAAATATTTTAGATCCGTTGTCTATATTATAGATGAAAAATTATACTTGTTTACATGTTTTCCATTTTAGGTATGAAATAATGACAAATTGTTGGAAAGTGAATCCAAACGACCGACCTAAATTTTCAGATATATGGCAGGAGCTTCATGACATGCTAACTGATAATGAGGTACATATGAGTTATAAACAGGTTCTGTGTATACATGTACTGTCTATATATAAATTAATAGAATTGAAGTTCCTTCCTACTCTTAATATTCGGCAAATGCATGTCCATAAATGTGCCTGTTTGATAAAGTTCAGGGGTCTTAAAGTTATTATGAAACATGGACCTATATATGGACACAATTAAGATGGGATTTAATATAGATAATAATATAATAATTGGCATATATTAAAATATATATTAAGTATATATTAAATTGTTGCGCTATTTAGCAAGTGTTATGATGTCGTTTTATGTTAAATTTCTATTGTTTAGCAGCTAACTCAGCCGTTTTCTTCAAGCAATAGAAAAATATTCATATGAGACGTCAATTTTTAGTCTAGCCTTGTAGTTAGTACTAATGTTGGCAATATTTAAATGGCACGCAGATTTTGATGTGTTGTTCAATGTTGAATATCTTGAAACTTGGCCGACATGGACAATTGTGACAATGGTATTTTCGCTCGGTTACTTTTATTCTTATCCATATTTAGAAATCATACATCGACGTGTACCAAGTGGATAACGAAGAATTATATACGGCGTTTGAGCCCTGTCATGTGACCAAGAGTAAAGGCGAAGCAACTGCTTGAAGCAAACATCATCAATTTTCCTAGAGTATACTATGTGTTCGATATAGTGGAAATACCTTATTTGGTAACATCATAACAAGCGTATCTTCTTCACCAACCTTGTACAGTTTGCGTTAGCTATAGAAATCTTATCGCCAAACCAGTGAATTTTCACCCGTGAAAAAGAGAGCTAGCTGATAGAATGCACTATGATAGAATGCACATTCGAAGCTGATAGAATGCACAATAACATACCTACATCATGTATTTCGAAAATTGATAATGGTATAGGTAAAATTGCTAATCTTGGTTTTTGCCATTTTGTACTGTACAAAAATAAAAATATATATCTTCGTGTTGCCATGACTACCACTTGAATACGTGTTGACTTGAGGCGAACCAGCGTTCGGTCAGCGCAGCGGTTTGCTGATAAGCATTACTTCATGTTAAAATAATATCTGGGAACTATAATTGCTTGGCTAGGGCTAGCTAGGACAAAGGGTGTATTTATGTAGGGCTGCATGCATGTATTTCTAGTGTATAACTAGAACGCATTCATAGAGACTGGATACGTCCGCCACTTAATTAAGTTAATTATTCATGCATACACTATACATTCACTAACTACGCGTAAAAATATTCTGGGTTCAAAATTGACTCATCGTATTCAATAGGATGCTCTATCCAGTTCTAGTTTTCAGATCAGTGCATGTAAATAAAGTAAATACTAATATGCGGACTTTATGAATACGCATAAAGAGTGCGTAAATATGTACAAATTAGCTGGTGTACTGTCAATTGTCCTGTATATATAATAATAGAATAATAATTACCAATTGTTGAATTTGGTTCTTCCATGTCCAAGATATGGAGAATGATGTAGGCCAAACACGAAAGTGTTATCTGCCTTCAGAACAGAGGCCTTGATAGTTCTCAATATCATGCGAAAGCCGAACTCAATAATTTCATTATTATCTAGTTAAAAGATATAGAAGACATCTGCACCTGCGGGATAAATTTTTCAAAATAATGACGAATTATTACCATATGGACGAAAAGTGTCTCCTTTCTTTCTGAAATATTTATCGAGCAGACAAACCGGAGGTTTATCTTTGCTAGTCTTTAACTATAATATGTAAAATGTGAGCACTTTCCATATATTACCTATAGAAAATTAGAGCTGCTTCGAAGTTAAATCGATTGTTTTAAAATGTAAACGCTTTCTACACAAATAGTTAATATATAAATTTTGTAGTAACTAAAAACGGCTACCTACCAACAATATATTGTCTCTTTTTTTGATCATATCTTGCCTCACGAATTGCCGGCGTCAAGCCATCCAGTTTCTTGTCTCCATGTCTTCGTTTGGCAAATATTGGGAACCAAAAACATATTCAGAATCGCTTTAATCCGAAATAGAACCCGAAATATCACTCTCGCGCCATTCATGTTTAGAGTGTAGTTCAAACAAACTCACTAACTTCGTAGATCATTTCATTTTCATGTGCGATAGTGAGACAACAAGGTTGTTCTCCTTTTCAGCCGTGTTCGCACTACAAACCTTGTTTTGTAGTTTAATCCGAATTTCCGTGTTAGTCAAATTGAGCGAAAGCCAGGCCTAGGATTGCTGCGAACACGCGGCTTTAAATGCAAGATACGATAAACAGTGAACATAGTACCATTTACTGAATTATTGTACTTGGAATTCAGTACATAGTAAAGTTTGAAGAATCTCTTGAGCATTTGACGTTGACCACCTTGTGTAGCACCGTGTATAACGCTTACTGAACCGTGAATATTGCTTTAGTACCTTGTGATTAGCCTACTATAAGTTTTGCCTGAATAATTATTTTTATTATTCTCTTTTGTAAACAACAACAACAACAACAACAACAATTAGTTTTAATCTATTAAGATTGCTCAATGGGCAATTCCAGCTATCGCAATGCATGCCGGTAAAAGTGGTTATTCTTCCATTTCGCGCAAAATGGCGGACGGAAAATGTGTATTTTACACGAAGCTATATTTTTAAATTTTTATGCTTTATTTTTCGTTCCAAACACTGATTTAAAAGTTGTATTTTTTGCAGAGGTGATCAAGATTCTTAAACGTAAGTTTCGGCGAAATCCATTCGATAATTCGCGAGAAAATTGCTTTCGAGTTGACACAGGAGTGAAGCAAATTTGGCAAAAAGCTGGCTTCGAAAACTACTCTGTCGCACGTTTTGAAGTAAATAAAGTGATCGGTAAGAGCATTGTAGACAATTTACCCCTTCGAATGGAGCTCTGTAACCAAAGAATCTAGATTTATTGTTATTATGTATTTCTGGCTGCTTGATTTCTACGTACAGGCAGTTAGAAATCAAAATGTTTTAGCCGACATTTTGTCAACATATCCCAGGAGCATGGCTTCACTTTGATATGGTTTGTCGCGAAAACAAACCCGGTTTACCAGCAACTTTCTCGTTATTTCCGAACAGTATTGACTGTAAAACACTTCTGCTTTGCTGTTGACTTTAGCTTGGCTATATTTTTTGTTGTTGCCACATGTGTTTATAGAATAGTTGCAAAAATTAGTGTTTTGGTTGCTGTGTGTATGCAAAAGGCACTGATCTAATAATAGACTGGATATATCTTCAATACCTATGAAAAATGAAGCCAAAATCAATCGGCGCAAATTTACTTCCGGTTACTACTTTGCAGCGAAAACAATATGGAGTTGTATAGGGAAATGAGTCGGCGAGGCTGGTTTTTCACAATTTTGAGGCATTTCCAAGCGCTGGACTAAACCGTTCGTCTTGTAATGAAAAGAACAGGATATTTTCTTACTTTTGGAGAGATACTTTTGTAGATTTCTGTAAAAAATCACCGCGAAAAATGTTTGACAAGTTCCATACGCGAAGTCCATTTTCGGCCAAAACTCTCTGCCAAGTGGTCTTTCATGCTGGCATTTTCGCTAAACAAATACTCTGGCTGAATAGAAACTCAAGTCGAATGGTTTAAACGAAAGGTAAGCAATGTATAATAAGCGTTTGTCTTTCTCAATCAAGCGAAAAAGTATAGAATATCGGTGTTGCTCTCGGGTTATGTTGTGCTATGCCTATATGAACATTTATAGCAATAATAGCTTTATATCTATATTGGCTAATTGCATTTTGTATCTCAGATTGGAGTTTCTCATTTTGTATCTCAGATTGTTCTTGACCGAAAAATACATTTAAATAATATATAAATGGATTCGTTTCTAAAACAAGCTCTGTATCATTCATATTATAAACTGCTTCAAGTGTTTTTATGCAGAAAACTTGCAATCCAGTAGAGTCTGAGGGTAGTATGGAGCACTAGTATACACCATATTAAAATGGTGTATGCCAAGTTTGACTAGTTGTCAATTCTCACATTTGAAATTTTTATTGTATGGAGACTAAAACATTGAAATCATCCTGATCCACTGGTGCTGACCGCTGTGATTAGCAGAGAGGTCCCGTATTTTAGAAAGTGGCTTGTTGAAGTGACTGTATCATTGAACAATAAATTATCTGTTCCTTTTCCAAAGTAGATGAACATTTTGTAATCATATGAACATGAATAGCTATGTGACTCAAATTTTTAATAATGCTGTATAAAAATTAGTTGTTTTAACATAGTATGGATAAACTGATAATTATCTTTTTGCTGTACCATGCCCATGGTCTTCCCTCACCAGATTAAGACCCCTAGTAAATTCTGGTGAGCTGCTCTCCTCTCTTGTAATATTCCATAGTCTAACATTTTCAGGGTTTCTTGCAAATATTGACCTTTTCCATAAAGTATACATTACATGTATGCAAATTAAGTGTGGAAATATATCACTTTCCCACATACATAAGAGTACCATAGACTGCAACTGGTTGTCTTGCGTGTTCGGTTGGTTGTTCTCATGCATTTACTTGTTGGTAACAAATACTGGTCATTACATTTTGGTAATTTGGCTTATTTGAGGTCATTTCAAAACCACCAAGATGGTTGACATGCTGCTTCATGTTTCATAAAAAATGCACAGAGTTCTACTAATTAACTCATTAAAGGACAGGTGCATAATGCTTCCCTTGACAAGTAGAATTATCTGGTGTTAGACAGAGTATCATAGGCGTAGGAAACAACTTCAAGTTTGGGGGGGGGCACTTTGTCTTAAGGGCATCTCTTCTATTAGAAAAGGGCACTTCTTCCATTGTTTTAGCTGATGATAACTATCATATTCAAGTTGATATGTGATGATAACCACATATTCAAGTTGATAAAGATTATATCAGAGTGTTATAGTAAAGTCCGCTTCTACCAACTTGGGAAAACAGCCATGGAAGTGGTTTCTAAAAAAAAAGTGAGAAAAAAGTTGGATAAACTTGTCTTGTTTAATCACAAGTGGATCGCAGTGATGAAACTATCCACTTTAATACATAGGAATGGAATGAAGTAGTGTATTGGATTGGTGTAGAAAGCTCACTGTGTCTCCTCGATGTGAAAGAAGAGAAAAACCGGTTTCTTTAGGAACGAACAACTATTTAAAAGTTTACAAATCAACTTTTGATTGAGCTCATACAACTTTGTCCCATGTCCTTTTTACAATTTTAGTATCATATCTGAATAAAAACACTTGAAGCAATTTATAATATGAATGATACAGAGATTGTTTTAGAAACGAATCCAATTATATATTATTTAAATGTATTTTTCGGTCAAGAACAAAAACCAAAACTCCAATCTGAGATACAAAATGCAATTAGCCAATATAGATATAAAGCTATTGTTGCTATAAATGTTCCCGAGAGCAACACCGATATTGTATACTTTTTCGCTTGATTGAGAAAGACAAACGCTTATTATACATTGCTTACCTTCGTAAGTCCTTTGTCTGCCCACTACTCCAGACAGTAAGTAATGACTACTAGTGATTGCTGAAAGTAAGTTGTTAATAAGCCCTTTGTCCCATGATATACTGTAGTTCTCCTATAATTGTTTAGGGGTTGTTCATAAGAACCATGCTTGCTATGCCCATACCAAGATTGCTTCATAATATATTGTTTGATATAAATCTGTAACCTTTGGGGTCCAGTGTTGGCTGCAGCAAAAAATATACAACACTGCTAGTCCCACAACATCGGCCATGACTGCTCGCTTGCTAGTGACGAAGGCCAGATTTTGTGAACAAACTAAACTGTTATGGACCATCAGGTCAGTTTCTGCTTCTCTTGCTGATTCATGAAGGGCCTGCAACTGTATGTCACTCAAGTAAATCAATTAAAAAATGTATCAAGTTCACAGGGGGTGGATGAAATCGTCAGATTGGCACTTCCAAAGGGGCACCTTAGATCCCTGTTTAAGATATTGTACTTAGAGGGGGAGATATCTTCCTAAGAGAGGGTGGAGATAGTGGGCAAACTTCCCATTTCCCTTAAGGGGGAGTGTGAACATTTTCTGTAATTACCTATTTTGCAAAATATACACTAATTTCATTTTCCAGGAAATATCATTATATCATTTCTTTCTGTTGGCTTGGATAGCCAAACATATTAGGCACATGACAAGCTTGCAAGGCGAGCTAGCATGATTTTCCAGGCCATCATCTGCCTACAATAACTCATGCGGATATTTAGGTGGGAATTAAATAAATAAAACCATGGACTTCAAAAGTATTAAACAAAGGTAATTGAGTTGGCTGAAGACAAAATCTTTAAAAATGCCAATTCTTACTATTGGGCACACTAAAACCACCCTAACCTCTTTATCTACAACAATTGTCATGAATGTACCAACTGTGATCAGCAGCAACATGCACCTAGTTTTTTAATTTTCCCCAAGGTGTTCAACTTCCACAGCATTTACATTAAAGTAAGCATATCTGCATGAATGCATATTCAACAGTTATTTACATATTGGTTTTAGTTGTGTTGGAAAGAATAAATTGATAGTTCAGACCTCTAAGTATAAACTTTGTGGAAGAATAGGGGCAGTTTATTAACAACTTTATAAACCCTGAAATTCAAGAACCCACTCTTCCAGGAGCACAGATATTGCACCTCCCTAAAATTTATTTCACCTCCCCCTGGCCTTGGTCCTAGCAAGCGGGCAGTCATGGGCTGCAACCACAAGCCTTCCGAATGTTGTGGGACTAGCAGTGTTGTATATTTTTGGCTGGAGCCGACACTGGACCCCAAGGTTACAGATATATATAAAACAATATATGAAGCAATCTTGGTATGGGCATAGCAAGCATGGTTCTTATGAACAGCCCCTAAACAATTATAGGAGGACTACAGTATATCATGGGACAAAGGCTGTTTATTAACAACTTTCAGCAATCACTGGTAGTCACTACTTACTGTCTGGAGTAGTCACTGATCTATACATAGGCTGGATAGCGCATCTCTTATTAATTTTGAGCAAAAATTGAAGCCAGTTTTTTAACCGGAAGTCAAGGAGCGACAACACGACATCGTTCCAACGTTATTATACTTTTGTATTACAGAGTCATAGTTTTCGCATTTTTCGGCAGTTTATACATTGGAGATCGGGCCAATTTTTTTATCACGAAGATAGGAGCACACGAGGAGTATTTGGAGCGAAAAATTGCAGTGATATTGGTTTCAGATCAGTAGGAAACGGGATTTGTAAGTTTGAAGGAGTGATCAATACAAACACAAAAAACAATGGCCAACTTGACCCCGTGTCTTCCCCGGCTTGATTATCGAGGTTTTCAACGAGATGGAGATTATTTCTATTCAAAATATAGAATTACTGCTACATCACAAGAAAAAGTATAACAATTCGATGAAACGAACCAGTAAACACTGCGTAAAAGTCTAAAATAGACAAGTCTAAAAATTTTTAAGATGTTCATCAAAGACATCATATTGATATTAATCAGTGATCATAGCAATCACTTGGACACTTCATATATATTACATACTATAAATACCTATAGATATTCGTTTGAATATGACTTTCATATCAACATTTTAATGCACCTATCAATGTTTAGCCCCAGGATGGGGGGGGGGGGAAACCCAGGGGAATTTGACATTTATGACTCAGTCACTTTGTCAAATATACCCCACTCTATAGCTGGCCTCTGGAGACAAGATACTGGATCAAATAACACCCCAAACTAGGCCGAAATCAATCTGAAAAGAGATATTTAGTATGTTAATGTCAAATTTTTCCACTGGGGTTGGGAGGGGGAGGGGATTTACATTGACTGGTGCAAAACACTAATAGGTGCATAATATAAACAAGCATTATTTTAAATATAAACAACCAATCACTGCCTATTTAACTACACAATGATCATTCATTGGTGGCAAAAAAGAACAAGTTTACTTAATTTCTTTCTGATTACTTTACCACATGTATCTTGTGTTGCTACCTTGCCCAGATGGTATAGCCTGATCTTACAGTAACACTTGACAATTGATTTGATCAAGCTAAATATGTGGTTGTCTTCAACAGTTGTGTCATACATATGATCATTAAGCTCTTTGAACACTATAGAGGGGTTGCAGGATCCTAATACTGAAACAGCAATTGCATCAACAATTCCTTTTCCTTGGGGAGGGTTCCCTCCAGCTGTTACCAACATTCGCTCGAAACACTTCTCTGTTTCTTCACAAACTTCTCCTCTAATATGACTCCGCAGGAGAAGACGCTTGTATGCTGCAGTGAATTGTTGGGTTGTTGGATTATTATTGAATCCACCGGTTGAACGAACAGCTCCAAAGGACAATTCCAGGTGGTCCTGACTCAGCTTGTAGTTGAGAAGGTACTTGAGTGGTGCATCTTTAGCCTCAACAAATTTCTTGAAGATTGCTTTTGTGCTTTTGATTGCAACCAAAAATCCAATAAATCCAGTCTTCCGCCGTGTTGTGTGCATGATTTCACCAGCTGCATTTTTCAGGCCAAGTATATACCTGTATGCTTCATCAAGGAAGCGATCCCATGATTGTTTGTTGCTGGTACGAAGTGGTGCCTTGTAGCCTTTTGCAAGTGGATTTCGGGAGTTGAGGATGTCGAAAAGGTGATCAACAACACGTATAAACTTTACTGTTGCTTCTCTTCCTTGGAATTGTGAGAGCTTCAAAACATTGGTGCAATATTCAATGGCATCAGCAACACTTGCACTGAAAGATTGGGCAGCCAAGTTGACTTTCATCTTTTGTTGCTTCCATTGAATGTGAGCCATCTTCAACTTGTTGCCAAGTCGAAGTCCTTCTGTTTGTTGGAGCTTCTGCAGCTCAACCAAATATTGCCATTGGATCTTTTCTCCATCTTTGTCAATCAAAATCCCATACTCTGCCAGTGTATTTCGTAATAACTTTAACATGTGACAGACATCAAGCAAGACATAAATTTGTTGCTTTTTATCTTCAGGATGTGGGAAAGAGGTTACCAGGTTAGAAACTTTCAAGGTTGCTCCAAGGGCAGATAGCATGCTAAAATGGCAGGAAGGACCATCACAAATTAGCGAGATGACTTTAACACCGACATCATGTAATCGCTGAATGCAGACTTTCACAAGATTTGCCCGTTCCGCACCACTTAGACCATCTATAAAAAAGTAGCCACATGGTACTTTCCAGGCATCATTAACACTAACTGCCATGAAGAATAATGCATCCTTGGCTGCAGGCAGTGAGTCATCATCGACACCAGCACCAAGATCAACATATCCATGGTACTTTTTACCATCCCAGGCAATATGTTTCTTGATGGCCATTTCATCGAGCATCAGGGAGCAAATGACCTCCTTCCCATTCTTCCGTGCATCTTCAACCTTTACTTTCAGGGCATTAAAAGCTGGTTTTGTGAATCCAGGGTCTGCTGCAACTTTTCCATACCATCGTCGGATTTGAGATTGACTTGGTAGAGCGAGATTGAAGGTTTTTCTCACAAACTCGTATGCTTTGGCTGAGTAGAATTGCAATGTCAATGCAAACGACTTCAATGCAGGTGAGTATTTCCTTCCTTTTCCAGACTTTTTCCCTGTCATTCTCTTCATTAAGGCCAAAGGTACTCCCATAAATGTCTGATTGAGCATTTCCTCACAGCTAGTTGAAATCAGATCTTGCTGCTTAAGGGTCTTCACAATATCTTTCATAGAGGCTACCTTTTTTGTTAAACGCCGAGACTTTTGTTGGAAATGCTTTAATGTTCTCTTCAATGATTTAATTTTTCCATTCTTTTTTTCTAGTTTCCGATGCATCTTGTCTTGTATGGTCTCAACAGATATTGGATCTTTATGAGGCTCAGATGTGGGATTTTCAGATGTTTGGTCTTCAGCTAACTTGCTACTCGGTGTTGTTGTGATTGTGCTATCATTATCCAAACGTGGCTTTTTTGATGGTGGACCTTCATCTTGGGCAATAGACATTGGAACTTCCCGATCACTACTGGGTGTTGTGGGTGTCACTCTTAAAGCTGGTGGTTTGCGTCGTTTTGCCACCTGGAGATTAAATCCAAAAGGGGACTTATTTTTCATACAGTATCCAATTAGAATTGTATGCAATAACTAGTACTGTACGATATTCTGAAGGTTTTAATAACCTGGTGAAACATTTTCTGATGTCAAACAGAGAGAAATTTTAAGTGTACTCATTTTCAAACACTCGGATCAATGATTATAAACACAAATTTTCTATGACCAAGATTGTATTTCATTTAAATTTTCCTGCTGACAGCTGCAGTCTGGAAGCCAAAAGCTTGATTTGATAAATTATTTGAATGGACAAAGAATGTTTGTGTCTATCCAATATGTACTGTATATATAACCCTGGCTGCACTTATTTCTGGCCAGGCTACTTACACTGTACTGTATAATCTAAAGATTCTAAACAATAGCATTGTGAGTATGGTTTACTTGTAGCATCTTTCTGATACAATACCTTTCTAAGGTGTGTTGGAAACTTCTTGAATCGTGTGGGCACTGCAGTTTTCCTCAGTATGACTCTTTGTCTACTTCGATTAATATCGCTTTCGAGAAAATGATCTGAGCAAACAACAGAGGTCTTGCTCGGGTACCAATCCTTGCGATTAATGTTTTTTTATCCATTGGGCTTTGCGCTCTTCATTGGATGGAAAACTATAGAAATAGTTGTTATTCACTTTACCAGAGCTGCCCAAAGAAATTCAGGGGCCCAGACAAAACTTTCATTAAGGGCCCTTTCCTCCCCCCACCTGCTTGCCCTTAAAACAATTTTTTGACCCCCCCTTTTTTTAATGCATTTTGGGGGTCTTGGGAAAATTCCCCCTTAATTTGCCCCCCCCCTCTGGGCAGCCCTGCCCTTTACCTTCTTATAAGACATCTAATAATTATATTAAACTTTTTCTCTATATCATTGTTCCAGAAATAAATAATGTGATGTACCATACTTCAAACCAGGGCTGGAAAATACTTGGCAGCAGTGCTTCAAGCAGCATCACTGCTGCCAGGAATTTTTTATAAAATCTCTATGCAGAGGATATTGTTTTTTTTTTGTGCAATATTACACCTCTCTGAAGCCTATCCATGTAGGAGGTTTTACATTTGATACATACTCCATATTTTTTGTTATTTTCCCTTTCCCTCATTCTAATAAGCCCAATTTTTGATAACAAATATTTTCTTACATGTCTGAAATACATAATAAATGAATAATAATTCTCAGGCTATACTTTACTGCCTACAATTCATAAGGCATTTTTTAAGCTTCTCTTTAGCATGCATGCTCAACTGAATTAGAATAATCATTGATAATTAATGCTTATAAAAGTCTGCCAAGAAGCTATGAATTATTCAACTTACACATGAAATGTCCTGGGAAATTTTCGTTTAACAGCAGACTGTTCATCATCACTTCCTTCACTATCACTACGTAATTTAACCTCTCCACATTTCTTACGTTTTGAACAACCAAAACCACAGCAATTAGAACCATAAATTGTAGCCATTTTTCAATGCTGTGAACAAAATTTGGCGCCAGAATCGACCCAACCCGTCCCATTCTCTCATCATTAATTAAGAATATGTCTACTTTAAATAAAATTACTATATTTTGTTCATTGCAATGTAGAACACATTGAACTTAACTCATTTTTTATTTCATTTTAAGCCGGACATAATTATTTAATTTTTTTCACATTATAAAGTTTAACACAACTCAGAATCAGTCAATAAAAACAAACTATTAAACTTTAAAGCTATAATATAAATGTTCATTTATATGGTGCACGTATTTTTCAGTAAACCTTGTTTAGTTGATCAAATTTCCCGACTATAATCCATCCTTGAATTGTACTTGCATATTCTGAGAAGATTCTGAATGAAAATGTCCTTCATCTCTTAAATTTGACAACAATGTGCAATAAATCAATCTTTCAATGGCAAGACAATGTATGTTCACTCCTTCAAACTTCAAATCCCGTTTCCTACTGTTCTTAAACCAAAATCACTGCAATTTTTCGCTCCAAATACTCCTCGTATGATCCTATCTTCGTGATAAAGAAATTGGCCCGATCTGCAATGTATAAACTGCCGAAAAATGCGAAAACTATGACTCTGTAATACAAAAGTCTAATAACGTTGGAACGATGTCGTGTAATTGTCGCTCCTTGACTTCCGGTAAAAAAACTGGCTTGAATTTGCTAATATGAGATGCGCTATCCAGCCTATGTATAGATCAGTGGGAGTAGTGGGCAGACAAAGGGCTTTGCATATAATACATTTTCAGTTATTTCAATGGAGGGCAGAGGGCTTCTTAAAAATACAACCTTTTGCATACAAACAGCAACTAAAACACTATTTTTGCAACTATTCTATAAACACTTGTGGCCACAACCAAAAATATAGCCAAGCTAAATTCAACAGAAAAGCAGGAGTATTTTACAATCAATACTGTTCGCAAATAACGAGAAAGTTGCTAGTAAACCGGGTTTGTTTTCGCGACAAATCATATCAAAGTGAAGCCATGCTTCTGGGGCATGTTGACAAAATATCGGCTAAAACATTTTGATTTTTAACTGCCTGTACGTAGAAATCAAGCAGTCAGAAATACATAAAAACAATAAATCTAGATTCTTTGGTTACAGAGCTCCATTTGAAGAGGTAAATTGTCCAGAGTGCTCTTACCGATCACTTTATTTACTTCAAAACGTGCGACAGAGTAGTTTTCGAAGCCAGCTTTTTGCCAAATTTGCTTCACTCCTGTGTCAACTCGAAAGCAATTTTCTCGCGAATTATAGATTGGATTTCGCCGAAACTTCCGTTTAAGAGTCATGATCACCTCTGCTAAAAATTCAACTTTTAAACCAGTGTTTGGAGCGAAAGATAAAACATAAAAATTTAAAAATATAGCTTCGTGTAAAATACACATTTTCCGTTCGCCATTTTGCGCGAAATGGAAGAATAACCACTTTTACCGGCATGCATTGCGATAGCTGGAATTGCCTATTAGGTATTACAACAATAACATGAATAATAATAACAATGGCAATGACGCAATTTCTGCTGTTTCACAACTATTTTTTTCTTTCGTATCGCTTCATGTTTCTTAATCATTAATGAATGTCTGTAAAAATGAAACCATGAAAGAACGCCAAGTCAATTTTGCTTATGTGGACATCACACGCGTGCGGAGTCTCGATCATTAGATGGCAGAGGATTTAATGATAGCACAGATGGGATATTAGAGCACGTATACGGACCTAATGATGTATCCTCCTCCACTTGTCATTCCGATCCGCTTGTGGTCGCTGGATAAGAAGATATTTCGGTTTTTAGCATCTGGTTCTGTGGTTGTACCTCGTTCGACCGTTGCTTGTACCCAGGAACCGTTATCTGATTTGATCCATGATGGTCCCCATTCTCCTTGTCGTCGATGTCCGTTTCCAGCCCAGTCCTCAATAAACGAGTATATACCTTCAAACTTCTTGCTCGCTGCCAACGGACGTACCTGAAATGATGCCAACATCCTCCAGATATTCAACTCTGGGATACGAAACCAACCTGTAAAGATGGCTTTGTCGGGTTCTGGACTTGGTCGGACGTTAACCATCAGCTGGTATGTTTGACCAACATTCCAGTTGTATTAAAGGTAGCTTTTGTCTCCCGTGCCTTCTCCCCCGAAACGTTCAACTTTCACATCCTTTCCTTGGGCAATTAGTTTAACCAAGTCATCGGGCGATGCATTTGAATCGTCGTCTGCGATCGTGTGCGATCCTGGATGCCCATGTAGCCGCCAGTGAAGCCATTGGTCATGTAGTAGGTATTGGGGGCCGACTTTGTTACGGTGATCTCGTTGTAGAACCAGGTAATTGCTTGAAGATTAGAAGGGGCTGACAACCAAATGTGCACAGAAGGAGACATGAACACTTCTGTGGCAGGCACCCATCCACCCTCAGCTGTTAGGTACACTTCACTCACTTCATAATTTGCACTCCAGTCAGCCTCGTATGGTTCATCGGCAGCACGGTTGGAAGACGCGAAGCCTCCGGCAGCTCCACTAAGAACTTCTTGCATGTAGCTGGTATTGGTTATTAGTTACCTCCGTAGAATATCATTCGACTGATGCTTTGAGCGACCCAGATGTTTTTACCACGAACTTTGTCGTTAGTACGAGAGTAGTCACCTTGTTACCGTAATTTTGGCCGACTTTGGCCAAAATAAGTCGCAATTTCGATACGTCTGACATTCTTGCTGCGCTTTAAGTTTTGAAATTTATGTCTTCGGACTACGTTTCTATAATGCACAAAAAAGTAACGAACCCAGACAGAATATTAGACAGATTATAGCCTCCTTCAATAGAGGTCACCCGACTGTAGCAAGTGGTAAGTGGGGTTTGTGCTAATCATCCCAGTGATAGATTTATTGGGGGGTGCAGGGTGGTGCGCACCCCTCCTAGCGTTCGCCAAGGGGGGTGCAGTAGGGTACCAATTTCCGCATGAAATCCAAATTTTGGACTGGGCGGAGCAATTTTAAATATTGGGCCTTCGAGGGCCTCTTTGATCATCTAGGCAACCATATTCTTCAAAAAGTATTTTCTGATAAGCTCAGCCTAGTGAGAATGCAACCTGCCTCGGCCGAAAGTCGCGCCCTGCTTCAGCACCAGCGCCCGTTCAAACCTCCCATACAGTTTTGTTATACTGTATACTAACATGGTCTTTGAGGAAATGATCTCTGACGAAACACGAGCACTTGTTACGTTTTTAAGTATGGTAACAAGTATTATATTCCCAAACTTGCTAAATAGCAACTATAAGCCATCAAGCAATTGCTAATAAGGCATATATCAAGAAATGTTGCTGGAGTTTAAAGCGAAATCGCGTAAATCTATACTCCAAATACCTGTTAATTACTTTTATTTATGATAATTTATTATGTATGGCGAAGCGCATTGATGATGTGATTAAATGTAGAACTATTATAATTATAAGACATGAAACATGTATGTAATATAACAAGATTTAAACACGTGCTCGGTTAACACACGGTTGACACTTTGATTCACGTACCATTTTCATTGATTTTTCATCAATTTTACGGTATAATCATTTTTAACATTACCTACTAAGCGAAAGTGTTTAGAGAGCGTGTATTGATATATTACGGCTTCTACTTAATCACCAAGTAAGTAAAATTGTATACAAATCATTTTGTTAATGATTAACTTTGCCATTTTACACGAAAATATAGACTGTTCAGAAATGTTTTATTACATCTTATATGCGACCAATGGTACCAGACTAAATGTAGCGAAGTGCCGAACTGTTAGTTTCAAAACAGCAATTATATCAGAGCTGCCAACGTATGGAACACGCTTCCTTGCACCATTAGAGACACCACCAAATCTCTTATTTCATTCAAAGAGTCTCTAATGAAACTCTACATTGAATATAATAATGTGATATACAATCAAAAGTATCGTGCAAAAGTTTCAGGATGCACAAAAGCTTTAATTAAGCCTGGTTTTCATATCTCGCCGACGGTCGGCAATGGACCATTGTCAGTGATCATTGAAGGAGAAAATGAATGATTTCAGGTAGACAAATGATTTTACTCATTAATGAACTAAGACAATAGCACTGGGAAACGGTATCACCGACCATCGGCGGCATATGAAAACCAGGCTTTTAAACATAACCCCGTTTTATGGGGTGATAATAATGGAATAATATGGCCCTATGAATATCAATAAACTCTTCATCATTTCCTCTCAGCAACTCCAAATCCCCTTGTCCCGTGTTACCACCTACTTCTTTGCTAAATGATAACAATAATATTGCGTTCATGCGTTCTTTATTATACGGAATTACGAAGCTGCAGGGTTAATGTGCGGAAGAGGCTACTTCACGTGTTATTTAATTTAATTCAAGGTCAAAACTTACAACCGCAAAGCCTCTGTGGCAAAGCCTCGCGACCACTAAACGCGAAAAGCACGATGGACGTGCTTATGCCTCTTTTTTACCTCTATTTGTTCGTTGCGTTTTGCCAAACCCTGCAATATCCATGGACCCATTATACATAATATGGACGGCGGCCCATTGTGGTTTTCGCTCTTATAGAGATCGAGGTTTGATTTTGGATTAAAGGACACAACTGTAATTGAATTAGCTGCATTTGCTTAATTACCGCATACAGCACATTATCAATGCATGATAGATTAATATTAAATGTCAGGCAGTACTCACCAATAGTCTATATCATGGGTTGATTACAGCAATCACTCTACTTTATACTCAAACACAGTTTTACAAGCTTCAGTAAAGCTAGTCACGTTATCTGAACTGCAATAAACGAATGAAAATATGTTGCGTGCAACCTGTAGCAATAATCAAAATGCCTTGAAGAGCAAACAATTAATATTAATGATATTAATTTTCTAAAGCTCAGTACGATAAATTTATGTATAAAGTGCAACTCTTGTTAAAATGTTTTAAAGAGTCTTAGCTTTGCGTTAAATTATATGGTAGATGGAAGGCGCATTGTAGTCGCATTGTAGTATTTTTATTATTTAACCAAACTTATTACCTCCGCCAGGAGCTTATGTTTTCACATGGGTTTGTATGTGTGTATGTCAGTATGTATGTTTATCTGTGAGCCCGATAACTAAAAAGTTCTATATATTAAAGATTATAGCGTAATGCTATATATAAGAAAATAACAGTATAACACAGTTCCAATTTAATAGAAAGTATAGACTTGAGCCTTTACACGAACTTCAAATACGGAGAAATCTTTGACGATGTGAAACAATTCTCTTTCATTCGCAAGCTGCTGCTGACGCTCTTAAATACATACAATATGTCTTGATACAACTATTTAAAAATTAAAAGACCACAGCGTTGAAATAAACAAGGAACAATACAACTTGTCGCCAAAATTTCGTGTACGCAGGAGTTTGAATAAGGCCTGCTCTGGGATCTTAACTCGCCTTAACTCGCCGCGAGATAATGCGAGTTACAGTAAGGCGAGTTTAGGCGATTTAAGAAAAAACACAACTTTTAGGTAATGCGTTTTAAGGCGTTTTAGGGCGATTTAAGGCGATTTAAGAAAAATGCATGGTAATTAAATATGCAAGTATAGTACTTTAAGCAAAATACAGTAATAACACATAATTAATAGTGCCTAGTAAATGTATTTTGAAAGAGCACCACTCCCCCCCTCACACCCCAGGGGGTCTGGTTAGACTGTCATGTAAACAAGACCCAGTTGAAACTTATTATTAATTAGCTTGTTATTTTGCCGTATTACTAATTTTAAGGTTATA
Source organism: Trachythela sp. YZ-2020 (assembly GCA_016169945.1). NCBI lineage: Eukaryota > Metazoa > Cnidaria > Anthozoa > Malacalcyonacea > Clavulariidae > Trachythela > Trachythela sp. YZ-2020. The sequence goes on from JADLSH010000075.1 coordinate 296,847, forward strand.
TTATACCACCAAATTGCTGGAATTAATACAATGAAGAACATAAACCAGTATATTCTAACATGTATTTTTAAATTGAATTGCATACTAATACCTATTACTAAGTTCACTCCTGGAACCACAATCAATTGGAAATCTAAAAAATCAGGGTTGTGGCTGGAATGTAGGAACGAGAAGATTTAGTGCATCCCATGGGGTTGCTATCCTATATTTTGAGAATTTCCAAATGCATGAATGCCTTGTCAATATCTTGGAAATTCCAAGGGTACAGAATATTTTAAAACTGTGACCATGCAATACATGCATGTTCCAATGTGGCAATACATTGTAGTTTAATATTCAAACGAATTTACATATGTCTTAAACTTACCAAATAAGCTTGAATTTACGTTGCAAATATAGCATTTCATTTCCATGTGTTCATTTAATAAGTAAAACTCAACATTGATTGGTATTTATTTTAATTCCCCTCAATATATAAAGTGCAGTATTTATAAAAATTCACTAATGTTAAAATTTAGTTTATATAAAGTTTCCCAGACTTGAATAATAAATTTCCGCTGGATAGTCTGAGAGACGGCTCCCTCCCCGCAGTGGCTAACATGAAGTATTCAACAGAATTAATGAAAATGCCAGGTTTTGTTATCGACCCAAGATCGTACGCTAAAATGTTAAACCTCGGTTTATCGGTTAATAAAACGATCATGGATCTTTATATAAGACGATATGAACCGGACAATGCTGACTATAAAAGTTGACCAGGATCATGCTGTGGTTTATCAATTTATGTAAGTTTGTACCAGGCCCGTAGCTGGCCCTCTTTTTTGGGGGGGCACGTTTCGATGTGTGTCCGCCTTCGTCAAAATATTTTACCTTTTCCGACAGAAATTCTATCTTTTCTTAAGGGTGTCGACGGGGAGAGGGGGGTGAAATATTTTTTTCCGGAAATCACATAGTATTGCGTTAATAATGTATTACTTAATAGTTAAAACTTTATATATATATAACAAATTCAATTGAAATATATAACATATTTACTTTTTCAAAATGAAAATTTACGTTACTGTTAATTGTGCTAGGGGGGCACATGGGGGCACAATTTTCCGCTAGGGGGGGGGGGGGATTGCCCCCCCTGGGGACCCCCCAGCTACGGGCCTGGTTTGAACACTGTTGATATAAAATATTAAATGTTGTGCACTACAGGCACTGCAATTCAGCACTTGTATATAAGGCCGTCGGAATTATTAAAAGTATCCGTTTACCGTCGCTTAAAATTTCGAAAGTTGATAAGCCCTCTACTATGTAATTTATAGGCCCCGCACTATTTTCAATAAAGGAAAACGAAACAATTTATGAATTGTTCTGGAAGTTCATATCACAATATTGGCATATTAATTATACTTATCGAAATAGATAAGATGTTGAAAACAGACTGATTCTTGCCATCCTGACTTTTTTCTGTTTGAATATAAGGGTTCCTATGTCATATTATATACCTATAAGCTTGATAGTATGTAACTTATGCACCAGTCGTGGAAAGCATCGCACCCCTCCTATCCGGGACATGCCGGGAAATAGCGGGGATTTATTTGCAGATTAGCCTATCTGTTATGCCTGGGTACTCAGGGCATTAGACAGCGTACGTTAGATATGTGTCATGATGGCCAGGGATTATGGGCTGGGAATCAGTGGGAATTCGTCTGTTCGAGATGTATTATTAAGCCTTGTTCATCGACATTTACCCTATACTCTATAGACATTGTTTTACTAAAAATAGCTTTTACAGGATAATGTATTATTTCACTATGTGTAAATTGCAAGATACAGCTAACAGACAAAATGCAAAATATTTACCTACTTTGGCAAAGTTTTGACAAACTCTGGATTGCATGTTTGGCCTCCAATGATCAAAATTGGGGAAATTTTAGAATAGTTTGTTGAATTTTAAAAGCAATTATTATTGTAGCCTTCATTTTTGGTGCCCGGGTAGCGGGGGACTTTAGTCATGTTTAGACTAGTAAGAAGGCCATGTATAGGTTGGGGATTAGAATGATTTAGGACACAACCTGTATCTAATGTCCGCTGTTCCCTGGGTAGGGGGGGTGCGTGGCTTTCCAATTACTAGTGCATTACTGTGTTTCGGCCTTTATCAATAAGCATGTAACTTCCCTTGTTTCGGCTAAGCCCCTTCTCTCCAGCAAACCCCCTCGGATAAGCGCCCTCCTAATTTTATCTGAAATAAACAACCAGAACCCCCCTCTCCTGGGGAAAGGGTGTTTACACTGTATATAGTATTTACTATTTTCAGCATTTTAATTTGGTTGGCGAGTTTAGGCGATTTAGTGCGAGTTTAAGCGATTTAAGAGAATTGTTGCCAATTTTTATCCTCAATTTAAGGCGAGTTAGGGCGATTTACGGCGATTTAAGGCGAGTTAAGGCGAGTTAAGATCCCAGAGCAGGCCTTGAATACAGCCAGTTTAGCAAGCACGCATAAGTAGGGTTACCCTATCCAGGCTGATATAGCCCTTTTATAAAAATAAAAATTCCGATCTAGTTTCAACATGCAGACACAAAACCAGATTTAAAATAAAAAACCTACAGAAATAAAGGAAGGCATGGAAGTTTGAACGCCCACACGCCGACCTTTCCACCAATACTATTTAAGCGAAATCCCTCGCCACTTGATGATCGCTTATTGCGTGAAACATGTTGTAGTGGATACCTTGAGGTAAGCGAAAACTATATTTGCTCTATCTATATGATATCGAGCACTCTTTGGCATTTCGTGAACCAAAACACGCTCATAATTATATAAATAATATATATATATAGTATATATAGTATATATACAAATAAAATATGTATAGTATATAATATAAATCATATATATAGTTATAAGTGTTGTATAGTAGCAGGGTGTACGCAAAGTGGCAAGACTGTATGGGTGAAAACTCTGTTGGACAATGCCCAAAGTGGAGGCCATCAACGACATGCCTCATCCTACAGACGTGCAGTCTTTGCGTAGATTCCTGGGTATGGTAAACTACTTAGCCAAGTTTATGCCATGTCTCTCCAACGAAATATGTTGAGTGGTGTTGGTTAACTGCACATGAGAAAGCCATGGTTCGAATCCAGAGAATGATCAGCACGGCGCCAGTGCTTGCCTACTATGATGTTACAAAGCCCGTAACTATACAGTGTGATGCCTCCCAAACCGGTCTTGGTGCTGTCCTTCTACAGGATGGCCCTCCAATTGCCTAGAGTTCTCGAGCACTATTACTAACGTCAACTGAGCGTAATTACACACAAATAGAGAAAGAGCTCTTAGCAATTGTCTACGCATGCGAGAAGTTTGACCAATACATCTTTGACGATTCAAAAAGACGATTCACAGCGCACCGAATCGGCTACAACGCATTACGACTACAAAGCTATGACATCAGAGTTGAATACAAGAAAGGAACGATGATGTATCTGGCTAATACGCTTAGCCGAGCATATTTGAATGTCACTGCAAAGCAAGAAGAGTCTTGTGAGGTACGAACAGTTAAAGAGCAAGTATTTTCAGCTGAACTCGAACAGTTGAAGCATGGGGAAGACCTCGATGTTCTCCCACGTAAGTTGAAGAAACTTCGTGAAGAGACAGGCAAAGATGAGGAGCTTAAAATTTTAATCAGTTTCATCACTAATGGATGGCCTGAGAGTCGCAAGGAAGCATGCAAACTTGACAATCCCAGTAGACGAATATTTGATTTATACTGGAACAGTCGTGATGAATTGACCTATGAAGATGGCCTTGTGAGTAGTATTATAGGTACCGTTCGAGCCCCTTTTGCGGGGTGCCGCAGCGGCGCCGCACATTAACATACGGGGTGCCGCAACTCATTAGCATACGGGGTGCCGCACTAATTAACATACGGGTGCCCAACTCATTACACAACTCTAGGTACTTTCTTTTTCTGCCCATCTCTACACTATGATCTGAGTCAGATTCTGCTGATGAGTTGTGATCTCGCAGAGTATAGTATTCCTTTCGCGTCTTCTTATGTTAAACCAACGATTAAACGATAGCTATAACTCCTACCCGGCTGTTAGCGGCGGTTGAATGATGATGATTTAAGATACGAGCTCCGTAAAATTCCAATTTTATGTCACAAATTTTTTTTAATATCTTGCTATAATCCTTTATAAATATGATGGGTGAACTCCAGTTGTGCTGGACTGGAAATATTGAGAAACTAAAACATTTCGTGAGCGAAAATAGCAAGGTAAAGAGAGGAAACAAATAAAAACAAAGTTATGCTCATTGATATGTTGTGTACAGACTAACATAGTGACAAATGAAGCTGTAAGCTACAACTACAAGCGACGAAAATGGCGTCCCCCTCTCACAACAACAATCTTGTCTGCCGAACTTGAAGGCGCTAAACTCGACATAACAATTGCAGAAAGGGGTATTCTCATAAACCAATATGTTATAAATAATGTTGATAATCGCCTTAACAAAATAAACGCTGAATTTGATGATTTTAATCAACAACTTGAATATTGCAAGAAAGAAATATATATGTTACGCAATGGTCGTATTGTGATATTCTAATTTGGCAGACAAAAATCACTCAAGTGAGAAAAGTGATTGTCTTGATAAAACAACTAGCACAACAGATTCAACCATAAATGTAGAATCACATTTTAAAGCACGGGAACATCATCTTAACCAACCTATCAAAAATACCATTCCTTGTACCTTCCTGTCACGAAGGAGTTGGTGTCTCAAAGGCGAAAATTGCGACTTCCTTCACCCAAATCCAACCATAAATGTAGAAACACATTCTAAAGCACGGGAACATCATGTTAACCAACCAACCAAAAATACCGTTCCTTGTCCCTTCCTGTCACGAAGGGGTTGGTGTCTCAAAGGCGAAAATTGCGACTTCCTTCACCCAAACCTTGAACGAAACCAGCGCAATCGTGACTTTCAAGTTACATCCAAGTTTAAATCGACACCAACACTATCGTCCTTTTTTATTCCCTCCTCAACCGAATGCTTGTCAACTCATACGACACCACAAGTATCCCCCTTACCCCCGACCATTGATGGAGATTCCCTTCCACTGACCACAAATGCCACCCATCAGACAAGAAATTCTGGTCAATCGTTTGAAGCGCCCCACGCATCCAGAGCAGCACGACCGACAAAACATTTCATATGCTGACCCCGTAGCTGAGCAAATACCTAGAACAAATAATATCCCAGTTTGGACAACTAGACGGCAAATTAACTTACGTAATCGTTTAAACAGTACCTCTGCACACACAAACGAAAGGTTCGAAATCACGAATAATTTGATAAAAATTCCAATATTGAACCATGAAAATCATAGACTAGGTGGCCCAAATGTCCAAAGATACCCACTATCATTTTTCCTTTCAAATGTCAGATCACTTCAGCCGAAAGTTGATGAATTAGATGCTATTCTTAAATTAAATCATGCCAGTTTGGCTCTTATCACAGAAACATGGTTAAACGAAAACATTGACGACGATGCAGTTCAAATACATGGCTACTCCTTGATATGTCGTGATAGAAAATCTAGGACTGGAGGAGGGGTGTGTGCTTATATAAAGTCACAGATCCCCTTTAAAATTCTAACTTGTTTGCAAGATGTTTGTTTTGAAACTCTGTGGCTTTACCTGAGACCACACAAACTGTTCCGAGGTTTCTCATTTTTGGTTGTCTGTGTGGTTTATCACCCACCATCCAGCGACAACGACGCACTTATCGAACACCTTACCATAAAGCTTGATGTTGCCTTCTCCATGTACCCAAATGCAGGTATAATATTAGTTGGGGATTTTAACAAATGTCCAGTTTCCACAATAATCAGACACTTTACGTTAAAGCAGATTGTTAAACAACCTACGAGAGGAAATGCTATATTGGATTTAATTTTGACAAACATGTCAGACTTTTGTAACACCCCCTTGGTAATCCCACCCATTGGACGCAGTGACCACAATTCAGTGTTATGCTCATATAAGGAAGGTACAACTAAAAACGCCCACAAGAAAGTGAAAATCAGACAGGGAAATAATGCTGCATAAACTGCTTTTGGAAAGTGGTTAACCGATTTTAATAGGACCGTTTTATACCGCACTATTTCTTGCGAACAAAAATTAGACCTCTTCCAAGACATCATAAATGCCGGATTGGATTGTTTCCTCCCGATAAAAACTGCAAACTTACATGATAAAGACAAACCTTGGGTAACTCCTGAATTTAAGAAAATAATCGGAACCAGACAAAAGGCATTCCATCATGGAAAAAGTTCGACTGTCGTCACGTGGTGTCGCAAGGTTTCACATCTATAAATACTATACTGTAAATATTCGACCAACAAAATCGAACGAAATGTTTTAGCTGTATTCTTGCCTTTTGCCGAGCCTATTTAACTGTTCATATTCATATGTGGTATTTATGGTCGGGGAAATATGATCGCATATCCAGCTGGTAAAAAATGTTGAAAATGTTGTTACACCATGACTTCGTGGTTCAACGTAGTATTTGAATAAATTTTAACAACAGTCAAAAGAACGGAATGCCTCAGAATAGCCACATTCATCTCACAAACGCGAGCGGAATCCGCCACTAATGGACGGAAGGTGGCCCATCTCTTCACAAGCAATTATAACTACCATGATCTTCGTATTTATTTACGTTGCTCAATGCGGTTCGTTTGATTGTGGGACACTCAAGCGTTTATTGTAGAATGAACTGCGCATGCGCAGTAAAATAAATCAGATTAGGACAGATTGATAAAATATATGAGGAACTCAATGATATATTTTTTACACGTTAGTTTAAAAACGTCTCTAAGTATGAACAACTTGTTTGTTCCTCCCAATTGTTTTCCTGTAAAAACATGATAAACCTTAGAAAAAAATGTCAATGGAAACTCCGAAAAATTTCATTCCATATTTTCATTTATATAATTCTACGTTTTCTGGGTTTCCTTCTATTGTATTTCATAAAAATACTCAGTGGCAAACCTTAGCAATTTTGCTGTATTTCAGTAAGCGTTACGTGGCAGTAGGTGGTGGTCAACAAGTAACAACGAAGAACTAAGAAAGTGCTTGTAGATGGAATATTTCATCTGCAAGCACCTTCAACATTTTTGAGAGTGTGCGAGAGTATGCGAGAGCGTGCGACATCATTAACATAAACATAATTAATTATGTATTGACGTCATAATGATATACAAGGCGCGTTTGGGCAAGACAGTCATTATGTTGGGTTTTGAGAGTGTGCGAGAGTGTGCAACATCATTAATATAGCGACGCTTAACCTAGTAAAGTATTATTACCTTATCGAAATAATAACAAGCAGAGATATAGCTTTCTAAAACGAGAAGATCTTAAGGTTTAATCGGCATAGCTAAGGTCTTATAGAGCAATACAAATATATGTTTGCCAAGCGATTGTATAAACATAGTTCTTACAGGGATTTAAACCTTACAAAGTTTCAAGCGTTTTAGATGTAGCAGAGTGGGAAAAGCAGTGATTTTTAAGCGAGATTTACAAGCATATTGTATATAAACATTTAGCGTTTGTTAGGTAATTACGGGCAATTAAGATTTTCTAGCTTAAAAATTTGAATAAATTTAGAATATATTATTATAGGACGGGGAAATATTGTACAATGTACATACAACACACACAGAATTAATTTTTAAAACACATTTATTGATAATAATTTCTTTTACAGCGTTAGTAAGGTCTGCTCCTAAGAGCATATCGTTTAGGTGTCTTTTGTATCTTTATAGAGATATTTTTTGTCTGTCTTCGGGGGATAATCTTGCAATTGCTAAATCTTAAGGTCTCCAATCTGAAATCTACCCAATATTAAATATATTTTTAACAAAGTAAATAAGGTCTGCTCTGGGTCTGCTTCTAAGAACGCATTATTCTTAAACTCCAAATCCTAAGAGTGAATCATTGAATCCTAAAATTGAATAATTGAATATCGAGCGATGTTAGCTTCATATCGAGCGAGCCAACCTCCATATAGAGCGAGCTTAGCTTCGAGCCGAGCTCTAAGACGTAAGGATAGGCCCGAGCCGAGCTCTAACATATAAGGATAGGCCCGAGCCCCGAGCCAAGCTTAGTGTATATCTCCGATGATATCCTAAGATATTGTATAATATCCTAAGATACTGTATGATATCCTAAGATACTGTATGATATCTTAAGATACTGTATGATATCCTAAGATACTGTATGATATCCTAAGATACTGTATGATATCTTAAGATACTGTATGATATCCTAAGATACTGTATGATATCCTTAAATGATATCCTAAGATACTGTATGATATCCCATGATACTGTATGATATCTTAAGGTACTGTACGATATCTTAAGATACTGTATGATATCCTAAAATGATATCCTAAGATACGGGATGATATTCTAAGATATTGCATGATGAGGAATGGAATTAATCTTCCTTATTTTTATCTTCCTTATTTCAGGATATCATGCAATATCTTAGAATACTTAACAAACGCTAAATGTTTATATACAATGTTTGTATATGCTTGTAAATCTCGCTTAAAAATCACTGCTTTTCCCACTCTGCTACATCTAAAACGCTTGAAACTTTGTAAGGTTTAAATCCCTGTAAGAACTATGTTTATACAATCGCTTGGCAAACATATATTTGTATTGCTCTATAAGACCTTAGCTATGCCGATTAAACCTTAAGATCTTCTCGTTTTAGAAAGCTATATCTCTGCTTGTTATTATTTCGCATAAGGTAATAATACTTTACTAGGTTAAGCGTCGCTATATTAATGATGTTGCACACTCTCGCACACTCTCAAAACCCAACATAATGACTGTCTTGCCCAAACGCGCCTTGTATATCATTATGACGTCAATACATAATTAATTATGTTTATGTTAATGATGTCGCACGCTCTCGCACACTCTCGCACACTCTCAAAAATGTTGAAGGTGCTTGCAGATGAAATATTCCATCTACAAGCACTTTCTACGTTCTTCGTTGTTACTTGTTGACCACCACCTACTGCCACGTAACGCTTACTGAAATACAGCAAAATTGCTAAGATTTGCCACTGAGTATTTTTATGAAATACAATAGAAGGAAACCCAGAAAAGGTAGAATTATATAAATCAAAATATGGAATGAAATTTTTCGGAGTTTCCATTGACATTAATTTCTAAGGTTTATCATGTTTTTACAGGAAAACAATTGGGAGGAACAAACAAGTTGTTCATACTTAGAGACGTTTTTAAACTAACGTGTAAAAAATATATCATTGAGTTCCTCATATATTTTATCAATCTGTCCTAATCTGATTTATTTTACTGCGCATGCGCAGTTCATTCTACAATAAATGCTTGAGTGTCCCACAATCAAACGAACCGCATTGAGCAACGTAAATAAATACGAAGATCATGGTAGTTATAATTGCTTGTGAAGAGATGGGTCACCTTTCGTCCATTAGTGGCGGATTCCGCTCGCGTTTGTGAGATGAATGTGGCTATTCTGAGGCATTCCGTTCTTTTGTTACGTTGAACCACGAAGTCATGGTGTAACAACATTTTCAACATTTTTTACCAGCTGGATATGCGATCATATTTTCCCGACCATATAATTATCTGCGTTTTCCAAACTGTCAATAAATACCACATATGAATATGAACAGTTAAATAGGCTCGGCAAAAGGCAAGAATACAGCTAAAACATTTCGTTCGATTTCGTTGGTCGAATATTTACAGTATAGTATTTATAGATGTGAAACCTTGCGACACCACGTGACGACAGTCACAGAGATGAAGACAATATTGTCCTTGGCCTATTAAGTGTTCAAGTCATTGAAAGCAAAATCCCGTAGTACATATTGGCAGAAGGCAGAAGTTACAGGTATGTTTGTATAAATAGCTATTAGAGCAATATTATTAATCAATATTTGGTTGTTTATAAATTTTAAATATGGCGGCATTATGTTTATGTTAATGATGTCGCACGCTCTCGCACACTCTCGCACACTCTCAAAAATAAGGGTCGAAAACCACATACACTACTACTAAAATGTTAACATATGTTCAAGAGAAGAACGCTTTTAGTTACTTTATCCAAAACGCAAAGTTTTGGAGGACGTTGTTTCCACTATTCCTTTAGATATCTAAGTGTGTGTAAAAATAGATATTTTCAAAACCACATAGCTGTTGTCGTTGCATGGGCGGGGAGCACCCCAGCAATCTAGCGTATCGGAACTCCCGGGACACAAAAAGTACCACAGGGACATATTGAATTATGTCCCGGCGGGACTTTTATCGTTTTACCACAGAAGTTGAACAGCTTATCGAACAGTTATCGAACTTGTTGATATTTACAATTTTTTAGGTAATTCGAACAATCGAACAGTTGCAGTTGAGTTTGTTTCAGAGTTCATACTTAAAAAAAAGGAGAGGAGATGTAACGATAATAGAATGTCAGTTTGGGTTCCCTGTGACACATACGTCAGAACCGGGAGGGTGCGGCCACCAGACGAGGACACTAGAAAACATGGCGGCAATGTTCTGTATTTTATATTGGTTAATTATGTGAAAAAGAAAAGTTGAACCAGCAATGGAACAGCAAAGATACAAATCATCCTTGGTTAAGAGCCATGAAATCAAATGACCCAGCTGTCATTAATACCTAGGTCTACATCGCTGTAGATGTGCGTAATGATAGCAAGTTGCTAACTCCTGCAGCTTGGTCGTGGTCCTCAAGGGGTCTTGCTCAAATGCATGCTGAGCAGCAAGCAAAGATATATGCTGATGACGAAAGAAATGGGGAGTTTTCTCAGTTCAAACCGATCTAGTCCACTATGCGGAATTATTAGAGATTCAAGGCAGTCTTGAAAGATAAAAGTTAGAAGATGTGCTGCAGAACTGCCTGCGTTCCTCAATGCAAATCGATGGGTCAGTGGACATAAAACAACAGGACAAAAGTTTCTTTTTTTCGTCTTAACAAGCCTGAATCTCCACTAGAAGTGCATACTCGATTTGTTAGTGCAAGAGAAAGTGAAAAACGTGGTGCAGATATCGTTCCAGATATCTTGAGAAATAGAGACATAGCTCTTCAGAAACTAGATCTCTTGAAAGATGAAGCATATCCAGGTAAAATGTTTTCTGGGGCTGGTTGTATAAAAAATAGTTAAAGTTGATTAAAGTTCGTGAAATCATTGATCAATCCGAATCCTCTATTTTAGAATTAACTACGATTTAACTGCATAAACTGTAGTCAAGCGTTTTATAAAACTGGCCCCTGAAATCTAATTTGAAAGACTTTGTTTCAAAAGTTATAATTAAAACACTTGTTTATCATTTATTATTATTATTGTACAGGTATGTGTCATAATTTCAACATTTTCTGTTCTTATTAAATTGATCAGGCGGCCTAGAGGAAAGGTTAGAGAACTGCCAGAACAACCAACCATGTATACGTCCCAACCATGCGAAGAATGACCGTTTAAAAATGTGTTTCAACTTACAACATACAAGAGACTCTTGTTAACAGATTGCTCATTCATTGGAACGGAGTTCCAACTGCCTCTTATGACCCTAGACCAGCTGTACAGATGTTTCTGTTGCGAAAGGACAGGAGAATGAGATTACCCATAGTCAATACCTATGTTGAAAGAGACTTTATCAAGAATTTTTTTAATTAATGAATGCCATGATGATTGATGTTAGTTTAACGGTTTTTTAATGCCATTTAAGTACTCTAAGTTGCTATCCAGTAAAAAGAACAAATAGTTAAAATCTTCATGTTTGTTAAACATTGTTTTCTATTATGATGTTATAGTAACGGTGTTGTCACTGTTGCACGAGTTCTCCATTTAACTGATTTGAGGTTAATTAAAAGTGTTTCAAATGTTCTTTCCAGTATATGCTATGGTAAAATATACCAGTAAAAATATTTTGTCCGCGGAAAATGCCCCCCCCCACGAGAAAATTCTTAAAAAAAGACCCTGCCTCGGATCGTAAAAAAGTATAGCGAATTCAAGAACGGGAATTAAGAGCAGTATATAGAAACGAGTCAGAATCTTCTTGAGCGAACATGGTTACCATCATTAAGGAATTGGAGACTACAGCATATTGCTACTATATACAATTTTCGTTGCTCGTAGCAGAACAAAGAGTGCTCAATAACAGAATATGAAAGAGCAATTTAAAGTAGATTAATCTTGAAATATAGTCATCACTGTGTAGCGATGACTATATTTTAAGATTAATCTGCTTTATCCACTACAGCTTGTTTCACTTGATGATCGCTTATTGCGTGAAACAGGCTGTAGTGGATACCTTGAGGTAAATAAGCGAAAACTATATATATTTGCTATTCGTGAACCAAAACAGGCTCATATATGTAATATATACAAACCGCGCGAGAGGTCTTTATCTGATTTAAAACATTGAGGCGCAGCCGAGTTTTTAGATCTGATAAAGGTCGAACTACAAGGTTTGTATATGACTTCTAAAATGACTCGTTTTTTACGCTCACTGGCGTTGGAATTTTGAACATTGATGTTATCTACGCTGTAAAAATTGAAGGAGAAAATGTGAGCAAGTCTGTATCAAATTTACAGGGTGTCTCGAAAAAAAGGTAATCCAACTTCAGCACGCTATTGAGCGTAAATGACTTGGTAAACGAGCGTAATGTTTCGATATTAAGAAAGATCAGGCTTTTAACTGTTGAAGGACATGTTTTTCATCCAATATGGAGAAAAAATGAGCAGATACGAGTCCGATAAAAAGAGCTTGTCGAAAATGCATATTTTCAGCTCTGTGCCTAATTAAAGCAGTGCATAACAAAAGGAAAAGCAAGTAATCACGAATGTGTCATTTTGTTTAGAGCTGGTTTACAAGACGTCTATAATAATTATGCATACGCAGGTATTTTATTGAAGTGAAATTCACCAACTTAAGTCCTAAAGAGAGTTAATTTTCAATAGTTTTAGACCAAATTCTCAACGGTGAAAATATGCAATTTCGACAAACAATTTTTATCGGGCTCGTATTTGCTAATTTTCCCTCCATATTGGATGAAAAACATGGCATCCAAAAGCTAAAAGTCTGATCTTCATGATTATGAAAAAATTACGTTCATGCATCGAGTAATTAACGCACAATGGCATGCTAAAGTTGGATTAGCTTTGTTTTTGAGACACCCTGTATAGATCCGCTACGGGTCATGAGTTTCCTTTGTATTTTGCTTATGAATAATTAATGACTTTTAGAAATATACAGGGTGTCTCAAAAAAACCGCTACCCTTAGAAATGAGAGACTTTAGAAAAAGCCTCGATTTTGTACACTTTAAAATTGCTTATTTTCTTCTAATTGCATGCAAATATGCCATACAAAGCGAAATTTCTAAAGCCTCTAATAAAGGGTAGCGGCTTTTTGAGACATCCTGTATATATAATTGGGTAATACTAGACGTGATGATAATAAAGCTTGAGAACAACTTTTACTCACTATATACAAGCTTACAAACTTACTAGACTATTAATTAACGTTTACATTGCCATCACGTCTAGTATTACACAATTATAAAATCATACGCACTTCAAGCACGAAGCAGACATAGCAGGAGAGGGGAACAAGTCTGTCTTTCCTCTCCAAATTCACTCATATATATATTGTAATCCAGGCATATTATGTTTCGTTGAAGTTCTCTGGATTCAACGCTATTCATAAACAAAGTGAAAACCCTGGTGCCGGTGGTATAAAACTCTTAACTACTTTTTAACTACCCGTTTTGTTGTTAAATGATAGTTAAGTCTAAAATAGGCGATTGTAATTGATCATCTTTCACACTAATCATAGTTAACTTTAACAACTGTTTTATACAAGGGGCGTTTGAGTATAAAGTGTTACGGGGCAGCTGATGGTTGTTAATTTCAGAAGCGTTCATTCATGTACACTTCTTTATCTATCTCACATGCTACAAAAGATGAGACTGCTAGACATAATGAAAAGAGTTAACATCATCCCCATGGGGCCCCCGCTTATTGCTTATATGACACGCGAATAGTATGGTCGGTTACATCTAACGATGGATGAACAGTCGGTAGAAGAACATCACCTATACTCACGTAAAACTTTCATGTTCGCAGGAACCTAGGAGAGGTTTCAATCTGATCGGCCGATCACATTTACCTTAGCATCACGCCAATTGTCTGGGTGAATTATGATCTCCAAATGCTCGTTACAAAGTTAAAACATTTACGTTTCGTTTGAAAATAGATGTTTTTATCTGCAACCGTTGTTCCTAGACCTGCATGACCTTGGCCAGGATTTTGCTTCACTGATTGGCTAACTAGTTTAATAATCCAATCAGCGTGATCCAAATCAGGTCAAAGCCAGGCCTTTAAGATGAAAAAAAACAACGATAAACAGTGAACATAGTACTATTTAATGCACTTGGACTTTAGTTCCAATATAGTTTGAAGAATTTTCATAAAGCTATATGTATAGGTGGGTAATGGTAAGTGGGACTAGGGGCGAGACATTGGACCACATTTGGAATTCCTCGAAAAAAAGTTAACGCGGTTATTGGAGTGAGAAAATCGTTCACTATATGTATTGCCTTCTGCTTGGTGGAAGACATACGTAATGAATTTCTTTATCGTTTGCTTGCTTCCATTTGACGTTGACCGCCTTCTTATAACACCGTGTATACTGAAACTTACTGAACTGTGACTATTGTTTTTGCCGTTATAACATAGTTATATATTATTGACAACAACAACAACAACAACAACAACAACAACAACAATCGTTTTTAATTTAAAGGTTGCTTAAGTAATACAACAATAATATGAATGATAATAACAATGGCAATGACACAATTTCTGTTGTTTCACACAATTATTTATCTGCAGTATCTGCTCACAATTGCGTTTGTTGAACAAGAGGTAACACGTTTCTCAAATTGACTTGTTAGTTTAGTTAGTGCTTCGTAATCAATAATGAATGTCTGGAAAAATGAAATCATGGGAGGATCAGCCAAGTCCAATTTTGATTACCTGGAAATCACACACGCGCGGGGTCTCCATCATTAGATGGCAGAGGATTTAATGATAGCACAGATGGAACAGAGGTATTTGAGGACGTATACGGACCTAATGATGTATTCTCTAATGCTGGGCCTCCAGTTGTCATTCCGATTCGCTTTTGGTCGCTCGACAAGAAGATATTTCGATTTTTAGCATTTGGTCCTGTCGTCGTACCTCGTCCGACCGTTGCTTGTACCCAGGAACCGCTCCCTGATTTGATCCATGTTGATCCCCATTCTCCTTGTCGTCGATGTCCGTTTCCAGCCCAGTCCTCAATAAACGAGTATATACCTTCGAACTTCTTGCTCGCTGCCAATGGACGTACCTGGAATGATGCCAACATCCTCCAGATATTCAACTCTGGGACACGAAACCAACCGGTGAAGATAGCTTTGTCGGGTTCTGGACTTGGTCGGACGTTAACCATCAGTTGGTATGTTTGACCAACGTTCCAGTCGTATTCAAGGTAGCTTTTGCCTCCCGTGCCTTCTCCCCCGAAACGTTCAACTTTCACATCTTTTCCTTGCGCAATTAGTTTAAACAAGTCATCGGGCGATGCATTTGGATCGTCGTCTTTTGAGGTCTTATCCCATATTGAGAAGATTACCCACTTAGGTGTGCGATCCTGGATGCCCATGTAGCCGTCATAGAAGCCATTCGTCATGAAGTAGGTGTTGGGGGCCGAGTCGGTCACAGCAATCTCGGTGTAGAACCAGGTAATTCCTTGAGGATTAGAAGGGGCTGACCACCAAATGTGTACAGAAGGAGACATGAGCACTTCTGTGGCAGGTACCCATCTACCTGCAGCTGTTAGGTACACTTCACTCACTTCATAATTCGGACCCCAATCAGCCTTGTATGGTACGTCGCCAGCACGGTTGGATGACGCGAAGCCTCCGGTAGCCGTACCATTAAGAACTTCTGGCATGTAGCTGGTATTGGTAATAACCCACGAGTTACCTGCGTAGAATATCACTCGGCTGATGCTTTCAGCGACCCAGATGTTTTTACCACGAACTTTGTCGTTAGTACGAGAGTAGTCGCCTTGGTTGCTACCGTAATCTTGACCGCCTTTGGCCAAAAGAAGTCGCAATTTAGATACGTCCGGCATTCTTGGAGCGCTTTAAGTTTTGAAATTGATGTCTTCGGGATAAGTTTCTATAATGCACAAAAAAGAAAACAGTAATGAACCTATACAGAATAATAGAAAGATTATAGCCTCTTTCAATATGGGTCACCCAGTTGAAGTGAGTGGTAAGTTGGGGGTGAGGGGGGGAGGTGCTAATCATCCTTACTTACTGAATTACCAACTGAACCTGATCGAGTCGAGGACTTACTAAGGGCGCGTCTGTCTGCCACGGTATGACTCTTATCTAATCACGGAGCGCAGCAACGATGGAAGGGTTAGTTTTGGGAGTACGCAGAGAAAGCCCACGAGTTTCGAACGAGCGTGTGTCATAAGTCCGCAGCAAACCCGCAGTTTCTGATGTGAAAGGCGCTTGTCCAAGGACTGCTCTACCGAAGCCCCGACTGTGTCAGTTATCCACGTCCTATTAGAGACCTCCTGTTTGAGACTTTACGATTACGTGACACCAAAGGGAATGGAAACGTCTAGGGACTGGAAGGAGCGCACGACTGAGGCATCCGTTTCCCGCCAATCTCGTTCCCGCTAATATTCAATATTACAATTACTTCGAAATGCCAAAGCTTAAACACGCAATTGCTTTTGCTTGTGGGTGTAATGTAGTAGAAGATGTAGAGTATTGAGATGCTCGGAAAGGAGGCCAACATTGATTTTTGGTAAAAGAGGGACAGCCATGCATAGCCAGCCTGAATAAAGAGTAAGGTAGCTATTTATATGGAGCTGGGTTAGCCGTTAAGCAAGACAACCTCGCCAGCATTTAATTATTGTCTGTGGTTATTTGAGGAAATTCCACCGCGCTTGCGCATGTCGGGAAGATTAAAAACCAATTTTTAACAATCCAGTCTCCACATACAGTTCTTTCATCCCGACATGCGGGCCATTCCGGTTATATAAAGTAATTTTCACGCAGGGTCTCGCCATTCTAAAAAATGTGGGCTAGCTTCCTAGAGATATTTCACTTTCTTAGATAATAGATGTAGCCAGAAGGGGAGGGGGACTTCCACTGGTAAAATTGTTAGGCCCCTTTAGGTAAATTTTAAGAGCAGTAAGTGCAGAACATTCAATTAGACAATAAACGCCCTTGTTTAGAAGGGCGTTTAATAGAGGGGGTGTCTATTAAAAATTAATGTGAAATTCTAGAAAGATTAAAGATTAAAGAAGATATTCTAAATATTGTACAGTTTCACTTAGATCTTTCTACCTGTACTCCTCATAACTTATCATACTGTAGCTAATAGCGTATCGTGTTCAGCTCAGTTCTTCACCCGATGCCAATTCCCAGGCCTCTAAGGCCTGAACAAAAATTCTTGTTGACATAATGAAATTTATTAATTTATTTATTAACGAATTTTTTAACAGGATAAGGAACTTCAACAAATATAAATGTTGTTATCACTGTCCGTCCTGAAAACAGAAAACTCTTACATGAAAATATTCAGAGAAATAGATACTAGTCAGTGATAAAGCATTTAAATGTTCTTTACTTTTAGTTTACTACACCGGTATGTACCCTCTTTCAATTCCTTGCAAAAATCCACAACGCTCTTTGCGCATGTTGGTTTCTAAAGGCCATTTTACACGAGATAATTTTGGCTGCAACTTACAACGCAATTTAAGATAGCATTGACATAAAATCAGTGAGTATGGACTGCTTTTCACTTTTCTGATATTTTTCACCCTTTGGTATGTTATGTGAGGAAAACGTCGTCGGAGTAAACGTCAGTCAAGATTATAATTTCTCTGTGAAAACTTTTAAATAGCATTGCTGTGTGTTGGAATTTGCTTTGCAAATTGCAGTAAAAGGCAATTGCAGTAAATTGTCTTGTGTAATATGGCCTTTAAGGTGAAGGAATACGAACAAGAACGAATGTTTAGTTTAGTTTATTATGTTTACCACTCTGAGGCCCTGTTTACACTATAACGCTACGGTTGACGCTCCGGAGTAGGTGGCCATACCGTAGTGAAATTTGCGACTGTTTACACTATACCGTTGTGAAATTTTCGACTGTATAGACTATACGAACCGTAACGCAAACGACCCCTAAAAATTGCCGAAATGTCAGCGAGTTTACACTTGGGCATGCGCACTGCTTCATATTACTGCATCTACGGATTGGAGACGCTACGGCAAATTTACCGTAGCGTATTGATTTGCATCCGGAACGCCAAGCGTAGTGGTCTGTAGTTAGTACGCTACGGCAAGTTACTCCGTTATAGTGTAAACGCAATAGTAACAAGCGTAGTGAATTCGTAACGGAATTCTAACCGTACCGTTATAGTGTAAACGGGGCCTGAGGTGGACGGAAAGCCTTAACCGGCAGGTCTTGCAACCCAATTGACAAAGGTTCGGGGAGTTAGTTAATTAAGGTTAATCGCTAAGGGTTAGTTTCTAGTGAGGGAGGAAACCTGAGTAGTCGGAGAAAAACCTCGAAGAACAGAAGAGAACCAATCAATCTCTACTTTATATGAGTTTATCAAGGACGTTACCCAACCTAAGTAAACCCCTGCCCTCGACCTGCAGTATAGTCGACTGTGGCTTAACTCAGAGATAAAGGGCAGCGCGTTAACCGCATCTGCCACCCGTGTTTCCTGAGTGTTGCCGTCTCATCTTACTTTGTCAATGTCCCAACTTACGGCTATTTGGTTGCTCGTATTACTTCACTTTAACAAATTTTAGTTCAAGGTGTTAAAAATCGCCGAGTAATTATAAAGAGACCTTCTGAGTACTCGGCGTTAAACATTAGATCTTCCAGTAACTAACGACTTTCTTAAGATTATTATCGAATTAGTAATTTTATCAAACAATTCTAGTAATATACAGGGTGTATCAAAAAAAAGGTAATCCAACTTTAGCATGCCATTGTGCGTTAATTACTCGGTGCATGAACGTAATTTTTTTATAATCATAAAGATCAAGCTTTTAGCTGTTGGATGACACGTTTTTCATCAATATGGAGGAAATGAGCAAATAGTTTGACCGATAAAAATTGTTTGTCGAAATTGCATATTTTCACCGTTGAGAATTGGGTCTAAAATATTGAAAATTAAGTTTCCCTTTAGGACTGAAGTTGATGAATTTCACTTCAATAAAATACGTGCGTATGCATAATTATTATAAACATCTTGTAAACCAGCTCTAAACTCATTGTTAAAATGACACATTCGTGATTAATTGCTTTTCCTTTTGTTATGCACTGCTTTAATTAGGCACAGAGCTGAAAATATGCAATTTCGACAAACAATTTTTATCGGGCTCGTATTTGCTCATTTTCCTCCATATTGGATGAAGAACGTGTCATCCAACAGCTAAAAGCCTGATCTTTATGATTATAAAAAAATTTCGTTCATGCACCGAGTAATTAACGCACAATGGCATGCTAAAGTTGGATTACCTTTTTTTTGATACACCCTGTATTACTTTTATGCATCAATAATTTTTTAGCTAGAGGATTAAGGACCACTATATAGGGAGAACATTTGTAACTGATAGTCTCACGCTGACGAAATACAGAAAAACTTTACAAGATAAGAAATACGATAACATGAAA
This sequence comes from Trachythela sp. YZ-2020, assembly GCA_016169945.1. Classification (NCBI taxonomy): domain Eukaryota; kingdom Metazoa; phylum Cnidaria; class Anthozoa; order Malacalcyonacea; family Clavulariidae; genus Trachythela; species Trachythela sp. YZ-2020. Next base: position 316,676 of record JADLSH010000075.1, read on the forward strand.
AATGTAGATACAAACTTACCTGCAGTTATGTCGAGTTGTTCTCCAGTGGCTTCTATTTAATATCTACAAAAGCTATATTCAGTCATTCCATTTACTGGTGAGGCTTTTTAAGTGTTTGTGAATATTACAGTAAGGTTATGTAGTTTATTCTTCAATTTCCTGCAACAATAGTTTGACCGTAACAAGTTAATTACTTTTTCACAAGTAAATCAAATTAATTTCCCGACTTTCTCTGTATTCTGTAAATATTTTTGCGAAAACAAGATTTTGTTTATCAACTGAAGCGTTTGGATATTAATACCTGCATAAATTTGATTCCATTGCGCTAACATAAATATGGGTGGAGCCGTTTTTTTAAATTGGACCATTATTTGCATATAAAATGAAGTAAAAAAAAATTCTGCTGAGTTTGCAATTTTGTCATAATCCAAACGTGTTTCCACTATACAGCTATTTCAATTAAGGTTGTCATGCATGCAATTCCAATAGTCAAATGTACAATCCGAGCGCCAAGAGTATAATGGAATGAGATATTTAATCAGGTAAAATAAATGTATTATAAATAGCCTCGTGGGATTAATAAGTGGGCATTTATAACATTTGCATCAACATACAAGTATGCACAGTCTTTCTTTAACTCAATCGCTTGATATAGCAAAGAATATGACATATACACAGGGTGTCACAAAAAAAGTCTACCTTTTCAAATTCAAATTAGCATGTTAATTCAAGCAACCTATTGTAGTTCTTTGAAATTCATTATCGCTTTTGAACTACGAATGCGTAAAAACACACAGTTTTATACACATGGGATATTAATAAAAATCACCCGTGTGTGCATGCACTAAAATTCCTTTGAAATTGAACACAATAGGTTGTTTGAATTAACACGCTCATTGGAATTTGAAAAGGTAGCCTTTTTTTTGGGACACCCTGTATAGGCTTACACACAACAGACAATGGAAAACTATTTTCGTGACAGAAATAGTAGGACTGGAAGTGAAAGAAGCAGCTTTTTACTTGCAAACTTCAACCATTTGTTGCTAATTTGTAAATTTCTGTACGCGGCGTTGTCGCTGACAAGCTAAATGCAAATCCAGAAAAGTATGCATGCATACATTTGGGAATTAGCAAAACAGAAGGAGCTAACTGGCCTTAGTATTGATTTATGTAATATAAAATGAAATGTAATTATTTTGGGCGAATTAAATAAATAACTAAATAACTAAAGTCATAACCTAAAAATATCAAAATTAGCTAAACCCATCTTGCTGTTCGCTCTTGGATTGTAATTTGACTATTGCATGTGACAACCTTAATTGAAATAGCTGTATACAGGCACAGCTACAGGCTTAAGACCTGACATAAGATCTGTATATTTGGCCACTTTTCAGGCTTGGCCTAAAATCATAGTTTCATGTAAATTCGTAGTTCCAAGACTAGTGCTTTAGGTCGGTCTTAGCTGAGGTAAGTCTCTTGTGTAACTACGTGGCTTAGGACGGACGGTTCATGAAATACCAAATTTGCGAGAGCCTTGACTCTTAAGGGTAGAACTAAAATATATTAATTGTTCTTTTCTGCATGTGCAAAACATCATGATAATCTATTTCTAAAGGCGAAGCTTTCGAGCCGTTAGTCTGGATCTTCATCAGACTCAGGCAGCGAAGAATCTGACACTCTCCTATTAAGTTAACCCACTCTGATCTTCCCACTCCCGCCAGTTCCGCCGCCCCTGGTGTTGTAGTATAGAGTGAGACACAGAGACAAATGTGTAATTCAAAGCGAAATACATACCTGCCTAATATGTTATGTCACAGTTGCGATACAATTTTCAAAGTGCAAAACTTTCAGGATGCACAAAAGATTTAAGCCTGGTTTTCATATCTCGCCGACGATCGGCAATGGACCATTGTCAGTGATTATTGAAGGAGAAAATGAATGATTTCAGGTAGACAAATTATTTTACTCATTAATGAACTAAGACAATAGCACTGGGAAACGGTATCACCGACCATGGGCGACATATGAAAACCAGGCTTTACACATAACTCCGTTTTATGGGGTGATAATATTTGAATAATATGGAGAGGGAATTATTCAATATCAACAAATTCCTCATAATCCCCTCTCAGCAACTCTAAATCCCCTTAATAATATAATAATATAAGATACTAGTCGGTAATAAGGCATTTAAATGTTCTTTGCTTTTAGTTAACTATACCGGGACGTGCCCTCTTCCAATTTCTCGCAAAAATCGACAATGTTCTTTGCGAATGTTTGTATATAAAGGCCATTTTACACGAGGTAATTTTGGCTGCAACCTGCAACGCAATTTAAAATAGCATTGACATAAAATCTGTGAGTATGGACTGCTTTTCACTTTTCTGAAATGCCTTTATGGAATGTTATGCGAGGAAAATGTCGTCGAAGTAAAACGTGATCGAGCTTCTATACCTATGAAAATTGAAGCCAGTTTTGGAATTTGGCGGCCAGGGAGGGACTACCAATGGCCGTCGTACAAAAAGTGCAGCACGAGGAGATATTTTCAATTTGTGCTGTGTTGGGCAATGGAATTATTGAAGTTTAATTGGAAATATGTAAACTCAGCCATGAGTGAGCATATTCACGTGAAAGAAAGAAATATATATGTTACGCAATGGTCGTATTGTGATATTCTAATTTGGCAGACAAAAATCACTCAAGTGAGAAAAGTGATTGTCTTGATAAAACAACTAGCACAACAGATTCAACCATAAATGTAGAATCACATTTTAAAGCACGGGAACATCATCTTAACCAACCTATCAAAAGTACCATTCCTTGTACCTTCCTGTCACGAAGGAGTTGGTGTCTCAAAAGCGAAAATTGCGACTTCCTTCACCCAAATCCAACCATAAATGTAGAAACACATTCTAAAGCACGGGAACATCATGTTAACCAACCTACCAAAAATACCGTTCCTTGTCCCTTCCTGTCACGAAGGGGTTTGGTGTCTCAAAGGCGAAAATTGCGACTTCCTTCACCCAAACCTTGAACGAAACCAGCGCAATCGTGACTTTCTACATCCAAGTTTAAATCGAAACCAACACTATCGTCCTTTTTTATTCCCTCCTCAACCGAATGCTTGTCAACTCATACGACACCCCAAGTATCCCCCTTACCCCCGACCATTGATGGAGATTCCCTTCCACTGACCACAAATACCACCCATCAGACAAGAAATTCTGGTCAATGGTTTGACGCGCCCCACGCATCCAGAGCAGCACGACCGACAAAACATTTCATATATTGACCCCGTAGCTGAACAAATACCTAGAACAAATAATATCCCAGTTTGGACAACTAGACGGCAAATTAACTTACGTAATCGTTTAAACAGTACCTCAGCACACACAAACGAAAGGTTCGAAATCATGAATAATTTGATAAAAATTCCTATATTGAACCATGAAAATCATAGACTAGGTGGCCCAAATGTCCAAAGATACCCACTATCATTTTTCCTTTCAAATGTCAGATCACTTCAGCCGAAAGTTGATGAATTAGATGCTATTCTTAAATTAAATCATGCCAGTTTGGCTCTTATCACAGAAACATGGTTAAACGAAAACATTGACGACGATGCAGTTCAAATACATGGCTACTCCTTGATATGTCGTGATAGCAAATCTAGGACTGGAGGAGGGGTGTGTGCTTATATAAAGTCACAGATCCCCTTTAAAATTCTAACTTGTTTGCAAGATGTTTGTTTTGAAACTCTGTGGCTTTACCTGAGACCACACAAACTTGTTCCGAGGTTTCTCATGTTTGGTTGTCTGTGTGGTTTATCACCCACCATCCAGCGACAACGACGCACTTATCGAACACTTTACCACAAAGCTTGATGTTGCCTTCTCCATGTACCCAAATGCAGGTATAATATTAGTTGGGGATTTTAACAAATGTCCAGTTTCCACAATAATCAGACACTTTACGTTAAAGCAGATTGTTAAACAACCTACGAGAGGAAATGCTATATTGGATTTAATTTTGACAAACATGTCAGACTTTTGTAACACCCCCTTGGTAATCCCACCCATTGGACGCAGTGACCACAATTCAGTGTTATGCTCATATAAGGAAGGTACAACTAAAAACGCCCACACGAAAGTGAAAATCAGACAGGGAAATAATGCTGCATAAACTGCTTTTGGAAAGTGGTTAACCGATTTTAATAGGACCGTTTTATACCGCACTATTTCTTGTGAACAAAAATTAGACCTCTTCCAAGACATCATAAATGCCGGATTGGATTGTTTCCTCCCGATAAAAACTGTAAAATTACATGATAAAGACAAACCTTGGGTAACTCCTGAATTTAAGAAAATAATCGGAACCAGACAAAAGGCATTCCATCATGGAAAAAGTTCACATTATCAGCAGCTACGCAATCAGGTAAACAGAGAAAGTAAGAAGCTCAGATCCACATTTCTTGAGGAACAATTAGAACAGTTAAAGCTAAACCCTAACCCAAAAAAGTGGTGGCAATCAATAAAACAGTTATCAAGATATCCTAAGAAGAAAGTCCTTTCAACTCTTGTTGTGGGCAATCAGGTGGTGTCAGGAATAGCTCTGGCCGAAAACATTAATGACGCTTTTGTCTCAGTTACCAAAGAAATCCCTCCTTTAAATCGTCTTCATATCGACATTTTATCAGAAAACAGCCATTTTGACATATCACCAGAGTTTATCATTAAAGAAGAAGAGGTATACCATAAATGATCCATTATATCAACTTCCAAATCTCCTGGTCCAGATGGAATACCAAACTGGGTTCTGAAGTTCTACGCCTATGTACTTGCTTCCCCTGTAGCATCAATTTTCAATGCTTCTATCCAACAACCGACTGTTCCGACCATGTGGAAAAAAGCCAATGTCATCCCAATTCCAAAAATATCATCACCTGAGGACATCGCCAAAGACCTTCGCCCCATTTCGCTTACATCTACCCTGCCTAAATCCTGAGAACGTTTTGTTACTGATTGGCTACTTGAGTATATAAAGGAAAAGATTGATAGGCGGCAATTTGGTTGTTCAAAAAAACTCTTCGACAACTCGTGCCCTATTAAGCTTTGTACATCACTTGTTATATGAAACTGATACATCAAAAACCGCTGTAAGGGTTTTCTTGCTGGATTTTTCGAAAGCTTTCGATCTTATAGACCACAACATCCTGCTGTACAAGTTATATGAAATGAAGGTACCATCGACAATTACAAATTGGATTAGAAGTTTCCTTTTTGAACGCAAACAACGCGTCAAGATAGCTAACTGTGTATCAAATTGGCAAACTTTAAACGGAGGTGTGCCACAAGGAACAGTTCTGGGACCAGTACTTTTTCTCGTTATGATAAATGACCTTCTCACAGACTGGAATAACCGATGGAAATGCGTCGACGAAAGTACTATCACTGAAAGTATTATACCGGATATCAATAGCATCCTCCAAGAGCTTGTGGATATTATCTATAATTGGACCATCGTTAATAATATGAGACTGAACATCAGTAAATGCAAAGAATTGATAATAGACTTTGCAAAAGATAAACAGGACTTCCCACCTTTAATTATAAATGGCGTTGCTGTAGAACGTGCATCATCAGCTCGGGTTCTGGGACTAATTGTTCAGGATAATATGAATTGGAACGAACACGTAAACAATGTTGTAAAAAATGCAGGAAAAAGTCTCTACATGCTGAGAGTGCTGAAACGATCAAACGCTGATACGAACATGTTAATCACTGTGTACACTACTATTATAAGACCTGTTCTCGAATACGCCTGCCCAGTCTGGAATTTTAACATCCAAGAGTATTTGAGCGAAGACTTCAGCGGCGTGCTTTGCGAATCTCGTTGCCATTAATGAGTTACAGAAAAGCCCGGAATTTTACTGGTTTCCCTTTACTAAAAGCAAGGAGAGAAACATTATGTGAAGAACTTTTTTAAAAAGAATGAGAATAATGTTGTTACACCATGACTTCGTGGTTCAATGTAGTATTTGAATAAATTTTAACAACAGTCAAAAGAACGTAATACCTCAGAATAGCCACATTCATCTCACAAACGCGAGCGGAATCCGCCACTAATGGACGGAAGGTGACCCATCTCTTCACAAGCAATTATAACTACCATGATCTTCGTATTTATTTACGTTGCTCAATGCGGTTCGTTTGATTGTGGGACACTCAAGCGTTTATTGTAGAATGAACTGCGCATGCGCAGTAAAATAAATCAGATTAGGACAGATTGATAAAATATATGAGGAACTCAATGATATATTTTTTACACGTTAGTTTAAAAACGTCTCTAAGTATGAACAACTTGTTTGTTCCTCCCAATTGTTTTCCTGTAAAAACATGATAAACCTTAGAAATAAATGTCAATGGAAACTCCGAAAAATTTCATTCCATATTTTCATTTATATAATTCTACGTTTTCTGGGTTTCCTTCTATTGTATTTCATAAAAATACTCAGTGGCAAACCTTAGCAATTTTGCTGTATTTCAGTAAGCGTTACGTGGCAGTAGGTGGTGGTCAACAAGTAACAACGAAGAACGTAGAAAGTGCTTGTAGACGGAATATTTCATCTGCAAGCACCTTCAACATTTTTGAGAGTGAGCGAGAGTGTGCGACATCATTAACATAAACATAATTAATTATGTATTGACGTCATAATGATATACAAGGCGCGTTTGGGCAAGACAGTCATTATGTTGGGTATTGAGAGTGTGCGAGAATGTGCAACAACATTAATATAGCGACGCTTAACCTAGTAAAGTATTATTACCTTATGCGAAATAATAACAAGCAGAGATATAGCTTTCTAAAACGAGAAGATCTTAAGGTTTAATCGGCATAGCTAAGGTCTTATAGAGCAATACAAATATATGTTTGCCAAGCGATTGTATAAACATAGTTCTTACAGGGATTTAAACCTTACAAAGTTTCAAGCGTTTTAGATGTAGCAGAGTGGGAAAAGCAGTGATTTTTAAGCGAGATTTACAAGCATATACAAACATTGTATATAAACATTTAGCGTTTGTTAGGTAATTACGGGCAATTAAGATTTTCTAGCTTAAAAAATTGAATAAATTTAGAATATATTATTATAGGACGGGGAAATATTGTACAATGTACATACAACACACAGAATTAATTTTTAAAACACATTTATTGATAATAATTTCTTTTACAGCGTCTCCAATCTGAAATCTACCTAATATTATATATATTTTTAACAAAGTAAATAAGGTCTGCTCTGGGTCTGCTTCTAAGAACGTATTATTCTTAAACTCCAAATCCTAAGAGTGAATCATTGAATCCTAAAATTGAATAATTGAATATCGAGCGATGTTAGCTTCATATCGAGCGAGCCAACCTCCATATAGAGCGAGCTTAGCTTCGAGCCGAGCTCTAAGACGTAAGGATAGGCCCGAGCCGACCTCTAACATCTAAGTATAGGCCCGAGCCCCGAGCCAAGCTTAGTGTATATCTCCGATGATATCCTAAGATATTGTATAATATCCTAAGATGCTGTATGATATCCTAAGATACTGTATGATATCTTAAGATACTGTATGATATCCTAAGATACTGTATGATATCCTAAGATACTGTATGATATCTTAAGATACTGTATGATATCCTAAGATACTGTATGATATCCTTAAATGATATCCTAAGATACTGTATGAAATCCCAAGATACTGTATGATATCTTAAGATACTGTATGATATCCTAAAATGATATCTTAAGATACTGTATGATATCCTAAAATGATATCCTAAGATACGGCATGATATCCTAAGATACTGTATGATATCCTAAGATACTGTATGATATCGTAAGATACTGTATGATATCCTAAGATACTGTATGATATCCTAAAATGATATCCTAAGATACTGTATGATATCCTAAAATGATATCCTAAGATACTGTACGATATCTTAAGATACTGTATGATATCCTAAAATGATATCCTAAGATACGGGATGATATTCTAAGATATTGCATGATGAGGAATGGAATTTATCTTCCTTATTTTTATCTTCCTTATTTCAGGATATCATGCAATATCTTAGGATATCATCCCGTATCTTAGGATATCATTTTAGGATATCATACAGTATCTTAAGATATCGTACAGTATCTTAGGATATCATTTTAGGATATCATACAGTATCTTAGGATATCATTTTAGGATATCATACAGTATCTTAGGATATCATACAGTATCTTACGATATCATACAGTATCTTAGGATATCATACAGTATCTTAGGATATCATGCCGTATCTTAGGATATCATTTTAGGATATCATACAGTATCTTAAGATATCATTTTAGGATATCATACAGTATCTTAAGATATCATACAGTATCTTGGGATATCATACAGTATCTTAGGATATCATTTAAGGATATCATACAGTATCTTAGGATATCATACAGTATCTAAAGATATCATACAGTATCTTAGGATATCATACAGTATCTTAGGATATTATACAATATCTTAGGATATCATCGGAGATATACACTAAGCTTGGCTCGGTGCTCGGGCCTATCCTTATATGTTAGAGCTCGGCTCGGGCCTATCCTTACGTCTTAGAGCTCGACTCGAAGCTAAGCTCGCTCTATATGGAGGTTGGCTCGCTCGATATGAAGCTAACATCGCTCGATATTCAATTATTCAATTTTAGGATTCAATGATTCACTCTTAGGATTTGGAGTTTAAGAATAATACGTTCTTAGAAGCAGACCCAGAGCAGACCTTATTTACTTTGTTAAAAATATATTTAATATTGGGTAGATTTCAGATTGGAGACCTTAAGATTTAGCAATTGCAAGATTATCCCCCGAAGACAGACAAAAAATATCTCTTTAAAGATACAATGGACACCTAAACGATATGCTCTTAGGAGCAGACCTTACTAACGCTGTAAAAGAAATTATTATCAATAAATGTGTTTTAAAAATTAATTCTGTGTGTGTTGTATGTACATTGTACAATATTTCCCCGTCCTATAATAATATATTCTAAATTTATTCAAATTTTTAAGCTAGAAAATCTTAATTGCCCGTAATTACCTAACAAACGCTAAATGTTTATATACAATGTTTGTATATAATAATAATAATAATCTTTATTTATCCATCTTAAGTATAAAAGTACAATGGATTTACAGGTTGATTCAAATTACATTAAAAATATCTTAGAACATTATATACAGATAAGAATCTTAAGTATGTATAGACAAACTAAAACTATGTGAGTGCACTTGCACGAGCTAAGAAGGAGCGTTTATGTCTTTCAGTTCGCGATAATGTGTTTTTACTATTAATTGTTCGTAAATCGTATGGATTATTTGATTTAAAAAGTCTTGTATGAAAAGGATGGGAAGGATCATTCATAATCTTCCACGCTTCACGTTTCAGAAGTTCTTCTCTTCGATCAGAGAGGCTTTGTAGACAGTCATTGTTATAACCAAGAACTCGGAGGCAGCGGGTCTGGGTTCGTTCAATTTCATTTACGAGATAAGTTGGAAGGCCACCCCAGATAGGTGAGGCATATTCAAGAATAGATCTAATATTGGATTTATAAAGGGTAATACCTACTTCCACAGGTAGACTAGCTTTCCTGCATTCTCTTAAGATATATACTTGATGGTTAGCTTTCTGTATAACAGTTTCAATATGATTGTTCGTTTTGAAACCCCATTCCAAGTAGTTTAAATTTGTCCACTCTTTCAACTAGTTCATCACCGATATAAACAGGAGGAGGTTCCGATACTGATTCCGTGAAGCATATCCACATGTCCTTTGTTTTTTTGACGTTGATGGTCATTTTGTTCGACACTGACCAATTTTGGATAATGTCTAGAGCCTGTTGGACATGGCTTATTTCCCCGGCTCCAACTGCTTGATCGAGTGTGCAGTCATCGGCATACTTCGAGGTATCGACGGTTAGGTTTGCAGGGATTTCATCCTCTAAATCATCGATGTATACATTAAATAGCATAGGAGAGATGACCGAGCCTTGCGGAACTCCAGCTGGGCATGGAGCGGATGTTGACAACATTTGAAGTAGCTTTCCCTGTTGACTTCTCATGGATAGGAAATCTCGAATCCACAGCCAAAAAGATTTAGTTATGTTGATAGAGGCCAATTTAGAAAGGAGAATTCGGTGGTCCACCATATAAAACGCTTTGCAGAAGTCAATGAAAATAGCACGGATACCTTTTCTGCCATGCGCAGTGTTATCAGTTTTATCAAACCATTTTTGTGAAGTTTCAATCAATGCTGAAATTGTTGAACGGCCCTTGAGAAATGCATGTTGGTTATCTTTTAATGTAAGATCTGCACAATTTAATTGCAATTGAATCTTTTCCAGCACTTTAGCTAACTGTGGAAGCACAGAAATTTGACGAAAGTCGGTTTCAATGTTTTTCGGTGGGACAATTTTAGGCACAGGGGTTATTAGAGCTTGTTTGTACAAGGTGGGATATTTACATTGAATTATACTACTCGTGATGATGTTATGTGCTACGAGAGCTAAGTCTTCACTATACTGCTTCAAGAACCACGCAGGGATTCCATCAATGCCAGTCGCCTTCTTCACCTTTAATGCATTAAGGGCCTTTTTCACCTGACCTATCGATGGTATGGGGGGATCAATTTCTTTAAGATGGTGTCGCACATTATTTAGGTCATAACTAGCAGCATTGCCTAACATCATTCCATTCCAAGGGGCGGTAAAAACGGCCTGTAATTTTTTAGTCTGTTCAGAAAGATCGTAGTTTTGGCACCCGTTTGCTGGAAGATTGGATGTACCATCCATGCCAACTAGTGAGGAGACGGACTTAAACCATTTACTAGAGTTTGATTTACGGTGGTCTTTGGCTTTACTTTCATAGTAGACTATTTTCGCTTTAGATATCAGACTAGAGACTTTATGGCACAAGCGTATATAGTTTATACTATCCCCACGACTAAAAGCTCGCTGTCTAGCTTTAATTTCCATTTTAATGTGGCTTGTCATCCATGGTTTGTCTGAGTTGTGGACTCTGATGGTTTTGACAGGCACCTCCGTGTCCAACATGTGAATCACAGTCTCATTGAACAACTTGATCTTTTCGTCAACATCTTCAGCACGGAATATACGCTCCCATGTTTGCTGCGCCACTTTCAGACTCAGAGCGGCTCGATTTCCAGGTTTCATTAATCTGATTCTCTTTGTCGTAGGAGGGTTTTCAGATTATTTTGGTTTAAGGAGAATACACTGGTGGTCTGATCTACCAATAGGAGGCAGGTGGCTGGCTGAGTCAAACAGATTAAACATGTTTGTAGCAATTTGGTCCAGGGTATTTTTCCCTCGAGTGGGCGCTGATACAGTTTTACGTAGCCCAAAACGGCTGCATAAACGACTGATGTTCAACATATTGAAATCTCCTGCAATGATAATTCCTGAAGATATCCATTTGGTAAGTATAATATCTAGTCCGTTAGAAAGGTATTCTATCATTTCATAATCATTTTCACGCCGTTGGCCAGGTGGGTAGTATACGATAACGACAATGATGGTGCTAAAGGGTCTTGGGGTGCGAGGTGGTTTTAAAACCAGCCATAGAACTTCTTTACCGGTTTCCTCTAAATGAGTTATACGTTCCACGCGGATGTACGAACTAATATACCTTAGGATCCCGCCGCCTAGGGTATCTCTATCAAGTCTGAATATTTCATAATTGTTCCCAATTTTAATTACCGAGTCTGGAATATTATTTGATAACCATGATTCAGTGATAATGAGTCTAACGATTGCGTGGGGGACCAAATTGACGCTAGTTTAGTAGTCGAACAAGAACAACAAAATCAATCTAATGAACATTTTCAGGCAAATATTCCAGTGAAAAATTCTTATATTGTTCTCAACGTGGAAGAAACAATCAACGAACCCTCAATCAGTGAGTCTAGCCAGCAATATGCTCATCAACGTGAAAATACAAAACGAGCACAAAATCTGACTACAACAACAAGATATAACGAGCAGAACCCAAATCGAGCACAAAATTCTCCTAGACCAACAAAATATGACAAGCAGAAACAAACCGTTGCTATTCTCGGAGATTCGATGATCAAACACATGAATAAAAAGCGATTGCAAAATGGCCTAAGCCACAATATCAAGTTAAAGACATTCCCTGGTGCTACAGCTGCTGATATGGCCCATTATGTCAAGCCGGCATTAATTGCAAAGCCGGACGTTATTATACTACATGTGGGCACTAACGACATCAAGAACAACTCACCAGAAAAAGTGGTGCAATCCATCTGTAACCTTGGTAAAGGAATCAGGAAGCAGCAAAACAAAATCGATTTGATTCTTTCATCAATCATCACCCGAAATGATGACCCATCTCTGGCTACGAAGGTAACAAAATGTAATAAACTACTTAATGATTTATGTATCGAGCAAAACTGGGGTCTAATAGACAATAGTAACATCGATAAATACCAGCTAAATAGCTATGGTCTGCATTTGAACACAAAGGGCTCAGCCTCCTTGGCAAAAACATAAAGAATTACTTAAAGAATATCAATTGACTAGATACTTCTTATTATTCCAAAGTAGAAGATACTGTAGCATCCTCGTCATCATTCGATCATAGTAGACTCGACAATGATAATGATGATCATGATGACAGGGATGTTACTAAGACTAACGATGATGGAAATGTGAACCCTCTAGACCCAATTACTCCAACCACGGACCAATATGAAAAGGTTTACCCAAAACTCAAGGGATTCAAAATAGGGCATTTAAATATTGCAAGTTTGGTAAAGCATAAAAACGAATTATTGGTTTTTCTGGCTAAACTCCCTTTTGATATAATTTGTATCAACGAAACTCGACTTGACGACTCCATAGACAACTCTGAGGTTAAAATACCAGGTTACGATTTGATAAGAAAGGATAGAAACCGCAATGGAGGAGGAGTGGCTATCTACCTAAGGGATGTTATTCCTATACTAATAGAGCTGACTTAATTCCAGTTAATGCAGAGGCAATTTGTCTTGAATTTAAAAAACAGAAAGCTAAGCCAGTTCTAATTAGTACTTGGTATCGTCCACCAGACTCTAATATGGAATTCTTTAATGATTTTGAAAATTTCATAAAAGTGATTGACAATGAAAACAAAGAAATAATCATAACAGGTGATTTTAACTGTGACATGCTGGACAGCAACTATAGGAATAACAACTCCAAACGATTGGATGACCTATTAGATATCTACCAACTACAGCAACACATTGATAAGCCAACCCGAACAACTGACTCGACAAAAACACTAATAGACATTATAATTACAAAAAGTGACGACACCAAAACATCTGATTCAGGAGTGATTGCTTTGGGAATAAGTGACCATGATCTGGTGTATATTTGTAGGAAAATAGGAGTACCCAGAGAAATGCCGAAAATAGTAGAAACAAGGCAATTTAAACATTTTAACGAAAACGAATTCCAACAAGATTTAGCACAAGCGTTTAACTACTTTACATACAATTCTGATCCAAATCTTGCCTGGCAGGAGTGGAAGGACATATTTTTGTCTATTTCTGACAACCATGCTCCTATCGTACTAGAAAAGTTAGAACGAGTATTGCCCATGGTTGAATAATGAAATTAAAAACTTAGCTATCATCGAGATTTCCTTAAAAAAAAGCAGTGCGATTAAATTCTACTGCTTATACTGAGGCTTATAAAGATGCAAAACCAAGTTACCAAACTTATTAGGGATGCAAAAGCACACTATTATAAAACAAATCTGGAACAATGCAAAAATAGTAAAGATAGCTGGAGATTTATCAATCATTTACTCAACAGGAGAACGACTACAACAACAAACAACCAGATCACAGTTAATGGACAAACAATTACTGGTAACGATAATATAGCAAACGAGTTTAATAATTATTTTTGTGAAATAGGCCCTAAGCTTGCACAAACTATACCAGCAAGTAATGTAGACCCACTTCAATATATTACTGCTAATTCTAACAAGTTTACATTTAGACAAATTTCACCAATAGAATTATGCAGAAGACTAGATGGTATAAAATTAGGAAAGCTGCAGGACTCGACAAAATCACAAACAAACTGTTAAAGGCTGCAGGCTATACCATATGTGAAACCTTGCTTTATATTTTTAACCTGATCCTAGACGTTGGTATACTTCCAGACGACTTAAAACAGGCTAAGGTTACGCCTATCTATAAGGAAGGTGACAAAAATGAATGCGGAAATTACAGACCTATATCCGTCATATCGGCAATTTCAAAAATGCTAGAGAAAATAGTTTATAACCAACTTCTCAATTTTCTGAATGACAACAAAATAATTACAAAACGCCAATCTGGCTTCCGTAAATATCACTCTACTGAAACTGCTCTTTTGCAAACAACCAATGAATATTTAATGAATATGGATAAAGGCTTAATAAATGGTGTCTTGTTTCTTGATCTCAAAAGGCATTCGATACAGTCGACCACAAAATCCTTCTTGCTAAACTTGAACTATACGGAGTTAAAGGTGTAGCCCTTAACTTCTTCAAATCGTACTTAACCAATAGGAGTCAATTATGTACAGTCCAAGGTACAAATTCCCAACTGAAAAAGATAAGTTGCGGAGTCCCACAGGATCAAACTTAGGACCGTTATTATTCTCATTGTACATAAACGATCTTCCTAACTGTCTCGAACAAACAGAGGCATCTATGTTTGCAGATGACACAAATATATCAAGCATTGGTAATTCACCTGCGGACATAGAAGTGAAACTAAACAATGATTTGCACAACGTCAATAACTGGTTAATAGCAAACAAGCTTACTTTAAACGTTAAAAACTGAATTTATGCTAATAGCCTCTAAACGAAAATTGAAACAATTCTCACATGACCCATGTATACTGATTGGTAATCATAACATCAAACAGGTAACCAATAAAAAGTACTGGGAATTACTTTAGACGATGAATTGAGATGGCATAAACACAATGATCTTCAATGCAAAAACTATCCAAGAGCATTGCCTTATTAAGACGAGCCAAACGATTTGTTAGCCAAAACGTGTTAATTAACATGTACAACTCACTAGTCTTACCTCACTTTACCTATTGCTCCAATGTGTGGAATGACGGCAGTCGTACACATACTGACAAGCTTTTAAAAATGCAAAAACGAGCGGCTAGAATTATCACAGGGTCAACTTACGAAGTAAGATCGAAAGACATATTTAATATTTTACACTGGGAACCAATTGAAACCACTCTTAAGAAAAGAGAAATGATAATGACATTTAAGGCCTTACAAGGCCAACTGCCAGAATGTATGACTAACATCTTTAAAATTTGCCAAAATGATATGTACCCGTTAAGAAGTAATGACTGTAAACTTTACTTGGAAAAACCTAAAACAGACTTCTTGAAGAAATCGTTTTCATATCGAGGTGCTGCATCATGGAACAATCTTCCAAATGATGTTGCCAACAACTACAAAGAGCTCTCCATAAGTAACTTCAAAACTTTAATCCACAACTATTTCACCAATTTGGAGAGAAATAGTGTGTGACAACCACCTGTGGGGCGGATTCTGATCCGAAGGAGTAATTTTTGGGTCTGGGAGGGTTAACATAATATACTATTTCTAGTTATATACGTGATTCATTCTAAGTTTTATATATAGTGTTCACTGCATGGGCTTTCTTTTTTTTATATAGTCAGTATGTATAATAGATTTTTCATATTTGTAAATATCCTAACGGCCCCTTGAAAAGCAGTTTAATCTGAAGGGCTACCGTTTTTAAATAAGATGAATAATAATAATAATAATAATAAATCATTACTACCGAGGGGATGTTGACTGAGACAATACCAGACAGCTCATCAATTTTATTGCTTATATGGCAGACATTTGAGAGGAAGAAGGTTGGGCAAACAGAAGATGGATTTGCTGGGGACTGAACAGTTTTGACTTTTACACAGTTATACGTATACATTATACTTTTATAAGTATGCTGCGTTTGTCCAGGGAATTTTCGTTGTGAGGTATTATGCCGCGTAGTTATTCGGACTGGGATGTTGTATGTTACATCTTTATCGGGTATCGTGTTCACCATCGTGTTTACCGACCCTGACGGTATTGTGTGTGATGGTAAGGGATCTCCATCAGCGGTCGTGCCTGGGCTATTTGCGGACTTAAGTGGGGAATTTTGGACATTGGAAAAGAGAATTGTGGAGGGTTGGTGTGAGGCAGTTCTAATCTTTGTAGCCTCTCCCCAATCTGGTTCATCGATAATGTTAAATTGTCCAGTTTCTCTAAAAAAGGCGAGGGAGAATAGTCCCGCTGGTTTCTATGTGCATAAGATTGATGTGTTTCAGTAGATTGATATGTGACATTATGATAAAAGTCGCATCTCGACCCCTTTTTACAGAAACCTCTTTTTCGCAAAAAAGGACAGGATACCATATGCTTTGGTAAATTAGATTGTTTGTTTCCGGAGAAAGTGTCATCTATATTAGGAATGTTAATATCGTTAGTCGCTTCATTGATTTCACTATGTTCGTGGGAGGAAGTGCCATCTATATTGGGGGTGTTAATATCATTAGTCGCTTCGTTGATTTCACTATGTTCACGAATTGGAATCTGCATATTATTATTATTTATAAATTTTGGACGATTGTTCTTGCCTTTTCGTTTGTATTTACGTTTAAGGGTATTATTGTTGGCCTGATGATCGTTTAATAAAACAGAATGATCAGCATCGGGAATAATTGTCACTTTATCACTGTTAGAGGAGGTCTGTTCAGACTGAGTTGTTTGTGCTTGTGGCTCTATTACCTTATTACCACAACACTGATTGATATTCTCATATTGCATTAATTTACCAGCTGTTATTAAGCTTTTCTTTTCAAGTTCAAGCTCCTTAATTTGCATGTTTAGGTCAGATGCGACAAGTAAGGTCAATCGACAAGTTTAGGTCTAATCGACAAGTTTAGGTCAATATGCTTGTAAATCTCGCTTAAAAATCACTGCTTTTCCCACTCTGCTACATCTAAAACGCTTGAAACTTTGTAAGGTTTAAATCCCTGTAAGAACTATGTTTATACAATCGCTTGGGAAACATATATTTGTATTGCTCTATAAGACCTTAGCTATGCCGATTAAACCTTAAGATCTTCTCGTTTTAGAAAGCTATATCTCTGCTTGTTATTATTTCGCATAAGGTAATAATACTTTACTAGGTTAAGCGTCGCTATATTAATGTTGTTGCACACTCTCGCACACTCTCAATACCCAACATAAAGACTGTCTTGCCCAAACGCGCCTTGTATAACATTATGACGTCAATACATAATTAATTATGTTTATGTTAATGATGTCGCACGCTCTCGCACTCTCTCGCACACTCTCGCACACTCTCAAAAATGTTGAAGGTGCTTGCAGATGAAATATTCCGTCTACAAGCACTTTCTACGTTCTTCGTTGTTACTTGTTGACCACCACCTACTGCCACGTAACGCTTACTGAAATACAGCAAAATTGCTAAGGTTTGCCACTGAGTATTTTTATGAAATACAATAGAAGGAAACCCAGAAAACGTAGAATTATATAAATGAAAATATGGAATGAAATTTTTCGGAGTTTCCATTGACATTTATTTCTAAGGTTTATCATGTTTTTACAGGAAAACAATTGGGAGGAACAAACAAGTTGTTCATACTTAGAGACGTTTTTAAACTAACGTGTAAAAAATATATCATTGAGTTCCTCATATATTTTATCAATCTGTCCTAATCTGATTTATTTTACTGCGCATGCGCAGTTCATTCTACAATAAACGCTTGAGTGTCCCACAATCAAACGAACCGCATTGAGCAACGTAAATAAATACGAAGATCATGGTAGTTATAATTGCTTGTGAAGAGATGGGTCACCTTTCGTCCATTAGTGGCGGATTCCGCTCGCGTTTGTGAGATGAATGTGGCTATTCTGAGGCATTCCGTTCTTTTGACTGTTGTTAAAATTTATTCAAATACTACGTTGAACCACGAAGTCATGGTGTAACAACATTTTCAACATTTTTTACCAGCTGGATATGCGATCATATTTCCCCGACCATATAATTATCTGCGTTTTCCAAACTGTCAATAAATACCACATATGAATATGAACAGTTAAATAGGCTCGGCAAAAGGCAAGAATACAGCTAAAACATTTCGTTCGATTTCGTTGGTCGAATATTTACAGTATAGTATTTATAGATGTGAAACCTTGCGACACCACGTGACGACAGTCACAGAGATGAAGACAATATTGTCCTTGGCCTATTAAGTGTTCAAGTCATTGAAAGCAAAATCCCGTAGTACATATTGGCAGAAGGCAGAAGTTACAGGTATGTTTGTATAAATAGCTATTAGAGCAATATTATTAATCAATATTTGGTTGTTTATAAATTTTAAATATGGCGGCATTATGTTTATGTTAATGATGTCGCACGCTCTCGCACACTCTCGCACACTCTCAAAAATAAGGGTCGAAAACCACATACACTACTACTAAAATGTTAACATATGTTCAAGAGAAGAACGCTTTTAGTTACTTTATCCAAAACGCAAAGTTTTGGAGGACGTTGTTTCCACTATTCCTTTAGATATTTAAGTGTGTGTAAAAATAGATATTTTCAAAACCACATATCTGTTGTCGTTGCATGGGCGGGGAGCACCCCAGCAATCTAGCGTATCGGAACTCCCGGGACACAAAAAGTACCGCAGGGACATATTGAATTATGTCCCGGCGGGACTTTTATCGTTTTACCACAGAAGTTGAAAAGCTTATCGAACAGTTATCGAACTTGTTGATATTTACAATTTTTTAGGTAATTCGAACAATCGAACAGTTGCAGTTGAGTTTGTTTCAGAGTTCATACTTAAAAAAAAGGGAGAGGAGATGTAACGATAATAGAATGTCAGTTTGGGTGCCCTGTGACACATACGTCACCAGACGAGGACACTAGAAAACATGGCGGCAATGTTCTGTATTTTATATTAGTTGATTATTTGAAAAAGAAAAGTTGAACCAGCAATGGAACAGCAAAGATACAAATCATCCTTGGTTAAGAGCCATGAAATCAAATGACCCAGCTGTCATTAATACCTAGGTCTACATCGCTGTAGATGTGCGTAATGATAGCAAGTTGCTAACTCCTGCAGCTTGGTCGTGGTCCTCAAGGAGTCTTGCTCAAATGCATGCTGAGCAGCAAGCAAAGATATATACTGATGACGAAAGAAATGGGGAGTTTTCTCAGTTCAAACCGATCTAGTCCACTATGCGGAATTATTAGAGATTCAAGGCAGTCTTGAAAGATAAAAGTTAGAAGATGTGCTGCAGAACTGCCTGCGTTTCTCAATGCAAATCGATGGGTCAGTGGACACAAAACAACAGGACAAAAGTTTCTTTTTTTCGTCTTAACAAGCCTGAATCTCCACTAGAAGTGCATACTCGATTTGTTAGTGCAAGAGAAAGTGAAAAACGTGGTGCAGATATCGTTCCAGATATCTTGAGAAATAGAGACATAGCTCTTCAGAAACTAGATCTCTTGAAAGATGAAGCATATCCAGGTAAAATGTTTTCTGGGGCTGGTTGTATAAAAAATAGTTAAAGTTGATTAAAGTTCGTGAAATCATTGATCAATCCGAATCCTCTATTTTAGAATTAACTACGATTTAACTGCATAAACTGTAGTCAAGCGTTTTATACAACTGGCCCCTGAAATCTAATTTGAAAGACTTTGTTTCAAAAGTTATAATTAAAACACTTGTTTATCATTTATTATTATTATTGTACAGGTATGTGTCATAATTTCAACATTTTCTGTTCTTATTAAATTGATCAGGCGGCCTAGAGGAAAGGTTAGAGAACTGCCAGAACAACCAACCATGTATACGTCCCAACCATGCGAAGAATGACCGTTTAAAAATGTGTTTCAACTTACAACATACAAGAGACTCTTGTTAACAGATTGCTCATTCATTGGAACGGAGTTCCAACTGCCTCTTATGACCCTAGACCAGCTGTACAGATGTTTCTGTTGCGAAAGGACAGGAGAATGAGATTACCCATAGTCAGTACCTATGTTGAAAGAGACTTTATCAAGAATTTTTTTAATTAATGAAGGCCATGATGATTGATGTTAGTTTAACGGTTTTAAGCAAGACAACCTCGCCAGCATTTAATTATTGTCTGTGGTTATTTGAGAAAATTCCACGGCGCTTGCCGGGAAGATTAAAAACCAATTTTTAACAATCCAGTCTCCACATACAGTTCTTTCATCCCGACATGCGGGCCATTCCGGTTATATAAAGTAATTTTCACGCAGGGTCTCGCCATTCTCAAAAATGGGGGCTAGCTTCCTAGAGATATTTCACTTTCTTAGATAATAGATGTAGCCAGAAGGGGAGGGGGACTTCCACTGGTAAAATTGTTAGGCCCCTTTAGGTAAATTTAAAAGCAGTAAGTGCAGAACATTCAAATAGACAATAAACGCCCTTGTTTAGAAGGGCGTTTTATAGAGGGGGTGTGTATTACAAAATTCTTGCTTGGCCTGGAAGTCTATTAGATACGAGGCGTTTGTTAGAGGATGGGCGTTTCTCAGATCATTTCGATAACCCATTTTCTCTTTTCATACTTGGCGCAGGGCCTTACCTATTAACATGCATCATTTAGGACAATTTTTCAAATTTTATGAATTGGCATTGGGTGAAGAACTGAACTGAACACGATACGCAATTAGCTACAGTATGATAAGATATGAGGAGTACAGGTAGAAAGATGAAAGAGAAACTGTACAATATTTAGAATATTGTACAGTTTCACTTACATCTTTCTACCTGTACTCCTCATATCTTATCATACTGTAGCTAATAGCGTATCGTGTTCAGCTCAGTTCTTCACCGATGCCAATTCCCAGGCCTCTAAGGCCTGCACAAAAATTCTTGTAGACATAATGAAATTTATTAATTTATTTATTAACGAATTTTTTAACAGGATAAGAAACTTCAACAAATATAAATGTTGTTATCACTGTCCGTCCTGAAAACAGAAAACTCTTACATGAAAATATTCAGAGAAATAGATACTAGTCAGTGATAAAGCATGTAAATGTTCTTTACTTTTAGTTAACTACACCGGTATGTACCCTCTTTCAATTCCTTGCAAAAATCCACAACGCTCTTTGCGAATGTTGGTTTCTAAAGGCCATTTTACACGAGATAATTTTGGCTGCAACTTACAACGCAATTTAAGATAGCATTGACATAAAATCAGTGAGTATGGACTGCTTTTCACTTTTCTGATATTTTTCACCCTTTGGTATGTTATGTGAGGAAAACGTCGTCGGAGTAAAACGTCAGTCAAGATTATAATTTCTCTGTGAATACTTTTAAATAGCATTGCTGTGTGTTGGAATTTGCGTTGCAAATTGCAGTAAAAGGCAATTGCAGTAAATTGTCTCGTGTAATATGGCCTTTAAGGTGAAGGAATACGAACAAGAACGAATGTTTAGTTTAGTTTATTATGTTTACCACTCTGAGGCCCTGTTTACACTAAAACGCTACGGTTGACGCTCCGGAGTAGGTGGCCATACCGTAGTGAAATTTGCGACTGTTTTGACTATACGAACCGTAACGCAAACGACCCCTAAAAATTGCCGAAATGTCAGCGAGTTTACACTTGGGCATGCGCACTGCTTCATATTATTGCATCTACGGATTGGAGACGCTACGACAAATTTACCGTAGCGTATTGATTTGCATCCGGAACGCCAAGCGTAGTGGTCTGTAGTTAGTACGCTACGGCAAGTTACTCCGTTATAGTGTAAACGCAATAGTAACAAGCGTAGTGAATTCGTAACGGAATTCTAACCGTACCGTTATAGTGTAAACGGGGCCTGAGGTGGACAGAAAGCCTTAACCGGCAGGTCTTGCAACCCAAATGACAAAGGTTCGGGGAGTTAGTTAATTAAGGTTAATCGCTAAGGGTTAGTTTCTAGTGAGGGAGGAAACCTGAGTAGTCGGAGAAAAACCTCGAAGAACAGGAGAGAACCAATCAATCTCTACTTTATATGAGTTTATCAAGGACGTTGCCCAACCTAAGTAAACCCCGGCCTTCGACCTGCAGTATAGTCGACTGTGGCTTAACTCAGAAATAAAGGGCAGCGCGCTAACCGCATCTGCCACCCGTGTTTCCTGAGTGGTGCCGTCTCATCTTACTTTGTCAATGTCCCAACTTACGGCTATTTTGTTGCTCGTATTACTTCACTTTAACTAATTTTAGTTCAAGGTGTTAAAAATCGCCGAGTAATTATAAAGAGACCTTCTGAGTACTCGGCGTTAAACATTAGATCTTCCAGTAACTAACGACTTTCAAAAGATTATTATCGAATTAGTAATTTTAACAAACAATTCTTGTAATATATTACTTTTATGCATCAATAATTTTTTAGCTAGAGGATTAAGGACCACTATATAGGGAGAACATTTGTAACTGATAGTCTCACGCTGACGAAATACAGAAAAACTTTACAAGATAAGAAATACGATAACATGAAAAATGTAGATATAAACTTACCTGCAGTTATGTCGAGTTGTTCTCCAGTGGCTTCTATTTAATATCTACAAAAGCTATATTCAGTCATTCCATTTATAGGTGAGGCTTTTTAAGTGTTTGTGAATATTACAGTAAGGTTATGCAGTTTATTCTTAATTTCCTGCAACAATAGTTTGACACAGTTAATTACTTTTTTCACAAGTAAATCAAATTAATTTCCCGTTCTCTGTATTCTGTAAATATTTTTGCGAAAACAAGATTTTGTTTATCAACTGAAGCGTTTGGATATTAATACCTGCACATCGCGACGGCGCTAACATAAATATGGGTGGAGCCGTGTTTTTAAATTGGACCATTATTTGCATATAAAATGAAGTAAAAAAAAATTCTGCTGAGTTTGCAATTTTGTCATGATCCAAACGTGTTTCCACTATACAGCTATTTCAATTAAGGTTGTCATGCATGCAATTCCAATAGTCAAATGTACAATCCGAGCGCCAAGCGTACAATGGAATGAGGTAAAATAATTATCACATTTGCATCAACATACAAATATGTATAGTCTTTCTTTAACTCAATCGCTTAATATAGCAAATAATATGACATATATATAGGCTTACACACAACAGACAATGGAAAACAATTTTCGTGACAGAAATAGTAGGACTGGAAGTGAAAGAAGCAGCTTTTTACTTGCAAACTTCAACCATTTCTCGCTAATTTGTAAATTTCTGTACGCGGCGTTGTCGCTGACAAGCTAAATGCAAATCCAGAAAAGTATGCATGTATACATTTGGGAATTAGCAAGACAAAAGGAGCTAACTAGCCTTAGTATTGATTTATGTTATATAAAATGAAATGTAATTATTTGGGCGAATTAAATAAATAAATAACTAAAGTCATAAGCTAAAAATATCAAAATTAGCTATAACCATCTTGCTGTTCGCTCTTGGATTATAATTTGACTATTGCATGTGACAACCTTAATTGAAATAGCTGTATACAGGCTTAAGACCTGACATAAGATCGGTATATTTGGCAACTTTTTATGCTTGGCCTAAAATTATAGTTTCATGTAAATTCGTAGTTCCAAGACTAGTGCTTTAGGTCGGCCGTAGGTGAGGTAAGTCTCTTGTGTAAGTACGTGGCTTAGGACGGACGGTTCATGAAATACCAAATTTGCGAGACCACTGTGGCTGTATGGATTTCGTTTACGTGACCAAATCCGGGGAAATTTGCGATTTCTCTTGTGAATCAAGTGGTTTCAGTACATTTGTCTCTTCGCCACTTGAATAGTTTTTCCTCGGATTTAGAGTAATTAGAAATTAATTGATGAAAAATGGGGCTTCCGGATCCCCACACAAACATTTGTAATCATTTGGAAAAAATCTAAACTTAATTAAAAAAGAGCGATTGTTTATTAATTTTAATCAATCGGAATATCTATTCAAAAAGTAATATTTTATTGGGAGAAAAACACTCCACTGACGGAAAAGAACATGATCATGCATAAGCGAGTGAGGAACGCAGGAGTTCATAACACTTCGTCTCCATGGGAACCTCTGCGGGGGAAAGAGCCTTGACTCTTAAGGGTAAAACTAAAATAAATTAATAGTTCTTTTCTTCATGTGCAAAACATCATGATAATTTATTTCTAAACGCAAAGCTTTCGATCCGTCAGTCTGGATCGATCTTCATCAGACTCAGGCAGCGAAGAATCTGACACTCTCCTATTAAGTTATCCCACTCTGATCTTCCCACTCCCGCCAGTTCCGCCGCCCCTCGTGTTGTAGTATAGAGTGAGACACAGAGACAAATGTGTAATTCAAAGCGAAATACATAGTTGAAGGGTTTTTGTAGATGGAAATTATCGAGTGTAAATTCTATACGTTTATTAGAACCTAAAAGGAAACAGCTGAAAAATGAAACTACTATAGGTCACTGGGCTTGAAATGGTGGCCGCGGCCCTGCGACCCCGTGCAGCGCTTTACTGAACTACAGCTACAGAGTCCAGCTGTCGAGCTCAAACCACAAGTTAATTCATGTATATATATGATGGTAATGCCATGTTAGGTTATGTTACAGTTGCGATACAAATTTCAAAGTGCAAAACTTTCAGGATGCATAAAAGACTTAAGCCTGGTTTTCATATCTCGCCGACGGTGGGCAATGGAACATTGTCAGTGATTATTTAAGGAGAAAATGAATGATTTCAGGTAGACAAATTATTTTACGCATTAATGAACTAAGACAATAGCACTGGGAAACGGTATCACCGACCATCGGCGACATATGAAAACCAAGCTTTAAACATAACTCCGTTTTATGCGGTAATTGAATAATATGGAGAGGGAATTATGAAATGGAATGTTATGCGAGGAAAATGTCGTCGGAGTAAAACATGAGTCAAGATTATAATTTCTCTGTAATATTGCTGTGTGTTGGAATTTGCGTTGAAAATTGCGGAATTTGCATATTCACGTGAAAATTTTGGAATAAATCGCTGTACTGTGCCTCTCTGCGTAGTAATCAAAGAAATTACAAGAAAGGAGACAGTTCCATATGTGAAAGTAATACTGGGCAACTAGTGATGGTGAAATATCGGCCTTCAAGCGGGTTTTTGTTATGATTAAAGTCGACGAACTTTGCGTGTTGTAGCAACAACAATTAACAATTGATTGTTGTTGCCGGGACGTTGTTCATACTTGTATCAAATACGACAGTATATTTAATAGGTCCAAGAAAATAGTTCACTGTAAATAGTTCATTGTGACGCACAATAAATAGAAAGTACTCATGCTGTTACGCATTTTTTATTGTATTCACTAAATTATACTGGTCAGATTGACAGTATTTGTCAGAATGTTCCACTAGGGGTTGCACTGCCAATAGTTGGATTGCAATAAATGTCACATACATAGGGCAGCTTGGGCGACAAGAACAAAATATATTGTTCACACTATATGCACCGTGTTACTAACCAAAAAATGTGTCACAAATTCAGGGGCGTAGCGGGACCATTTTGACTGGGGGAGGTAACGTATAATATTTACCGACGAACACTTGGTCGTGCACCCCCCCCCCCCCCCGTTAAAGTTATACACATGCGATATCCTCCGTTTATATAGCTTCATGTTTTAATGTTTATTTTACACGTTAATATTATGTATTTATATATCGATGGTTTTACAGACGGCTTCGTACATTACCGAGCGAATCCGCGTTTACCAACCGGTCAGTAAAAATTTGGAAGTGTTACACCCCCCCCCGCACGCTACGCCCTTGCACAAATTTGTCTACTGTGTCTCAAGAGATTGATTACAGGTCATCTATATAAAACATCATGCTGTGGCATTTAGTTTCCTTGTGAATTAAATTAACAATTTTTTCCAACATGTATTTTAAGCTTGAATCTGTGGAGAGGAAGCAGGAGTGGTGCTAGTGGGGAATACATGCTCTGTTGGGAACCCCAAGCTCCATTGGGGAAGCACACCAATATATCAGGGATTGTCATATTCAGTCACTGTGTTTGAGCTACAAACCATACAATATGCATTAAGTCTTGGTTCAAAAATTTGTAGACTCCCTTTCCAGAATCTGAAATTTAAATTTATTTTCAGTACCATTCCAACTGGGTTACCCATTCCTCACCCATCTCACTGTTACAAGTAACAATAACAACATAAGAGACAACAGTTAACAACTAGACACTATATAAGTTGGTATCGTGATACACTAAGATGCATATAAACCTTAAGCAAACTTCTATGCACTTGTCTTGAATGTTGATCAAAGACATTTAATGTTATACCAATGTTTGAAATTTTGTAGTATCCAGTCAGGATACAGGTCATTCACGGTTTAGTATCCAACACCAAATTTTAGTATCTTGCAGATATCAGGATACTGCAAATTTCAGACCTGGCTTTAAAAGGATGGCCTAATATATTTAGCCCCTGTTTTTTCCTGTGCCAAGGAATTAATGACACCATAGCTGACAAGTAGATCAGGAACCTAATCGTATAAATCTAGTTAAGACATATTAAAAATAAATTTGAATTAATAAAAACATCCTATTTTGTCAATGAGAAATTTTACAATAGCATTGACCAGTTATCATGGTATGCTGATTTATTGCATACAGCTTTTTGCCAAATTCTTTACAGGACACAGAATATTTCAGACAGGTAAAGTCTTTCGCGCAAATTTAAAACATACTTTTACAAGAAATATACAATATGAAAACTAAAAGAGTTCAACTTCACTACAAACATAATATTAAATTTGAAGCATGAACTGAGCATAGAAACTAATGAATTATATATGACAGTGCATCACGGCCACTTACGCGTCAAGTTTCCGTAAAACATTCGTTTTCAGTATGATTCAGTGATTCCTCATTATTTATGCACGAAATATTACTCCCACAAGACGTCCTGTCTCGTTTTCATATTTTACTATTTATACTGCGGAAGGCAAAATATTGTAGCTACAACACGCATAGTTCGTCGACTTTAATCGTCACAAAAACCCGTTTTAAGGCCGATCTTTCACAATCACTATTTGCCCAGTATTACTTTCACATGTGGAACTGTCTCCTTTCTTGTGATTTCTTTGATTACTTCGCCGAGAAGCACAGTACAGCGATTTATTCCAAAATTTTCACGTGACTATGCTCACTCATGGCTGACAAAAACATACACACGCGAACAGTTTTTTCGCCGAGAAACACGTGTAATCAAACCAAATCGGTGATTTTTAACAATATACCAACTCCTTTACATATTTCCAATTAAAGTTCAATAATTCCATCGCCCAACACAGCGCAAATTGAAAATATCTCCCCGTACTGCACTCCTTGTACGACGGCCGTTGGTGGTCCCTCCAATATGGCCGCCAAATCCAAAACTGGCTTCAAGTTTCATAGGTATAGAAGCTCGATCCAGGTAGTATATTTTCAGATCAGTGCTTGCAACCCAATTGAGAAAGGTTTGTTAGTTAATTAATGTTTGCCACTCTGAGGTGGACGGAAAGCCTTGACAGGTCTTGCAACCCAATTGACAAAGGTTCCGAGGGTTAGTTAATTAATGTTTACCACCCTGAGGTGGACGGAAAGCCTTAACAGGTCTTGCAACCCAATTGACAAAGGTTCCGGGGGTTAGTTAATTAATGTTACTCCCTAAGGGTTAGTTAACCAATCAATCTCTACTTTATATGAGGTTATCAAGGACGTTACCCAACATGAGTAAACTCTTGCCTTCGATCTGCAGTATAGTCAACTTTGGCTTAACTCAGAGATAAAGGGGAGCGTGCTAACTGCATCTGCCACCCGTGTTTCCTGAATGTCCGCGTCTCATCTTTTGGATCGAAATTTATATATGCGTGAACATTCTTAATTAACAGTCGTTAAAATCAATGTCTCAAGTAGCCGTACGGCTATTTTGTTGCTCGTATTACTTCACCTTAACTAATTTTAGTTCAAGGTTAAAAGTCGCCGAGTAAGTATAAAGAGATCTTTTGAGTATACTCGTCGTTAAACATTGGATCTTCTAGTAACTTACGATTTAAAAAAAAAAATTAACGGGGATGAATATTACAGTAAGGTTATGCAGTTTATTCTTAATTTCCTGCAACAAATGTTTGATACAGTTAATTACTTTGTTTCACACGTAAAGCAAATTCATTTCCCGTTCTCCGGCTGTATTCTGTAAATATTTTGGGGAAAACAACTTTTGTATATCAACTGAAGCGTTTGGATATACTACATTGGCCGGTTGTATATAACTCATAGTTAAATAGTTGTTAGGTCTAAAATAAGCGACTGTAATTGGTTAACTTTCGCACTAACTATGGTTAACTTTAACTATACTTCTTTATACAACCGCGCGCCCCAAGACTAGTACTTTAGTTCGGTCGTACTGTAGGTCCGGTAGGTCTCTAGTGGTGGCTTAGGACCGTGAGGGTTCACGAATTTCGTTTGCGTGACAAAAGCGGAAAAATTTGCGATTTCTCCGGTGAATCAAGTAGTTTCAACACATTTGCTTCTCAACTACTTGAATAGTTTTTCCTCAGATTTAGAGTAATTAGAAATTATTGGCTGAAAATGGGGCTTCCGGATCCCCACTCAAAACCTAATCTGATTTAAAAAACAGCGATTGTTTATTGTTTTTAATATAAACGCAGCGCAGTTTGTTTAGCAAACCCCATTAACTTATTACCAATTTTTCTTATTTCATAAAGCTAATAAATATGAGAAAAACAACATTGGGCAGGATGTTTTATACATTTTGGGCAAATGTTACTTTTCTTCGCACCTGAGCAAAATTGCCTTATATATTAACAACTGATAATGTGTCGAAAGAATACACTAATTCTATGTGGTCAATATATGCGAAAAATTGTTCAACGAAGTTAACGAAATAAACAGCGTTTGCTGAAATTTCTTATTATAAGGTATTTAGAGTAGTAGGCAGGCAGAGACTCCTAATTCAAAAAAATTCCTGGGCGTGATGACCCCGAACCCTCCTAGGGATACGTCGTTACAAGAAAGTAACGTAAGGCATCTGTTATTCATTAATTAAGCCAATGGCGGCCATATTGGTGTGACCATCACAAATATACTGTGGTGTTGCTGGCATGTTAGAAGAGGTTTTTACAGTTCTGGTGGTAAGTACTTCATCTTATGGAGCTGTATCGGATCCTGACCTCACCCAAACCCCCACCCTGACCCTGACCCTAACGCTGACCCTAACCCTAACCCCCACCCTAACTCTAACCTTCACGCTAACCCCCACCCTAATCCTGAGTGCATCTCTGAGTGCGTTCACCAAGGAAAGTGTCTCGGACCAGAGACAGACCTAGCCTCTTCGGCAGGCATCGCCACAGGCAACAAAGAAATGCCTGCGGAGGAAGTTAAATAAAAAAGACCGGCTTCCAAAAATAGCATTTAGTTCCACAAACTCAATGTATATATTCAACTCTTGTATTCAAAAATGGCAAACCATACCATTCATGTTTACATGGTGAATATGAGAGATACTAGTTTCAGTTTGTGTTATAGAGTGGTGGCGGAAGATTGCTTTGGTTGGGCGGGCTAGATAAGCTCTAGGAGGCCAGAAATCTGGAGTCTCTGAAATGGCATTTCTTGCCAGCGTTCTGAGAAAAAATTGTCATGAAGGCAGCGAAGAACACACCCTCTGACACCCTCCTGATCTTTTACTTATTTTGGCCTGCCCCCTGTTCCGCAGCCCCTGGTG
Source organism: Trachythela sp. YZ-2020 (assembly GCA_016169945.1). NCBI lineage: Eukaryota > Metazoa > Cnidaria > Anthozoa > Malacalcyonacea > Clavulariidae > Trachythela > Trachythela sp. YZ-2020. The sequence goes on from JADLSH010000075.1 coordinate 346,641, forward strand.
TTATAGTCTAGAGTCAGATACAGAGACAAATGTGTATGAATTTATATCGAAATACATTACCTGTCCAATAATATGTAGGAATTATTCAAGATCATGCAATTAACTGAATCGCGGGGAGTGCCAGCATATATTTGTAAACGGAGTAAAGCGTTAACCTGCATAGTGTTCTATCAATGACAGTCACGAAAATGTTTTCAACTTTGATCTATGCCTAATGAGATCGTGATAAAAAGGAGTCCTATTTTACTTGTTTAAAGGCGCTATGTAATAATATTATAACGAGGTTATAACAGAGTGTAATAAAAACAACTTGACGTGTTATTTCATGAAGTTTAAATTTACTGACCCTGTTCTATATCGTAAAACTTGTCACGGCAAAATTGATCGAAAAAAACTTGTTTGCCGTACACAGGAACAAGTAAAGTCTTCAAAGAACTTGCATATCAAGGAAAACTTGCTCGTCTGTATAGCCAAAAGTTGCTCACGTGTCTTTTCATTTGAGCGTGGAATAATTTTGTCCCTAGTTGGGCTTTTAACGACCTCTTAGGGCCCTGGTACCCCTTTTCCGCTTATAGTCCTCTACTTTCTTTTAGGTAGAATAAATAAGGTTGATTTCAACACATTTGCAGAATTGATTACTATCTGTAATGGATTACTATCTGTAGTGGACCAATGGGTTAATATCAAACCAACTTCAATGATATAAAAAGGGAAAAGTAATAGATTTACCTGTTAAATCCTTCTTAATAATAAATACGTTAACAAATACACACTCAGTCTTATCATAGACAATCGAATTCTATTCGATTGTCTATGGTCTTACAAAACACAAAATCCCTACACTAAATATATACACCAAACCATGCTCTACGCTGACCATAACGCGTAAACAGCGAGACATGAATATATATATCCCTCTCCTTCGCAGAGGTTTCCGCTGATCATAAGCGAGAGAGGAACGTAGGAATTCATAACACTTCGTTTCCACGGGAAAGCTCTGCGGGCAAGTGAGCCTTGAGAGTAAAAATAAGTTAATTGTTCTTTTCTGTGCAAAACATCACGATAATCTATTTCCAAAGGCAAAGCTCTCGATCCGTCAGTCCGGATCTACATCAGACTCAATGAAGTAACATATTTTATTATTTCTATGGACCGAAAGCCTTGCAAAATAGATATATATACGTGGTGTTTTCACTGCACAACAAAACAAATATAATTACGCAGCAATATCAACAAAAGGAAGTTTTAATGTTGCTGAGGCCTGCATACAAAACAAACTCTATATATTCGTGTCAATCCTTTCGGGCTTGACTTCATGTTTAGTCATATTAATGATGGCAAATCAACTTATCTTTTTTATTTATTTCTGTGTCTTAGTTTGCAACGACAATGGTGTTGTTAAATGTGCTAGCATCTTTACTGGTAAAGAATGTAACACTTACGGCATAATTGGACTATATGATTGCGGAGACGCCTTGTCAAACATGCAATGTTGCTTTGATAGTCCTGAAAGTACGAAGCGAACCTGTAAGATAGGTACGTGTTTGGGTCATTATTGTGAGACCAATTTCCGCTGTGGGATATCATTAATGTGTTGCCGTTCTAATAAATGTGTGAACGATGGCTGTCTTGGTTGTACTAAGAATTCAGATTCCGTTTTATATCCTGCATGTTGTAAAAAGTCATATCCATTAAATGAAAGTTTCTGTGCTTATGATTGTGCTGGAGAATCTTGCCAATCGAATGATGATTGCAATGCGGGGTGGGGGGAATGCTGCCGCTTGAACAAATGCGCTAAAACAGGCTGTGACGAGAAAAGTACATCGAATTCATAGTGTGATGCTGATGAATATTGTTGCAGGAAGAGGTTCGGAGATGGTTGTAGTAAAAGTTGTGTTGTTGAAAAACGTAGTACTCATGACGATTGTGGTGGCCCAAGCGAATGTTGTATTTCTTGTGAATGTGTTGATCGTGGTTGTTCTGGCTGTACTTCGGACTCGGACTGTATGTCTGAACATGTGTGTTGTAAGAAGAGCTTCCCTTTGAATGAAACTGTCTGTGCTAAGAATTATGTTGGAAAAACTTGTAATTCGAATGATGACTGTGCTGGGAGAGGGGAATGTTGTCGTGAAGGAAAGTGTGTTAACGGACTAGAATGTTTTTCACAATGTTGGTGTATCGCAAGAATCGCAAGATTGGTGTAGTGTCTTGGCTTGATTTGTAGCTCAGACGATGATTGTGGACCTCCTAATGAATGCTGTATTGCTGGAAAATGCGCAAAAGATATTCGAACGAGGTTAGCCAGTGCTTTGCGAACTGCATTGGACAATCATGTATTAGTAATTCTGACTGTGGTGGCCCAGATGAGATTTGTAACTTGGACCAAATATGCACAAGGCAAGAAATCACTACACAAAGCTCCAAGCCCAAGGAATCCTCTACCTCTCTACCACAATGGCGCATTGCTGTCATTGTAATAGTTGTATCACTTATTGTTATTGGGATTTCCATAGCCCTGTTTTGGTATTTTAAAAGAAAGCGGCCAAGCAACGAAGCATCCTTGGCTCTACAAAACACTGAAAGTGTTGAAAACCCACACCCTAACACTCAGCTTACTTGCTTCAACAATCCTATACCACAACAAGGAACTGGATTAATTGTTGTAGAACAGAATCCTTAACAGAAATCTCCGTCCCAATATCCTTCCACAAACCATTATTATCAAGACAACGAAACTCCCATGTTTGCAAATGCCAACCAATAAAGCAACGCAGGAGAAGTACAGGGTACAAAAGAGCAGAGTGGCCTCCAATTTTATCCACAAAATTCCTTCTAATACAATCCTAAAAACCCATAGCAACCTGGCAATCACCCTTAATATCCTTTGCTTTTCCTACCTTTTAACTTGACAATATTTTTCGTAACCTGTAAATGGTGTTATATATTTTAAACATTGTTCAGCATAAAGGGGGATGGGTGTTTTTATTTTGCATTTTGTAAACACCATGCAGCCCCCCCAGCCATAAATAATGAACCTTCTATAAACGATAACAAAAGCATAAACTGAACAGAGTTTTTTTGGGGGTGTGTAGGATTGTATCACTATTGAATGCACTTTTTAATAGGTGCATGTTAATATAGCAATTATGATTGAAACGGTTGAACCATACACACTGCTTAATGGCTGAATATGTATTGTGGTGAACCAAACGCTAAGGCTGGCTACTTCTTTTATATGGTCTCGTCTCGTTCCTGCAGCGAATTACGTTTTGCGATTGTATGTTTTGTTTGTATAATTGCATTGTAATCTGTATATGAATCTGCCGTATCGAATCTTCTAATTCAAAAACAGTTAATATATAAGAACACACCTTAAAACCACAATTACCCTCTTTGTTGTTTGTTATTTATTTTTTCTTTATATTAAAATACGAAATTGTATTAACATAAAATTCAATTCAATTGCATGCTGTACTGTACATATTCCACTTAAACACACCCCAACGACGATTGTTTACTCACTCAAAGGCTAGGATTATTTTTTAAGGAAACGTAACACAGAACATGACTGAGTAACGTTTTATTAACTGTGGTATAAGTATGCTCTCTCTGTTTGCATAATCGACAATAGTGACACACCTGTCTATTTTACCATAATACTATAAAACAAGCGTGTCTCTTAATTAAACATGAATGTTTTACTATCCTTTCTGGAAGAACATTTGTCTGACATTACCTTGCCAGACTGGTTTGTTGGGAATCAATGTCAGGAGAATAGCCCACCATTGCCCTTCATTGGATCGCATAATAATTTATTGACACTTCCGGCCTCCAACGGCATCTTTACAAGATCGCAGGTACTTCGCTCTTTTGCGTAGATCTACTTCTTCGCGCCACGGTTCTAGTTCAGGAATCTGGTTTGATTGCTGGACAATCCTCTGACAATATTTATGATGGACATATTTTTAATATTTCATATTTAGTGACATTATTTATATATATATATATATATATATATATATATATATATATATATATATATATTGTTTGTATAATAATTTTGATGTAAAGTTTTACGCAATTCAGCCTTTTAGCCTGCAAATGGTTTTACTAAATAAAGTCTCTATCTATATCTATCTGGAGTAGGAACGATGCAGGAGTTAGGATAAGGAGCTGGGGATCATCCTCTACGTAGTCCAGTGGACTTCACTAAGCTCTGCATCTGCGTAGGTAAGCAATCCCGCTCCTGTCGTCTTGCGGAAAGCACGTTTAACTAGACCAATCAGACGCTCAAATTGGCCTCCCCACCATGGCGCTCTGCCACGAAATATCTTTGTCTGAGAGAAAGTCATGCAACTGTTCGTCTTGCATTATCTTCATCAGCCACTTAGCCGCAGCGACAAACGTCTTACCGTTGTCCGAGTAGACCTTTGTTGGCAGACCACCACGCGTGATGAAACGCTTCAAAGCACCATAAACTCAACCGTCTCTAAGCTTAGCAATAACTCCAAATGAAGGGCACGAGATAAACTGCAGGCAAAGAGAACCAATTATGATTTTCCCTCCTGGTTCGTCTTTCGACGATAGCGGATGGGACCAGCAAATTCTACGTCAACTACTTAGAAGGCTGTCGAACCTTGGGTTCTCTCTTGAGGGAGGAGACGAGGCGGAGGCGAAGCAATGGCACGTGCTTAACACCTCTTACATCCAGAACACCACTTGATGATACGTTTTGTCAATCGATGCAAGCGACGAATTCAATATTCTTCACGTACCTTTGCGACAGTCAACCCTACGCCTCCGTGTAAGATCGTACGATGGGCTTGTTCCACCAACTTTGCTGAAAATTCATCGGAATGTAAACGGGATAGCTGCCTTGAATCCGCCCGCGACACTCCAAAATTTTGACGCATTCCCTTGCAAGTTTAGTTGCAACTGTTCGTCAGGAAACCTACCAGACGTCCTGGCTCGTTGCGGATCTACCACTTCATTTGTTCTTCCAACTCGATGGTCATAATTGGCCCGACACGTTTATCCTCTCTACATGAACGGACGAATCTGGTTATCCACACACACACATGGAGCGATTTTTTGAGCTGATACTAGCTTGCCAGTATATCGTCGAATTCATCTGTTTCGGCAACGGAGGCGATCGCTATCACTTCCCTAATAAGTTTTCCTCCGCAGCAGACTCTGGACTTTCTTTGGTCACGAGATTGGTAGGTCAGAGGTCATGATCGCATAACTATTTCGGCCCGTTCCACCACAATTCGGACTCATCAACCGACCCACCTCGACTTCCAATATCTGCTGCATTTTGAGCTGTTGGCACGTACATCCAAGCGTTGATTTTATGGTCTTGGATCTTTCGAACATGGTTCGCGACGAATTGATGATACTCCCCGTCACCACGAATCCAGGGCAACGCCACGGTACTGTCAAGCCAACAGTAAGTTGCAGTGACCGGAAATCCCTCAAGAGCTCGCCGAACGTCATCAACAACATTCGAAGCCATATGACCGGCCACCAACTCTGGGACGTGGGATTGTGAGGCCTTGTTTTGCAAGTCGGGATTTGGCAGCTACCAACCCTTCGGTGACACAAGATGCTTGACTCGCCACTGTGTATACCGCTGTCGCTACACCCAGCCTACTTGCAACTCCAAATGCGTGAAGTTCCACATCATCCACTGGCTCTCGACAAGTCGCCAAACTTCGTCTTGTAGACACGCTCGTAGGTAAATTGGACTCCCAGTTATCCCATAGCTTTGCCTGCTTGTCAGGTAAAGTGCCGTCGCAAGAAATTTTGTTTTCACACGCTTCGCGGAAGATTATTTTCCCTTGAAGAGTAATCGGCGAGACTAGCCCAAGAGGATCGATCGGAGATGTGAGCAAATTTCCCTAGGTGCTCTCTCTTGGTTGGGTTAACTTTCTCTTCAGGAAAATATATGCCGTTGGAATGGCTCATTGGCTGATCTAAAGTGGTTTGTTACACAAAGTTTAAAGCTGTAGGGGAAGTGGAGTTCGCCTGGTGGTGACGTGAAGCTCTTTTGTGCTGCCAAGTCTAAATTCATTATGAAATGGTATGGCCTACGGTCTCAAAAACTTGTCATTCAAGCTGATAATGATGAACACTATTTAATTAAAGTTGAAGCTTGAAAAATTGGCTAATACATGCGCGAAGATTACAAGACAGACAAGAAGCGCGAAGCTACTACTAGCTGATATATCTATTGCCAAAGAGGGTACAAGTACAGGTGATGAAGAAAGCCAAATTGTATCATTGGAGGAAACAAAAGAAGCCGAAGGTATGAGACGCATCAATGCACCGGAGGTATGTAGCTGTACTTGTACTTGTGGTAACAAAGTTATGACCGCCGAATTAGAGGGTATAAAATTGAACAAGACAATCTTAGAATCCCGATTACTCAACGCAATTTCCAAAAGCGAGATTGTGTCAGACCTAAACTCGCTCCGAATAAAACAGAAAGATATGGAAGGCATTATACGACACCAAGATGAACTAATTTGCAAACTTAATGAGGAAAATCTATTCTTTAAGTCAAACTTGTCCTCCATTGAAAATTTAATTTTTGAAGTAACCTATAATGATCGTAGGAACAATGACCATGGCCATGGCCATGGGTCGGCTAATGTAGTTAATATTATAGACGAATCTCCATCCTATTTAAGGGAACAATTTACTAATTTGAATATAAAAAAATTGAGTTCCATTCAAAGTGAGATTCTACCTTGCGAAAAACAAATCTCATCTAGTGACAATGACCAAATTCCATCTCGCTGTAACAAACAAATCCTAGTTCGGGACAATTAAATTTCATCTCCCGATAATAAACAAATTCCACCCCGTGAAAATCAACAATTCGCTCATTTGAATACAAATAGCATTGACTCTAGATCTAATAATAAGTCCCTTCAACATGCAGGGCATAATAACAAAGGCAGAATGAAGCTTCCTGCTCATCCTCGTAAAAGTACCGTTCCTTGTCCGTTCCTTACTCGCCGAGGTTGGTGTAGTAAAGGAGTAAGCTGTGACTTTAAGTATCCACCTCTTTCTAAACCGCAACGAGAAGTTCATAAAAATAAGATACCATGTCCCTTCTTACAGAACAGAGGGTTTTTTCCTGAAACAGACCCATGATTTCTCCCATGATGTTTTTCTCGCAGTTGGTAATTACCCAAACCTGAGATGAATAGATATGTGTATCCCGTTCCTTTTTTATTCCAACAGAAAGGTCATGCGGACCTGATACTGTCGAGATTTCTACAAATTCCAGTCTTTCAGGGACCTCTAAGCCATGCCACAAAACCACCGCTACCTCGATCTTTGTTAAAACCATTAATGGAGACTCCGGTATACCCACCCTACTCACATTACCTATTTCCCTAATACATAAAAATTTCCCGGTGAAAAGCAATTACCTATCTTTCTTCTTGTCGAATTCCCGATCACTATTGCCTAAGATTGATGAAATGGAAGCTTAGTTTTTATAACCGAAACGTGGTTAAATGATAATATTGACGACAACGCAGTTCAAATTAATGGCTTCTGCTTGGTACGGCGTGACAGAATTTCTAGAACCGGAGGAGGAGTATGTGCCTATATAAAGGTGAAGATTCCTTTTAAACTTCCAACATAATTGCAAGATTAGTGTTTTGAATCACTTTGGCTCTCGTGGTCTTTCCTGTCTCGTTACTGTATAGTTTATCACCCACCCTCCAATAATAACAATGACTTAATTGAGCATTTAACTACCAAACTTGACATTGCCCTTTCCTTGTACCCAAATGCAGGTATTTTCCTCATTGGAGATTTGAACAGATGCCGAATTTCTTCATTACTCCGTCATTTTACGCTGAAACAGTTTGTTAAAGAACCCACAAGAGGAAATTCCTTATTAGACTTAGTTCTGACAAACATGGCTGTCTTTTGTAATTCTCCCTCGACGTTACCACCTGTCAGTCGAAGCGACCATAATTCTGTGCTGTGGTCTTTTCACAAAAGTTCAACCAAAAATGATCACTTGAATGCGAAAATCAGACAGGGAAGCATTTCTGACAAAAAAAAAATTGAAAATGGTTAGCCGATATTAATTGGAGCAACTTGTACCGTGTTAATTCATGTGAACATAAGTTAGATATTTTTCAAACAATTAATCATAAATAGTTCACCACTTTTGAGTGCTACTGATGCTTCAAATAATAACGCTGTTAATCCCGTGATTATTCGGGCCGAACGACGACAAATGTTATGCAAGAACGAGCACAATGGAAAGTTAAGTGAGTTTCTACCGCCTAAACCATCATACAATTATGATATGCGGCCAAGAGGCAAATATAACAATTATATATGTAAAATTGATCGATTTAGGAAATCGTTTTTTCCGCAAATGATTTCTAATGTAAATTGTAAATATTCTCAATATGTTTCACTTCTTATTCTATTTTTTTTATGAACGTAATTTTAACATTTTAACATTTTGGAACAACTTCTATATTTATATTTACATCCTTAATTAAGATTGCATGTAATTCGCTGATGTAATTTAACCTAATGGTTACAAAATCGGTGTTTTTAATAAAACCTTATTATTATTATTATAAGATTGCAGTCATCAGCGGCTCAACCCAGCTGTTTTTTGGCCTAGGTTGTTTCTTCGTTACTTTCTGGTTTGGAGCATTGATCTTCCAATTCTAACGCATTGGAACGCAATTTGTGAAACTGGAAAATAGCATTTAAAAGTCATATCCACGTTTTATCCTTTTTGGACAAAAATGGATAAACCGCGAATATGGTATAAAAACGCTTCTCGTGTACGTGCACTGTCTCTATTAATTTAAGAATTCCCAAATGTTCCCAAATGATTCTTTAAAGTCCATTGCCACTAATTTCAAATGAACTTAAATGTATTTATTGTTAGCATGACAAAATTACTGGATGCTGATTGGTTGAGAGGAGTACAATTATTTCATTAGTTGTACTGCAGTACAATTAATGATTTTTCCAAAACAAACAAATGGCGGAAAGGTATTTAAACACAAATGAAATTGCCCTAGAGGAACTTAAAGCAAAAGCACTAAATGAAAATACGAACTAAAGCACCAAATTTTGGTTGAGCTGGCAGGGCTGGGCTTTGGTGAGAGAATATGATGTTGACATTGAGAATTATCCCCCACAAGAGCTGGATAAAGCGCTTCAAAAGTTTTACGCTGAGGTGCGAACAAAGAAAGGGAAGAATACGAGCCTGACAGCTTGAAAGTTATGCAAGCTGCTTTGGACAGACATTCGTGCAACGTGTCCATTTGAAGTTGCGTTAGCTATAATGGCGTCCGGACATGTCCTGAAGCTCTCGCTGATATTATTGTGTCTTACACTGATAAGCATCTATCGAAATTAATATGAAAGAAAATACCGACAGGATATCGTTTATGCGATATCGTTGCCTGTTCTTTTACCACCAAACTACCTTACGAAAAGTAGAGATAAGTCGAACAAATGTATTAACAAAATAAAGTGGTCGTACACTCGAGTGGCGTATTACTCAAACACAACTGCTTCTAGACAGATGTTGCTGGTCTGTGGAGATGTAGAGAGTAACCCTGGCTGGGAGACTAATGCGTCGGGAACAAACAGTATGGACTATCTGCAAAACTTCGCAGAGGGAATAAGCCATTGCAAGAATAATATGAACATAGCACATGTTAACATACGAAGCTTGAGAAACAAAGTCGACGAGGTAAGATTACTATTAAAGATTTGCCGGTTTGATATCTTGGCTTTAACTGAAACACATCTAGATAGCAGTATATCGAACCAACAACTGGAAATTGAGAACTATAAAATTGCACGAAGAGACAGGAAAGGTCGACAAGGAGGGGGATGTCTTGTTTATATTGTGAACTCAATATGCTCAACTAGACTGAGATCTCTTGAAAGCGGATCAGACATTGAGCAAATATGGCTAAAAGTTATGACAAATACTAAAGCGTTTATTGTTGAGCGATATACAGACCACCGTCAGACACCTCCTTTTATGAACACTTTGATAAAGTTTTAGAACATGTTTGGGTAAAATATAAAAATATAGTTATCGCTGGAGACTTCAACTGTGACCTTACACAAACGGAAACGGGAATAATTACATCGCCTTTGGGAATTAGATTATTCAACTCATTAGCTCAATTCAATTTTGCTGTCGTAAACAAACAAGCAACTAGTATTACAAATACATCATCAACATTGATTGATCTTATTGTTACCAATAACGAAAGCCTGATTTCAAAAACAAGAACTTTAGATCTCGGGATTTCAGATCATATGTTGGTTTATGCTGCGGTAAGAACAAAAATTAGAAGGCCCCCACCAAAAATTATCAGGTCTCGGAATTTTAAATGCTTCAATGCGGGAGACTTTGTACGGGACATTGAATCGGCTCCTTGGTCGGTTTGTTCTATATTTGAAAATCCTGATGATAGCTATTGGGCATGGCAGATGATTTTCAATGATATATGTGACAAACATGCTCCTTATAGAGATATAAAATTGAGAACACAGTCACTCCCTTGGATAAATGCCGAAATAAAGCACAAAATGAATCTTCGGTTAAAAACTTTACGATTAGCACAACAGACTAACAATCCTGAAATGTGGGCTCGGTATAAAGAACTCAGAAACCAGATTACGGCTCAGGTAAGAGCGGCTAAATGCAAATATTACAAAGGACTGTTTGACGAGGTAAAGGACTGTAAGGCCTATTGGTCTTTGATAAAGAAAGATACAGAGAAAAACCGGATCCGCCCTATTCTAGGGATTAGGAAAGAGAACGGCGGAATTGAAATTAGTGATAACGGTAAAGCAAACATCTTAAACGAGCATTTCTCGTCGGTTGGCGAGAAATTAGCTAATGAATGCATGACGACTCACATCCAGAATTCAGCAGCTTATATAAACCGTATTACCCCGACTATCATGAACATAGATGTAAGCCAGGATGCAATAGCACAGTCTTTGAATAAATTAAAAGCGAACAAAGCTTGTGGGCCAGATGAAGTTTCGCCAAAGTTGTTAAAGTATGCAGGGGATGCTATTTTGCCTTCTCTTACATCAATGTATTGTATTAGTGCCACAACACATAAAGTACCTGATATATGGAAAAAGGCAAAGATATCTGCTATATACAAGAAAGAAGATGAGACAGACAAAAACAATTACCGTCCTATATCATTATTGCCTGTACCGGGAAAAGTTATGGAATCATGTGTAGCAACAACTTTAACATCACACTTGGAGCAACACAACTTACACAGTCGGCACCAGTGGGCATATAAAAAATACCACTCCACAGAAATGTTAATGGTAAAGATGACGGAGGATTGGAGAAGAGCATTAGATAACAGATACGTTGTTGGTGTTATATTCATAGATCTCAAGAAAGCGTTCGATTCAGTATCACATCCTATACTGCTGAATAAGCTTCATGGATTGGGGATTTCTGGAGATATATGGTCTTGGATTAAGGACTATCTATCAAACCGAACTCAAATAACGGTGGTAAATGGCTGTCATTCAAAACAAATGAAAGTTAAATTTGGAGTTCCTCAAGGCTCGGTACTTGGCCCCACTTTATTTTCCATATTCTGTAATGACCTGCCTGAAATTTTCTGTGGGGATGATGATACAGAATTGGAAATGTATGCGGACGATACAACCTTATATGTTATCGGACCAACTGTAGATATTGTAACTATTAGACTTGACGAAGTATTGGGTAAATTTTACAATTGGTGTAGAATTAATTCCCTCACACCTCACCCATAACTTACAAGGGATCAGTGTTGTGGAACAATCTTAACAATGAATCCAGGAAATTAGAATCCTTGGACACCTTTAAAAATACTGTTGCCAAACAAGAATTCTTGAGTGATACAATGTTCGACTAATTATTAATATCTAGAAACACTGCATGGTTCTTAAAACTGAAGTGTAAATAATAACACTAACTTATTTATATATTTGTTTTTGTAAGTGTAATTTTTAATTTTAATTGTTAGGATATAACTACACGACCCAATCAGCTCATGCTGTAAATACCTATCGTGTTAAAATAAATGCTATTATTATTATTATTATTATTTAAAAAACAAAATCCCAGTTCAATAATTCGTGACCGAGAGTTTCACCATTCAAAGCAAATTCTCGAGGGCAAGGCTCGTCAACTCCGCGAAAGTGGTCGCGGGAAGAGACCAAATGCAGCTAAACCACTGACCGTGCAAGAAGAAGAAATGCTGTGGGAACAAGAAAAGCTGGGCAAATCCTCCCCACAAGAACTAATTAATACAATGTCGTGGCTACTTACTCAACATTTTGGTCTACGGGGACGACAGGAACACCATACAATGGCAGTCGAAGATTTCGAGTTTGGAGAAGACGACAACGGCATCACGTACGTCAGCTTCAAGGAGAATCCTACCAAAACTCGCCAAGGAGGTCTCCACATCACCAGAAGACAACAGCTGCAAAAATGTTTGCCACTGGCGAGAAAAGATGCCCGGTTTCATTGTTCAAAGAATATCTCAGCCGTCGTCCAGTATCTCTGCGAACAAATGGGCCATTTTATCTCACGCCAATGTCGAAAACAATGTCGAAAACAATATTGGTGTCTATTCAATCGACAAGATAATGAAAACGATGATAGCTGACACTCCACTAGCAAGTAGCTCCAAAAGGCTGACAAATCACTCTGCCAGAAAAATCCTCGTGAAGATGCTGCGGTTAAAAAACGTCGAGCGTTCGTCCATCATGAATGTCACTGGTCACAAGAACGAACAGTCGCTGAACGACTACGACAAAGGGAACGAGAATGAGCAGAGGCACATCTCCAATCTAATCGGCAGCTCCAAATCAGTCAACCCATTGAGTAAACGAAAGCCAATGTCCATGAATATGATGAACATTGTCCCGCCAAGCACACAGCAGCCTTCCACTTCAAGCGCTTTGAACAACTCGGTTTGTTCCCCACCAACACGTTTAACAACTGTAATATCGTTTTCAATGTTGGCCAAGGTTAATCCAGCTCATCTCCCAAAGTCGAAAAGCGCCGTTACAAACGAATTGTTATCGACAGTCAATCCGATTCGCAGGAATAAAATATATTTTTATATCAGCCGAAGGCATCGGCTTAGATTTGAACGTTGACTTTTTGTTATTGACATTTGACATTGTCCAGCGTATTTTGTACATTATATTCTATAAAGTTTCATGATCAGACCATTTCTAGATCATATAAATAAGTATTGTATTATATTTCTGTTCAAATAAACAATCTGGACACATCTGATTGTGATTTGTGAACTGTTTCACGCGTGGCCGAACTCACGTGATTTCGGCTCGAAATACTTGTCTGGGGGAGGGGCTGGTAGATGCAATTTTGTCATGCTAATAATAAACAAGTAATTATGCGATGTTGCTCGTACAATTAGGGATTAATAGTATTCGTGATGTTTGAAAATTTTCCCAAATTGGACTTGCCCCCCGGCTTTCCAAACATCACTCGTACTATTAATCCCTAATTGTACTCGCCATCGCATGATAACCTATAAATACTGGAAATTCAATTCAATTTAAATTCACAGTGTACAGTACACGCGCATTGGGACAGTGCAGACGTGCCTTTGTGAGCTCCGACAAATTTTAGTAAACTTATTTTCTAACACCATTTTACTTTGCTAAATGGCTTAGAACATCAACCATCTAGCGAAACACAGTGTGCGAACGAGAATCAAAATCTAATTTCCGAACTAAGACTCTCATGGTCGGGAGACCTTGACTCGCTGAAAACGTTTGTTGACAACGTTTTGAACTTGGAAGGAACATGGTCGTCGCCCGGTGGAGAAAAGAAGTTATTTGTGAGCGCCGAAGCTAGTATACATTGGTGGAAAAAAAGAAATTTCTCATTGTTCAAGGGAAACAGGCAAGCAATGGCCTTTTAGAATTTCAATGGCCTAGCACTAAGTTAAACCCACGAGTGCATAAATTATTGACATAAGTAAATATTATGCATAACGAAGCGGTTTATGTTAGACAAAACGAACTAAACCCATGGGTTCGTAAACGCAATGGAATCAAATTTTATGCATGGCAATTATTTTATTTGAATTCGTCCAACATGTGCTTATGTGCTCTTTCAGCCAGGAAAATTACGTGCATCACACAAAACAGTTTTTATTTATTTACATGTCCAATTATTGAAACAATAATCAAGCGCCTTGACCTTCGACGTGTCCCCCTTCTCTTTCAACACAAAGCATTGTTCGTCTGTGCATATCGCGCACTGCCCGTTGAATGAAGGCAGGCTGTTCTCGTAAGGCATTGAATTCTCGGATAATTTTCTCGCGTAACTCATCAATATCGCGCGGTGGAGTTGAAAAAACTTTATCTTTCATGTATCCCCACAAAAAAAGTCACATGGCGTCAAACACATCGATGAGGCGATCTCTAACTGCGATAAGGCGATGTGCAGGTGCGCCGTCTTGAGCCCACCAAAGACCCCGAAACCTTCCCTCCCAATACTGATTGTTAAAATGTTCAGCGAGTTGTGGGAAGACAAATTCATTGAGCATTCGAAGATAGGCAATTCCGTTTACATTCCCTTCGAAAAAGTAAGGCACAATAATCAAACCGTTACCGCATAGTGCTGCCCAGACTGTCAGGTGTACACGAGAATTGCTCCTTTCAAAATTAAATGCAGGCGGGTGTCTTTAGGTGCATATTGGCGTACATTTTGCGTGTTGACTTCGCCATTCATCGTAAACGATGCTTCGTCTCCAATAAGCAAGCTATTCAAAACGTTTTCGCGACGACAGCGTTCGTTAAACCATCCGGAGAAGCGCAATCGACGTGCAAAGTCGCCTGCCAACAACTCGTGTCGCACATGCATTCGGTATGGATGCCATTTAATTTCTAGCCTTGTTATCCGGTTAAAGCTTGTACTGGAAATTGGAACGGGGTTACGACGAGCACTCACATGAGGATTTTGCTGGAGTAGATCTCTGACAGCTTCAATATTTTCTGCAGTTCGAATGGATCTTCTTCTGCCAGAATTGCCTTTATTAAGGTTTAGACTCGTTCCTGCATTTAAATACTTGTTAACGTTTCTCAAAATCGTGCTTGGCGCAGGTGGATTGCGACCTGGAAACCTTGCTTGAAAAGCGTTTTGCACTGCGGTTGAACTTTGTGTTTGCGTATAATTTATCACAATAAAAACTCTTT
The DNA here is from genome assembly GCA_016169945.1 of Trachythela sp. YZ-2020. Lineage (NCBI taxonomy): Eukaryota > Metazoa > Cnidaria > Anthozoa > Malacalcyonacea > Clavulariidae > Trachythela > Trachythela sp. YZ-2020. The sequence goes on from JADLSH010000075.1 coordinate 361,929, forward strand.
GTTCTGTGGTCAATTGAACCATTTTCTCCCGAACTGATCATAGCATTAATTTGTAATTTTATCATTTTTGCAAAATTATTCTCTTTTAGAATTTATGAAGCTGCTTTAAATTCCCAAGGGCAGAAAATTACAAAGATATTTTAATTTCTTAATAAGTCAATACTTAATATATGCACCCTGTCAATATTTTGCACTCTTTACATTCAGCTTAGTGCTCGGCCATTGAAATTCTAACAATAGATTATTTTCAATAGTTTGCGTTTTTTTTGGTACACCCTGTAGAAAGTGAAGTAAATGAGGCAGTTACTCAAACCAATGATGCCACCGGTATCTTTAAAACACAATTAGCCGAATATCAATGTCAACAACAGCACAGTTATCGTCAAGATTAAAAATACTGGAAAACCCCAAGCTCATACAAGTAAACATCAACGTAATTACCAGCGCAGTAATCAACAAATTCACAGAGCTAATCAACACAAGAATACGCGGTGTTTTCGTGAAGACTGCGCTTGATTTTCAAATTACTTTGAACATCATAGTATTTTTGTATTCATGTTTATAAACCGTTTAGGGTAGTAAACTCAAACGGTTTGGAAGCTTTGTGTTTAATTTTTCGATTGGAACCTTTGTACAATCGAGTATTTTTGTATACTGTAATCTAAATACGTTTGAAGACGAAAAAGTGTGATAAATCGAGAAAAGAAGAGAAGAGGCGAGACATTGCACTGGCGCGATAATTGAGCAAAACATCACTTCTACAATATCGAAGATAAAGTACACTGCACTACTTCAAAACCAAACGAAATTTGGTTGGATTATTGTTTAGTCAACTATCGTTATGATCAAGTATAACTTGTGGATAATATATGCGTGGGCCTCTGTGATAAAAAGGAAAAATATTGCTGAAATCGTGTTGTGACGGGGGTATGTGAAATTATATCTCAACAAAACAGTATCAACCATCATGAAATCTATTCGTATTATATTGAAACAAGTATAGTTTTTCATCATATGACCAAAAGATTTATGAAATAAGAAATTATAGCCTTTCTAAGGTGTATGAAGTGATGTGGTGCATAATTGCCAGTTGATCTGGGATGATGTATGGTCATTTTCTTGTAAAATATTAGACCTAGACACATTTCACTCTCCTATGACCACCCTTAAAAGTAACCATTTTAAACACTATAAGCACCTCAGAAAGTCTGTAGCTTTGATAGTTTAGGAGATAGAACTATGCCGGCAGTGCCGTTTCTGGGTGTGGTCATTTTCGTGCATTTCGTCCCGGATTCGAATTTTGGCACATATGCCATGTTGTCCGTCATGGTCATTAATTTTTACCCTAAAACAGTTGAGTTTATCTGTCCTAAATGAAATGCATACAAACTCGTATACAGGTTCTAGACTACAACGAAAATTCAAAATTCACGGGAAAAGGCAAAAATATGTTCTTAAAAACCAGGGACTGGTGAAAGTTGTAGCGGACTCATAATGAGCCCTGATCAGTGTAATTACATTTTCAACTAGAACCAGTGGCGTCATTATGGCGTCAGAAATTGCCAAAATCCGCTATGTTTTTGCGGACACTTTTCTGCCTGACTGACATTAGTACCAGTTCCTCCAGTAATAGTATAGCTCAGTGTACGTGATTGACTTGAGGCGAACCAGCGTTCAGTTAGCGCAGCGGTTTGCTGATATGCATTACTTCATGTTAAAACAATATCTGAGAACTAAGTTGCTTGGTTTATAGGGCGAGTGGTTGCTGCATGCATGTATTTCTAGTGTATAACTAGAACGCATTCATAGAGACAGCATACCTCCGCCACTGAATTAAGTTAATTATTCATGCATAAACTATACATTCATTAATTTCGCGTTCAATTCTTTTCAGCCGAAAAATTTAGGCAAATTGTTGTATTTTCATCCAAATGGAAGCAAATTTTAACAATTTGTTCAAGGTCCACAGCCATAAGCTCCTCAAATTTTCGTATTAAACTGCTCGATCTTTGAGTTGTGCTGCTAACAAACAAACACACAAAACGAACCCAGGTGAAAGTATACCCTCCTGGCCTAGGTAATTACTATATCATGTAAACACCGATCTGAAAACACAGATCTGAAAACAAGGACTAGATAGTGTATCTGCTATGCATAAATGAAGCCAATGGCGGCCATATTGGTGTGACCACAACTACTATGGTATTGGAGACACATTCAATTAAAGAGCTTTTATAAGTTTCTAGTTATTGGTGGGAAAAGACAAATTTTGTCTAGATAAGAATTTATCATCAGTGGCCTCTCTTTCTTCCAAAATTGTCTGGTAATAACTAATGAGGTCACACCAATATGTCTGCCATAAGCCTCATTATGTGGTGTTTAAAACGTTCTAAAACTCGTTAGAAGAGATGTTGGAAGCTATATTTCTCACGATACATAGTAAAAGATATTTGCTTCATAGTATAACTAATTTACACAGCTAACGATTTGACTAGCCAAGAATTTGTCAGATTTATAAACCTGATCATCTCATTAAAAATATTCTGGCTTCAAAATTGGCTCATCGTATTCAATAGGATCCTCTATCCAGTCTAGTTTTAGATCAGTGCATGTATATAAATATGCGGATTTTATGAATACGTATAAAGTGTGCGCAAATAGGTACAAAATAGCTGGTGTACTGTATTGTCCTGTACATATAATTTCCCAACAAGGTTCGTCAAGATTCGTACTCAATATTAGCCAATTTGATAATTATAGAATAATAATTATCAATTGTTGAATTTGGTTCTTCCATGTCCATGATATGGAGAATTATGTAGGCCAAACACGAAAGTGTTATCTGCCGTCAGAACAGATGCATTGATAGTTCTCAATATCATGCGAAAGCCGAACTCAATAATTTCATTATTATGTAGTTAAAAGATATAGAAGACATCTGCACCTGCGAGCACGAATAATACTATAATACAGTGGAACCCCGCCTTACGGCCACCCCGTTAATACGGTCACCTCGATAATACGGTCACTTTTTTTGTCCCAGCAAAACACTAATACATTAATAAAACATTAATACGGCCATATTATTTCGGTCCGTTGATGACCGTATTAACGGGGTTCCACTGTAAAGGCGAAGTTACACCATTGCTGTACAGAATGATGGTTACTATTCAAACCCTTCTGGTTGGTAGGGAATGTGCCTATCTAAACTTCTATTCTCACACTTCCTGAGTTCACAACGGTGTTAGTCACTTAGCATAAATTTTAGCCTTGACTATCACCACCACGAACATCAATAAAGTGATTAACTATACTACACGTCCTACACTTATGCTGAATGTGATTTAAAATTAATGGTGGAACCCACGCCTTGTAAATTATAAGCTACACACCGAGCGAGATTTCGCGATGTGCAAGTCAAGGACATACAACTTACTTTTTTTATAAAAATCATCATCATTTGAGCATATTCAACGCAATCTTAGCAATTCCAATTATTTGAGACTTGGTGTGTGACGAGTAGGTAGGTAACCTGCCGTCAACCATGGTTTTGAGAAGGTCGTGGAAATGTAAACATTTCCCACCAACTTTCATGGTAAACTGAAGGTTAGAGTCAAATGTATTCAAAACGTGGAAAGATGCTTGAAGTCGTTCAACAGTACTTCTCCCAAGTACAGTGGTATCGTAATAAAAATCGATACCAACATCTTAATTCCGGATATCTAGTAACTATCACCTCTAAAACCTGTTTGCCAATTGAGGAAGAGATTGAGGAAGAGATTTATGGCCCATAGCTGTACCATTTTCAGGTAGCCAAGATTGTCCGCGATAATTACAGCAATATTTTTTCAAGCAAATTTTCAGCGCTTCTATAAAGTTCAGTGTGTAGCCTGTAATTTACAAGCTTGCTATCTGCAATTGTTCTCCCTTTTGCGCCGTGTTCGCCCTACAAGCCTAGTTTGTAGTTTAATCCCAATTATTGTGTGTTAGTCAAATTGAGCGAAAGCAAGGCATAGGATTGCTGTGAACGCGCGACTTTAAATACAAGATACAATACACAGTCAACATAGTACCATTTACCGAATTATTGTACTTGGAATTCTAGTCTGTACAGAGCTAGTGAGGCATTTATCACCAAAAATCTTCATTCTCCAAATTTGTAACAGACGGATAATATTATTCAAGTAATAATACATTTGAGAATTTGCCGTTTCCAACCCATGGAAGATTTAGGCACGCGAACGCCTCTTTACTTCAGGGGCTGGAGCATTGGTCTAGTAAACCATGGCCCAGAGTTAAAATATCTTATGAGGCCCCGATTATCTAAAACGAAGTCGAATAACAGCGTCGCAAATACCTTTCCTCCAACAATATGCCAATTACCTGAGTCTCATGTGAGATTTGAACTCACGACCTTTAGTTTACAAGACCACTGCTCTGCCCCTGAGCTAATGAGGCATAACATTTGAAGACAAATTTATAAGCAAAAGTCTTGATTCACCTAATGTGTAACAGACAGATAATATTATATAACGAGGTGGCAAACGTTTCAAGAATGCTTCATTACGAGTTATTATTAGAGAAAATGAACTGCTCATTAGAATTTCGTTTGATGCCTCATTAGCTCAGCGGTTAGAGCACTGGTCTTGTAAACCAATTTTAATTCTCATATTTCAAATGAATTTCAAATATCTTTACATGTACTTTCACAGATTTAATTTATCAAATTCGAAATTTTGATGTGGATTTGTTAGGTTCGGAATTGTCTATAAATGATCTCTTTGCCAGAAACTACTGTATCTCAGAATCAACGTTATATCAAAAATAACAACAGGAATTAATACGAAATTGACGTCAAAATACATTTGATAATTCGCCGTTTGCAACGCAAAGAACGTTTAGGCACGTGAATGCCTCATTAGCTCAAGGACTGATGTGGAATTGCTAGTTGGTGTACAGATTTAAAAATTATTCTATTGATGAGGCGTCGATTCTCTAAAACCAAGTCGCATAACAGCGTGGTAAAACTTTTCCGCCACCACTTTGAATGAACAACAAGACATTATTTCATGCATGCGGCCATTACCTGAGCCTCATGTGAGATTTGAGCTCACGACCTTTAGTTTACGAGACTATTGCTCTGCCACTGAGCTAACGAGGAATAACCTTTGAAGACAAATTTGTAAGCGAAAATCTTGTTTTCACCTAATGTGCAACAGAGAGATAATATAGAACGAGGAGGCAAATGTTTCAAGAATACTTCTGAGTTATTAGCAGAGAAAATGAACTGGTCTTTCGAATTTGGTTTGATGCTTTTTATGAAAAGAAGACAGCGACAGGTGTCTCATTAAGCCCGGCGCACACTAGTGCAAGTTGTACGCACAGATGTCATTCGTGACCAATTACGCGCGACGAAAATCCTAGTGTGCGGGGAAAATATACAGGATTTTTGTCACTCGTGTCGTGAACAACAAATATCAAACGTGTTTGATATTTTCTGTCATTCGTGACAAAAATTCCTCGCAGCAAAGAAGTGCGCATGCGTGTTATTTCCCAAAACAACATGGCGGATAGTGAACAAACACTTGCAGCTAGCGACAGGAATTGCGGCGGGCGTTCATTGGTCAATATTCTTCGTTCTTTAAATGACTAGAAAGGCGGTATATTTAGCATTATATATAGTGGTTTATTGCAATTGCATTCAGCGAGCTAGTCGGTGGCGTAGTGGTTTAGGGCGTGCGCTGGCTACAGTTTCTTAGAGCGGCTGTTCAAGCCCGGTCAATCCCGGCCAAAACTTTTTTCTCACTTAAATTATTTTTTCTTTCAAATAATTTTTTCCGACTTGTCTTAACCCCAAAATTCCTTTTCAGACATTTCTGGTTAGGGTTAGGTTAAGGGTTGGAGGTGGGAAAGGTTTATTTTATAAGTATTTGACTTAACTATAGTCAGGCAAATGCCCGCCGCAATTCCTGTCGCTAGCTGCAAGTGTTTGTTCACTATCCGCCATGTTGTTTTGGGAAATAACACGCATCTACCACTGAGCTAATGAGGCATAACCATCGAAGACAAATTTGTAAGCGAAAATCTTGATTCACGTAACGTGTAAGAGAGAGATAATATTATAGGACGAGGAGGCAAATGTTTCAAGAATGCTCCATTACGAGTTATTATTAGAGAAAATGAACTGCTCATTGGAATTTTGTTTGATGCTTTTTATGAAAACAAGTACACGGACAGGTGCCTCATTAAGCTCAGTGGTGAGAGCACCGGTTTTTTAAACCAGGGGTCCAGAGGCTTATTAATGAGATCTCTTTTAACTACGAATTTTTACTATCTCGGGTAAGTAAATTTAGATCTTTGCAATGTATGAACAGACTTGTCGTTGCCATCGTTAAATTCTTTCAACTGGCTTGAACTTGCTTCACTCGCACGACATATATCAATGGCGTTTGACAAAGGAAGGTCCGCTTCGCGAAGCAATCTAGCTCGAAGTTGGTCACTTCTGATTCCTCCGACTGCGAATGCCTCATTAGCTCAGGGGTTAGAGCACTGGTCTAGTAAACCAGGGGTCCAGAGTTCAAATCTCTGATGAGGCATCGATTCTCTAAAATCTAATCGCATAACAGCATTGTAAATACTTTTCCACCACCACTTTGGATGAACAAGAAAACATTTTTCAGGCATGCGGCTTTTATCTGAGCCTCATGTGAGATTTGAACTCACGACGTTTAGTTTCCGAGACTACTGCTCTTCCCCTGGTCATAAGAATTTGGTTTGATGCTTTTTATGATAATTAGTACGTGTACAGGTGCCTCATTAGCTCAATGGTTAGAGTAGTGGTCTTGTAAACCAAGGGTCGTGAGTTCCAGTCTCTGCTGAGGCATTATTTCATGGAATAAATATTCTTCTATTTCAAATGAATTTCAAATATTTTTACCTGTACTTTCAGAAATTTCATTTACAAAATTCGAAATTTTGATAGGTAATTGCTTGTTAATGTTTGGAAGAAAATTGTATATACATTATCCGCGAATACCTCATTAGCTCAGGGGTTAGAGCACTGGTCTAGTAAACCAGGGGTCCAGAATTCAAATCTCTGATGACGCTTCGATTCTCTAAAATATAATCGCTTAACAGCATTGTAAATACTTTTCCACCACCACTTTGGAGGAACAAGAAAATATTATTTCAGGCATGCGGCCTTTACCTGAGCATCATGTGAGATTTGAACTCACGACCTTTAGTTTCCGAGACTACTGCTCTGCCCCAGGTCATTAGAATTTGGTCTCATAACAAGAAACTACTGTATCTCAAAATTAATTTTATATTAAAAACAACAGCGGGAATTAATGCGAAACTGAAGTTATAATACATTTGATGATTTGCAGTTTGCAACGCATAGAACATTTACGCACGCGAATGCCTCATTAGCTCAGGGGTTAGATAACTGGTCTAGTAAACAACGGTACAGAGTTAAAATCTCTGATGAGACTTCTATTCTCTTAAACCAAGTCGCATAACAGCGTGGTGAGTACTTTTCCACAACCACTTTGGCTAAACAACACAACATTAATTCATGCATGCTGCCATTACCTGAGCCTCATGTGAAATTTGAGTTCACGACCTTTAGTTCACGAGACTACTGCTCTGCCACTGAGCTAATGGGGCATAACCTTCAAAGACAATTTTGTAAGCGAAAATCTTGATTCACCTGATGTGTAACAGAGAGATAATATTATAGCACGAGGAGGCAAAGTTTCAAGAATGCTTCATTACGAGTTATTATAAGAGAAAATGAACTGGCATTAGAATTTGGTTTGATGCTTTTTATGAAAAGACGTTCAGGGACAGGTGCCTCATTAACCTCAGTATTGAGAGCGCTGGTCTTGTAAACCAGGGGTCCAGAGTTCGAGTCTGTGATGAGGCTTATTGACGAAGTCTCTTTTAACTACGAAGATATAGTGTCATAAACTTCATGCTTCAAACTTTATTTCATGGATTAAATATTCTTCTATTTCAAATGAATTTCAAATTTCTTTACCTGTACATTCACAAATTTAATTTACAAAATTCGAATTTGGTTTGACACTTTTTATGATGAGAAGTACGAGGACAGATGCCTCATTAGCTCAGTGGTTAGAGCACTGGTACGTCTTGTAAACCAGAAGTCCAGAGTTTGACTCTCTGTTGAGGCTTATTACGAAACCATTACCTAAATTTTAACTATGGAAATATAGTGTCATAAACTTCATGCTTCAAAAAGGCAAAGAACGTTTAGGCACGTTAATCCGTCATTAGCTCAAGGAGTGATGTAGAATTACTAGTTGGTGTCCAGAGTTCAAATCTCTGATGAGGGTTCGATTCTCTAAAACCACGTCGCATAACAGCGTGGTAAGTACTTTTCCACCACCACTTTGGATGTACAACAAAACATTGTTTCATGCTTGCGGCCATTACCTGAGCCTCATGTGAGGTTTGAGCTCACGACCTTTAGTTTACTGCTCTGCCACTGAGCTAATGAGGCATAACCTTCGAAGACAAATTTGTAAGCGAAAATCTTGATTCACGTAATGTGTAACAGAGAGACAATATTATAGGACGAGGAGACAAATGTTTCAAGAATGCTTCATTACGAGTTATTATTAGAGAAAATGAACTGCTCATTAGAATTTTGCTTGATGCTTTTTATGAAAAGACGTACAGGGACAGATGCCTCATTAGCTCAGTGGTGAGAGCACTGGTCTCTGATGAGGCTTCGATTCTCCATCACCAAATTGCATGAAGCATCGTGAATATTTTCCTCCAACAATTTGGAAGAACAACAAAACAGTATTTCAGGTATGCGGCTTTTTACGTGAGCCTCATGTGAGATTTGAACTCACTACCTTTAAGTTTACGAGAATACTGCTTTGCCCCTGAGCTAATGAGGCATAACATTTGAAGATAAATTTATATGCGAAAATCTTGTTTCACCTAATGTGTAACAGACAGATAATATTATAGGACGAGGAGGCAAATATTTCAAGAATGCTTTATTACGAGTTAATACCAGAGAAGATGAACTGATCATTAGAATTTGGTTTGATGCTTTTTATGATAAAAACTACAGCGACAGGTTCCTCATATCTCTGCAGTGATTAGAGCCCTGGTCTTGTAAACCACGGGTCCAGAGTTCGAGTCTCTGATGAGGCTTATTACTAAATCATCATCTAAATTTTAACTATGAAAATATAGAGTCATAAACTTCATGCTTCAAAATTTATTCCATGGAAAAAATATTCTTCTATTAATCTATTTAGCTCAGTGGTTAGAGCACTTGTCTTGTAAACAATGGGTCCACAGTTCTCTAAATTTTAACTATGGAGATATAGTGTCATAAACTTCATGGAATAAATATTCTTCTATTTCAAATGAATTTCAAATATCTTTACCTGTACTTTCACAGATTTAATTGATAAAATTCGAAATTTTGATGTGGTTTGTTAGTTAAAGTTTGGAAAAAAATTGTCTATATATGATCTCTTTGACAGGAACTACTGTATCTCATAATCAACGTTATATCAAAAACAACAACAGGAATCAATACGAAATTGACGTAATAATACATTTGATAATTCGCCGGGTTTTTTTTTTTGTTTTTTTTTGTGTTTTTTTTTGCAACGCAAAGAACGTTTAGGCACGTTCATGCCTCATTAGCTCAAGGAGTGATGTGGAATTACTATTTGGTGTCCAGAGTTCAAATCTCTGTCGACGCTTCGATTCTCTAAAACCACGTCGCATAACAGCGTGGTAAGTACTTTTCCACCACCACTTTGGATGAACAACAAAACATTGTTTCATGCGTGCGGCCATTACCTGAGCCTCATGTGACGTTTGAATTCACGACCTTTAGTTTACGAGACTACTGCTCTGCCAAAGAACTAATGAGGCATAACCTTCGAAAACAAATTTGTAAGCGAAAACCTTGATTCACCTAATGTGTAACAGAGAGATAATATTATAGGACGAGGAGGCAAATGTTTCAAGAATGCTTCATTACGAGTTATTATTAGAGAAAATGAACTGCTCATTAGAATTTTGTTTGATGCTTTTTATGAAAAGAATTACAGGGATAGTTGCCTCATGCAGCTCGGTGGTGAGAGCACCGGTCTTGTAAACCACGGCTCCAGAGTTCGAGTCTCTGATGAGGCATTATTAATGAGATCTCTTTTAACTACGAAGATATAGTGTCATAAACTTCATGCTTCAAACTTTATTTCATGGAAAAAATATTCTTCTATTTCAAATGAATTTCAAATTTCTTTACCTGTACATTCGCAAATTTAATTTACAAAATTCGAATTTGGTTTGATACTTTTTATGATAAGAAGTACGGGGACAGGTGCCTCATTAGCTCAGTGGTTAGAGCACTGGTACCTCTTGTAAACCAGAAGTCCAGAGTTCGACTCTCTTTTGAGGCTTATTACTAAACCATTATCTAAATTTTAACTATAGAAATATAGTGTCATAAACAAATAGTTGTACAAACCTGTACTTTCAAAAACTTAATTTATAAAACTCGAAATTTTGGTAGGTAATTGCTTGTTAATGTTTGAAAGAAAATTGTATATAAATTATGTGCGTATGCCTCATTAGCTCAGGGGTTAGAGCACTGGTCTAGTAAACCAGGGGTCCAGAGTTCAAATCTATGATGAGGCTTCGATTCTCTAAAATATAATCGCTTAACAGCATTTTAAATACTTTTCAACCACCACTTTGGATGAACAAGAAAACATTATTTCAGGCATGCGGCTTTTACCTGAGCCTCATGTGAGATTTGAACTCACGACCTTTAGTTTCCGAGACTACTGCTCTGCCCCTGGTCATTAGAATTTGGTTTCATGCTTTTTATGATAAGACGTACAGGGACAGGTGCCTCATTAGCTCAGGGGTTAGAGCACTGGTCTAGTAAACCAGGGGTCCAGAGTTCAAATCTCTGATGAGGCTTCGATTCCCTAAAACCAAATTGCATGAAGCGTCGTGAATATTTTCCTCCAACAATTTGGAAGAACAACAAATCATTATTTCAGGGCATGCGGCTTTTACCTGAGCCTTCGTGTGAGATTTGAACTCACGACCTTTAGTTTACGAGACTACTGCTCTGCCCCTGAGCTAATGAGGCATAACATTTGAAGATAAATTTATAAGCGAAAATCTTGTTTCACCTAATGTGTAACAGACATATAATATTATTGGACGAGGAGGCAAACATTTCAAGAATGTTTTATTGCGAGTTAATACCAAAGAAGATGAACTGGTCATTAGAATTTGATTTGATGCTTTTTATGATAAGAGTACAGGGCAGGTTCCTCATAGCTCTGCAGTGATTAGAGCCCTGGTCTTGTAAACTACGGGTCCAGAGTTCGAATCTCTGATGAGGCTTATTACTAACCATCATCTAAATTTTAACTATGAAAATATAGTGTCATAAACTTCATGCTTCAAACTTTACTCCATGGAATAAATATTCTTCTATTTCAAATGAATTTCAAATTTCTTTACCTGTACTTTCAAAAATTTAATTTATAAATCTCAAAATATTGACAGGTAATTGCTTGTTAATGTTTGGAAGAAAATTGTATATAAATTATCTGCGAATGCCTCATTAGTTCAGGGGTTGGGGTTAGAGCACTGGTCTAGTAAACCAGGGGTCCAGAGTTCAAAGCTCTGATGAGGCTTCGATTCTCTAAAATATAATCGCTTAACAGCATTGTAAATCCTTTTCCACCTCCACTTTGGATGAACAAGAAGACATTATTTCAGGCATGCGGCTTTTACCTGAGCATCATGTGAAATTTGAACTCACGACGTTTAGTTTCCCAGACTACTGCCCTGCCCCTGGCCATTAGAATTTGGTTTGGTTCTTTTTATGAGAAGTAGTACGGGGACAGGTGCCTCATTAGCTCAGTGGTTGGAGTACTGGTCTGGTAAACCAGGGGTCGAGAGTTTCAGTCTCTGATGAGGCTTTATTTCATGGAATAAATATTCTTCTATTTCAAATTAATTTCAAATATTTTACCTGTACTTTCAGAAATTTAATTTTAAAAATTCGAAATTTTGATATGTAATTAATGTTTGGAAGAAAGTTGTATATAAATTATATGCGAATGCTTCATAATTTCAGTGGTTAGAGCACTGGCCTAGTAAACCAGGGGTCCAGAGTTGAAATCTCTGATGAGGCTTCGATTCTCTAAAATCTAATCGAATCGCATAACAGCATTGTAAATACTTCTCCACCACCACTTTGAATGAACAAGAAAACATTATTTCAGGCATGCGCCTTTTACCTGAGCCTCATGTGAGATTTGAACTCACGACGTTTAGCTTCCCAGACTACTGCTCTGCCCATGCTCATTAGAAATTTGTTTGATTCTTTTTATGAAACGAATTACAGGGACAGTTACCTCATTAAGCTCAGTGGTGAGAGCACCGGTCTTGTAAATGACGGGTCCAGAGTTTGAGTCTCTGATGAGGTTTATTAATGAGATCTCTTTTGACTACGAAGATATAGTGTCATAAACTTCATGCTTCAAACTTTATTTCATGGAAAATAATATTCTTTTATTTCAAATGAATTTCGAATTTCTTTACCTGTACCTTCGCAAATTTAATTTACAAAATTCGAATTTGGTTTGATACTTTTTATGATAAGAAGTACGGGGACAGGTGCCTCATTAGTTCAGTGGTTAGAGCACTGGTACGTGCTCGTTAATGTTTGGAAGAAAGTTGAATATAAATTATATGCGAATGCCTCATAAGTTCAGGGGTTAGAGCACTGGTCTAGTAAACCAAGGGTCCAGAGTTCAAATCTCTGATGAAGCTTCGATTGCATGAAGCGTCGTGAATATTTTCCTCCAACAATTTGGAAGAACAACAAAACATTATTTCAGGCATGCGGCTTTTACCTGAGCCTCATGTGAGATTTGAACTCACGACCTTTAGTTTACGAGACTACTGCTCTGCCCCTGAGCTAATGAGGCATAACATTTGAAGACAAATTTATAAGCGAAAATCTTTTTTCACCTAATGTGTAACAGACATATAATATTATAGGACGAGGAGGCAAACATTTCAAGAATGCTTTATTGCGAGTTAATACCAAAGAAGATGAACTGGTGATTAGAATTTGATTTGATGCTTTTTATGATAAAAAGTACAGGGACAGGTTCCTCATAGCTCTGCAGTGATTAGAGCCCTGGTCTTGTAAACCACGGGTCCAGAGGTCGAGTCTCTGATGAGGCTCATTACTAAACCATCATCTAAATTTTAACTATGAAAATATAGTATCATAAATTTCATGCTTCAAACTTTATTCCATGGAATAAATATTCTTCTATTTCAAATGAATTTCAAATTTCTTTACCTGTACTTTCAAAAATTTAATTTATAAAACTCAAAATATAATTGCTTGTTAATGTTTGGAAGAAAATTGTATATAAATTACCTGCGAATGTCTCATTAGCTCATGGGTTAGAGCACTGGTCTAGTAAACCAAGGGTCCAGAGTTCAAACGAGGCTTCGCTTCGCTAAAACCAAATTGCATGAAGCGTGGTGAACACTTTTCCTCCAACAATTTGGAAGAACAACAAAACATTATTTCAGGCATGCGCCAATTACCCGAGCCTCACTTGAGATTTGAACTCACGACCTCTAGTTTTCGAAACTACTGCTCTACCCCCTGAGCTAATGAGGCATAATCTTTGAAGACAAATTGATAAGAAAAATCTTGATTCACCTAACGAGTTATTAGCAGAGAAAATGAACCGTTCTTTGCATTTAGTTTGATGCTTTTAATGATAAGAAGTACAGGGAGAGGTGCCTCATTCGCTCAGTGGTTAGAGCGCTGGTCTTGTAAACAAGGGGTCCAGAGTTCGAGTCTCTGACGCGGATTATTGCTAAACTGTTCTCTAAATTTTAATTATGGAGATATAGTGTCATAAACTTCATGAATTTCAAATATATTTACCTGTACTTTCCCAGATTTAATTGATAAATTCGAAATTTTGATTTGGATTTGTTAGTTAAGGTTGGGAATAAAATTGTCTATAAATGATCTCTTTGACAGAAACTACTGTATCTCATTATCTGCGAATGCCTCACTCGCCAATCGCTTAACAGCATTGTAAATACTTCTCCACCACCACTTTGAATGAACAAGAAAACATTATTTCAGGCATGCGCCTTTTACCTGAGCCTCATGTGAGATTTGAACTCACGACGTTTAGCTTCCCAGACTACTGCTGTGCCCATGCTCATTAGAAATTTGTTTGATTCTTTTTATGAAACGAATTACAGGGACAGTTACCTCATTAAGCTCAGTGGTGAGAGCACCGGTCTTGTAAATGACGGGTCCAGAGTTTGAGTCTCTGATGAGGCTTATTAATGAGATCTCTTTTAACTACGAAGATATAGTGTCATAAACTTCATGCTTCAAACTTTATTTCATGGAAAAAATATTCTTTTATTTCAAATGAATTTCAAATTTCTTTACCTGTACCTTCGCAAATTTAATTTACAACATTCGAAAAATATACGGGGACAGGTCTCATTAGTTCAGTGGTTAGAGCATAAATTATATGCGAATCATGTTCAGGGTTAGAGCAAATATAATCGCTTAACAGCATTGTAAATACTTTTCCACCACCACTTTGGATCAACAAGAAAACATTATTTCAGGCATGCGCCCTTTTCCTGAGCCTCATGTGAGATTTGAACTCACGACCTTTAGTTTCCGAAACTATTGCTCTGCCCCTGGTCATTAGAATTTGGTTTGATGCTTTTGGCGATAAGAAGTACAGGAACAGGTGCCTCATTAGCTCAGGGCTTAGAGCACTGGTCTAGTAAACCAGGGGTCCAGAGTTCAAATCTCTGATGAGGTTTCGATTCTCTAAAACCAAATTGCATGAAAAGTCTTGATTTTCCTCCAACAATTTGGAAGAACAACAAAACATTATTTCAGGCATGCGGCTTTTACCTGAGCCTCATGTGAGATTTGAACCCACGACCTTTAGTTTACGAGACTACTGCTCTGCCCCTGAGCTAATGAGGCATAACATTTGAAGACTAATTTATAAGCGAAAATCTTGTTTCACTTAATGTGTAACAGACATATAATATTATAGGACGAGGAGGCAAACATTTCAAGAATGCTTTATTACGAGTTAAAACCAGAGAAGATGAACTGGTCATTAGAATTTGGTTTGATGCTTTTTATGATAAAAAGTACAGGGAAAGGTTCCTCATAGCTCTGCAGTGATTAGATCCGTGGTCTTGTAAACCACGGGTCCAGAGTTCGAGTCTCTGGTGAAGTTTATTACTAAAGCATCACCTAAATTTTAACTATGAAAATATAGTGTCATAAACTTCATGCTTCAAACTTTGTTTCATGGAATAAATATTCTTCTATTTCAAATGAATTTCAAATTTCTTTACCTGTACTTCAAACACTTAATTTATAAAACTCAAAATATTGATAGGTAATTGCTAGTTAATGTTTGGAAGAAAATTGTCTATAAATGATCTCTTTGACAGAAACAACTGTATCTCAAAATCAACTTTATATCAAAAACAACAACAGGAATCAATACGAAATTGACTTAATAATACATTTGATAATTCGCCGTTTGCAACGCGAAGAACGTTTAGGCACGTTAGTGCCTCATTATCTCAAGGAGTGATGTGGAATTACTAGTTGGTGTCCAGAGTTCTAATCTCTGATGAGGCTTCGATTCTCTAAAACCACGTCGCATAACAGCGTGGTAATTACTTTTCGACCACCATTTTGGATGAACAACAAAACATTGTTTCATGCATGCGGCCATTACCTGAGAATTTATTAGAGAAAATGAACTGCTCATTAGAATTTTGTTTGATGCTTTTTATGAAAAGAATTACAGGGACAGGTGCCTCATTATTAGCTCAGTGGTGAGATCACTGGTCTTGTAAACCAGGGGTCCAGAGTTCGAGTCTCTGATTAGGCTTATTAATGAGATCTCTTTTAACTACGAAGATATACTGTCATAAACTTCATGCTTCAAACTTTATTTCATGGAAAATATATTCTTCTAGTTCAAATGAATTTCAAATTTCTTTACCTGTACCTTTGCAAATTTAATTTACAAAATTCGAATTTGGCTTGATACTTTTTATGATAAGAAATACGGGGACAGGTGCCTCATTAGCTTAGTGGTTAGAGTACTGGTACGTCTTGTAACCCAGAAGTCAAGAGTTCGACTCTCTGTTGAGGCTTATTACTAAACCATTATCTAAATTTTAACTATGGAAATATATTTTAACTATGATGCTTTTTATGATAAGAAGTACAGGGAGAGGTTCCTCATTAGCTCAGTGGTTAGAGCACTGGTCTTGTAAACAAGGGGTCCAGAGTTCGAGTCTCTGACGCGCCTAAACTGTTTTCTAAATTTTAACTATGGAGATATAGTGTCATAAACTTGATGAATTTCAAGTAACTTTACCTGTACTTTCACAGATTTAATTGATAAATTCGAAATTTTCATGTGGATTTGTTAGTTAAGGTTTGGAATAAAATTGTCTATAAATGATCTCTTTGACAGAAACTACTGCATCTCATAATCAACGTTATATAAAAAACAACAACAGGAATCAATACGCAATTGACGTAATAATACATTTGATAATTCGCCGTTTGCAACGCAAAGAACGTTTAGGCACGTTAATGGCTCATTAGCTGAAGGAGTAATGTGGAATTACTAGTTGGTGTCCAGAGTTCAAATCGCTGATGAGCCTTCGATTCTCTAAAAACCAAGTCGCATAACAGCGTGGTAAGTACTTTTCCACCACCACTTTGGATGGACAACAAAACATTGTTTCATGCATGCGGCCATTACCTGAGGCTCGTGTGAGGTTTGAGCTCACGACCTTTAGTTTACTGCTCTGCACTGAGCTAATGAGGCATAATCTTCGACGCCAAATTTGTAAGCGAAAATCTTGATTCACCTAATGTGTAACAGAAAGATAATATTATAAGACGAGGAGGAAAATGTTTCAAGAATGCTTCATTACGAGTTATTATTAGAGAAAATGAACTGCTCATTAGAATTTTGTTTGATGCTTTTTATGAAAAGAAATACAGAAACAGTTGCCTCATTCAGCTCGGTGGTGAGAGCACCGGTCTTGTCAACCACGGGTCCAGAGTTCGAATCTCTGATGAGGCTTATTAATGAGATCTCTTTTAACTACGAAGATATAGTGTCATAAACTTCATGCTTCAAACTTTATTTCGTGGAAAAAATATTCTTCTATTTCAAATGAATTTCAAATTTCTTTACCTGTACCTTCGCAAATTTAATTTACAAAATTCGAATTTGGTTTCATACTTTTTATGATAAAAAGTACGGGGACAGGTGCCTTATTAGCTCAGTGGTTAGACCATTATCTAAATTTTAACTATAGAAATATAGTGTTATAAACTTCATGCTTCAAACTTTATTCCATGGAATAAATATTCTTCTATTTCAAATGAATTTCAAATTTGCACAAACCTGTACTTTCAAAAACTTAATTTATAAAACTCGAAATTTTGATAGGTAATTGCTTGTTAATGTTTGAAGGAAAATGGTATATAAATTATCTGCGAATGCCTCATTAGCTCAGGGGTTAGAACACTGGTCTAGTAAACCAGGGGTCCAGAGTTCAAATCTCTGATGAGGCTTCGATTCTCTAAAATCTAATCGCATAACAGCATTTTAAATACTTTTCAACCACCACTTTGGATGAACAAGTAAACATTATTTCAGGCATGCGGCTTTTACCTGAGCCTCATGTGAGATTTGAACTCACGACTACTTCTCTTCCCCTGGTTTCCGAGACTACTTCTCTGGCCCTGGTCATTAGAATTTGGTTTGGTGTTTTTATGATAAGAAGTACAGGAACAGGTGCCTCAATAGCTCAGGGGTTAGCTCAGGGGTTAGAGCACTGGTCTTGTAAACCAAGGGTGCAGAGTTCAAATCTCTGATGAGGCTTCGATTCTCTAAAACCAAATTGCATGAAGCGTCGTGAATATTTTCCTCCAACAATTTGGAAGAACAACAAAACATTATTTCAGGCATGCGGCTTTTACCTGAGCCTCATGTGAGATTTGAACTCACGACCTTTAGTTTACGAGACTACTGTTCTGCCCTTGAGCTAATGAGGCATAACATTTGAAGCCAAATTTATAAGCGAAAATCTTGTTTCACCTAATGTGTAACAGACATATAATATTATAGGACGAGGAGGCAAATTATTTCAAGAATGCTTTATTGCGAGTTAATACCAAAGAATATGAACTGGTCTTTAGAATTTGATTTGATGCTCTTTATGATAAAAAGTACAGGGACAGGTTCCTCATAGCTCTCCAGTGATTAGAGCCTGGGTCTTCTAAACCACGGGTCCAGAGTTCGAGTCTCTGATGAGGCTTATTACTAAACCATCATCTAAATTTTAACTATGAAAATATAGTGTCATAAACTTCATGCTTCAAACTTTATTCCATGGAAAAAATATTCTTCTATTTCAAATGCATTTCAAATTTCTTTACCAGTACTTTCAAAAATTTAATTTATAAAACTCAAAATATTGATAGGTAATTGCTTGTTAATGTTTGGAAGAAAATTGTATATAAACTACCTGCGAATGCCTCATTAGCTCATGGGTTAGAGCACTGGTCTTAGTAAACCAAGGGTCCAGAGTTTCAAATCTCTGACGAGTCTTCGATTCGCTAAAACCAAATTGCATGAAGCGTGGTGAATACTTTCCTCCAACAATTTGGAAGAACAACAAAACATTATTTCAGGCATGCGCCAATGACCCGAGCCTCACTTGAGATTTGAACTCACGACCTCTAGTTTACGAAACTACGGCTCTTCCCCCTTGAGCTAATGAGGCATAATCTTCGAAGACAAATTTATAAGCAAAAATCTTGATTCACCTAACGAATTATTAGCAGAGAAAATGAGCCGGTCATTTGCATTTAGTTTGATGCTTTTTATGATAAGAAGTACAGGGAGAGGTGCCTCATTGGCTCAGTGGTTAGAGCACTGGTCTTGTAAACAAGGAGTCCAGAGTTCGAGTCAGTGCTAAATTGTTCTCTAAATTTTAACTATGGAAATATAGTCTCATAAACTTCATGCGTCAAACTTTATTCCATGGAATAAATATTCTTCTATTTCAAATGAATTTCAAATATCTTTACCTGTACTTTCACAGATTTAATTGATAAAATTCGAAATTTTGATGTGGATTTGTTAGTGAACGTTTGGAATAAAATTGTCTATAAATGATCTCTTTGACAGAAACTACTGTATCTCAAAATCAACGTTATATCGAAAACAACAGCAGGAATCTTTACGAAATTGACCTAATAATACATTTGATAATTCGCCGTTTGCAACGCAAAGAACGTTTAGGCACGTTAATGCCCGCTGGTAAGAGCCACGGAGAAATACTCCATGGCTCTTACCAGGGGGAAAGATGTGTTTATTGTTGGTGACCTCAATTGTGATATGTTGAAAAATTCACGGGAGTCTAGTGTTCTCAAAGATCTATGTTCAAGTCTGAACCTGACTCAGCTTATAACCTCTCCGACAAGAGTCACAAAACAATCGTCAACTTTAATAGACGTCATTTTAGCATCCAATACCAACATAGTCTTCGAAAGTGGGGTTATAGAGAATCACATAAGTGACCATTACGTGATATGTACTGTTCTTAACTCGAAATTACCTAAAAGGAAGCCCACATTCGTGATCACCAGGAGTTATAGACATTATAGTCCGGTCAAGTTTTTGGAGGACATAGCAAAAGTACAATGGGGAGATAATTATTTAATTGATGATGTAAATGAGAAATTAAATCATTTTAACAGTAATTTTCTTAGTGTTCTGGAAAGTCATGCACCCATTAAAGCAATTAAGATAAGACACCGTCAATGTCCCTTTGTGGATGACGAAATAAAGGAAGTGATGAAGAAAAGGGATCGATTGCACAAATTAGCTCGTCAAACTAACGATATCACGGATTTGGAAAATTTTCGTCTTTCACGTGGGGAAGTTAAGATAAGGTTACGAGAGGCCGAAAGAAATTATGTACGAAACGAAATCTATAATAACAAATCACCGAACGCTATGTGGAAAGTTGTTAGGAAATGTGTACCACGTAATGGAATATCGAAGCCTATTTACACCAAAGATATGAAAGAATTAGCGGACGAATTCAATGTGTTTTACACCTCTGTGGGATTAAAGACGATGGAAGAATCCCAAAAGATAGCAGTGAAACATAATCTACCTCGAGTACCATCAAAGGATCTCGATCGATTCAATGATTTGGATGAATTCCGCTTTTATCCGGTATCATCGTATGAAATCCGCAAAATTGTGAATACGTTTCCACCTAATAAAGCACCTGGAATAGACAAGGTATCATTTAAAGTGATTAAAGATGCTTTACCTATTATACTTTCAACATTAACTGAGATCGTTAACTGTTCTCTGTTAACATCTGTATATCCATCAGCATGGAAAATATCGGAAGTCACTCCACTCTTGAAGGAAGGAGACTTTGAAATACCTAACGATAATCGTCCGGTGTCACTGCTGCCAGTGGCTTCGAAAATCTGCGAACGTGTTGCACTAAATCAATTAACTGAATATTTATCTCGGAAAAAGCGCCTTACGGTTCATCAGAGTGGTAATAAAAAGAGGCATTCGACAGAAATGTTAAATATATTTTTGACAGATACGATCTTGGATGCTATGGATAAGAAGGAATTAACTGCCGTTGTTTTATTGGATCTATCTAAGGCGTTTGATAGCATTAATCATCTGTTGCTTCTCAATAAACTTCGGTCGATGGACATTTCTAACGAAACAGTAGCTTGGTTTAAGAGCTACCTGTCGGATAGAAAACAGTCGGTTTGGATCGGATATAAGCTATCAGACTCTCGTTCGGTTGAACATGGCGTGCCCCAAGGTTCCATTCTTGGTCCTTTGTTATTCAACATTTATATAAACGACTTACCAACCGTTCCTGACAAGTGCCCTTTGGAATCTTATGTTGATGACTCAAAAGTTTATTTGTCGTTTTCTATTATAGACATAGGACAAGCAGAGGCTCAACTTACGGATGATTTAAGGAAAATTGCAGCGTGGTGTTGCTCTAATAGCTTGCTTGCTAATCCGGAAAAAACAAAGCTGCTTTTATTTGGGACACCTCAAATGCTCAAAGGAGTACAAGATTTTCGTGTGACTTTTCTCGACAAACAACTACAACCTGTGCCTTTTGCAAAGGATTTAGGGATGGAATTGGATGAGTGTTTGAGTTATGACGAGCACATAACAAAATTAGTTTCAAAATGTATAAACTCCCTGTGTCAAATAAATCGAATTAAACATATCTTAGACGATCATACTCTGATAACTGTAATAAACGCTTTAATATTCAGCAGATTATACTACTCCTCATCTGTGTGGGCAAACACATCTAACAAAAACGTCGCCAAACTGCAAAGTGTGCAGAACTTTGCTGCAAGAATAGTCACTGGCAAAAGAAAATTTGACCATATAACTCCGGCGTTACGTCAACTGAATTGGCTACCCATCAGTTATATGCTCCGTTA
Organism: Trachythela sp. YZ-2020; assembly: GCA_016169945.1. NCBI lineage: Eukaryota > Metazoa > Cnidaria > Anthozoa > Malacalcyonacea > Clavulariidae > Trachythela > Trachythela sp. YZ-2020. Next base: position 383,605 of record JADLSH010000075.1, read on the forward strand.
TAAAGACGCAGTTATGACCTTCAAGTGTTTAAAAGGTTTAGCTCCATCATACCTCTCAAGTAGATTTTAATACCGATCAGAGACACACGACCGTAACACAAGAAGGAAAGATGAATTAGATGTTCCACTTTATAAGACGGTTGTTGGGCAGCGTTCATTTTTGTACAGGGGAACAAAATTATGGAATAATTTACCGAAGGATATAAAAGAAACTTCCAGTCTGGAAATATTCAAAAATTCAATCAGACAATTTTTATATAAGGAGTGGACTGCTTAATACTTGTAATACCCTTTTTAGGACTTATGAATTTCAACAATTTTAAATAGTTTAGATATTTTAATAATTTTAAATATGTAAATATAGCTATTTTAGTTAAAACATACATTATGATATTACTGTAATTATTTCTGAAAAACCATATTTGGAGAAATATTCATCAATAATAATAATAATAATAATAATAATAATAATAATTAGCCCAAGGAGAGATGTGGAATTACTAGTTTGTATCCAGAGTTCAAATCTCTGATGAGGCTTAACTCGTCGCATAACAGCGAGGTAAGTACTTTTCCACCACCACCTCGGATGAACAACAAAACATTGTTTCATGCATGCGGCCATTAGCTGAGCCTCATGTGAGGTTTGAGCTCACGACCTTTAGTTTACGAGACTACTGCTCTGCCACTGAGCTAATGAGGCATAACCTTCGAAGAAAAATTTGTAAGCGAAAATTTTGATTCACCTAATGTGTAACAGAGAGATAATATTATAGGACGAGGAGGCAAATGTTTCAGGAATGCTTCATTACGAGTTATTATTAGAGAAAATGAACTGCTCATTAGAATTTTGTTTGATGCTTTTGATGAAAAGAAGTACAGGGACAGGTGCCTCATTAGCTCAGTGGTGAGAGCACTGGTCTCTGATGAGGCTTGGTCTATTAAACCAGGGGTCCAGAATTCAAATCACTGATGAGGCTTCGATTCTCTAAAATATAGCCGCTTAACAGCATTGTAAATACTTTTACGGCTTTTACCTGAGCCTCATGTGAGATTTGAACTCACGACCTTTAGTTTCCGAGACTACTGCTCTGCCCCTGGTCATTAGAATTTGGTTTGATGCTTTTTATGATAAGAAGTACAGGGACAGGTGCCTCATTAGCTCAGGGGTTGGTTAGAGCACTGGTCTAGTAAACCAGGGGTCCAGAGTTCAAATTGCATGGAGCGTCGTGAATATTTTCCTTCAACAATTTGGAAGACCAACAAAACATTATTTCAGGCGTGCGGCTTTCACCTGAGCCTCATGTGAGATTTGAACTTCACGACCTTTAGTTTACGAGACTACTGCTCTGCCCCTGAGCTAATGAGGCATAACATTTGAAGACAAATTTATATGCGAAAATCTTGTTTCACGTAATGTGTAACAGAAATATAATATTATAGGACGAGGAGGCAAACATTTCAAGAATGCGTTATTACGAGTTAATACCAGAGAAGATGAACTGGTCATTAGAATTTGATTTGATGCTTTTTATGATAAAAAGTACAGGGACATGTTCCTCATAGCTCTGCAGTGATCAGACCCCTGGTCTTGTAAACCAGGGGACCAGAGTTCGAGTCTCTGATGAGGCTTATTACTAAAGCATCACCTAAATTTTAACTATGAAAATATAGTGTCATAAACTTCATGCTTCAAACTTTGTTCCATGGAATAAATATTCTTCTATTTCAAATGAATTTCAAATTTCTTTACATGTACTTTCAAAAACTTAATTTATAAAACTCAAAATATTGATAGGTAATTGCTAGTTAATGTTTGGAAGAAAATTGTCTATGAATGATCTCTTTGACAGAAACTACTGTATCTCAAAATCAACGTTATATCAAAAACAACAACAGGAATCAATACGAAATTGACGTAATAATACATTTGATAATTCGCCGTTTGCAACGCAAAGAACGTTTAGGCACGTTAATGCTTCATTAGCTCAAGGAGTGATGTGGAATTACTAGTTGGTGTCCAGAGTTCAAATCTCTGATGAGGCTTCGATTCTCTAAAACCACGTCGCATAACAGCGTGGTAAGTACTTTTCCCCCACCACTTTGGATGAACAACAAAACATTGTTTCATGCATGCGGCCATTAGCTGAGCCTCATGTGAGGTTTGAGCTCACGACCTTTAGTTTACGAGACTACTGCTCTGCCACTGAGCTAATGAGGCATAACTTTCGAAGAAAAATTTGTAAGCGAAAATCTTGATTCACCTAATGTGTAACAGAGAGATAATATTATAGGACGAGGAGGCAAATGTTTCAAGAATGCTTCAATACGAGTCATTATTAGAGAAAATGAACTGCTCATTAGAATTCTGTTTGATGCTTTTTATGGAAAGAAGTACAGAGACAGGTGCCTCATTAGCTCAGTGGTGAGAGCACTGGTCTTGTAAACCAGGGGTCCAGAGTTCGAGTCTCTGATGAGGCTTATTAATGAGATCTCTTTTGACTACGAAGATATAGTGTCATAAACTGGTTACAATTCCATGACACGCACGAAATAGGGTTAGGGGTCGGGTTGGGGTCAAGATCAAAGAGAAATATTCGTGATTGCGTGTCATGGAATTATAACCCATAAACTTCATCCTTCAAACTTTATTTCATGGAAAAAATATTCTTCTAGTTCAAATGAATTTCAAATTTCTTTACCTGTACCTTTGCAATTTTAATTTACAAAATTCGAATTTGGTTTGATACTTTTTATGATAAGAAGTACGGGAACAGGTGCCTCATTAGCTCAGTGGTGAGAGCACTGGTCTTGTAAACCAGAAGTCCAGAGTTCGACTCTCTGTTGAGGCTTATTACTAAACCATTATCTAAATTTTAAAATGGAAATATATTTTTAACGATGATGCTTTTTATGATAAGAAGTACAGGGAGTGGTGCCTCATTAGCTCTGTGGTTAGAGCACTGGTCTTGTAAACAAGGGGTCCACACTTCGAGTCTCGGGCGCGACTTATTGCTAAACTGTTCTCTTAAATTTAACTATTGAGATATAGTGTCATAAACTTCATGCGTCAAATTTTATTCCATGGAATAAATATTCTTCTATTTCAAATTAATTTCAAATATCTTTACCTGCACTTTCACAGATTTAATTGATAAAATTCGAAATTTTGATGTGGATTTGTTAGTCAAGGTTTGGAATAAAAATGCCTATAAATGATCTCTTTGACAGAAACTACTGTATCTCAAAATCAACGTTATATCAAAAACAACAACAGGAATCAATACGAAATTGACGTAATAATACATTTGATAATTCGCAGTTTGCAACGCAAAGAACGTTTAGGCACGTTAATTATTATTATTATTTATTAATTCTCCAAACATTTGGTTTTTCAGATTAATTTACATGTACAATTATATCTAAATTATTCTATTATATATTTACAGTCTAAATCGATAATAAGATAAATTCATTAAGTTTTTAAGAGAGAAAGTTCAAGCAAGTAGTTATAAAAACTTCTTTTAAAATCTTTAAAATTTTCATGCTCAGTAATATTACTAGGCAGAGAGTTCCAAAGGGATACTGCTCGGTATTCAAATGTTCGTTGTCCGGCCGCCGATCTAAAAGCTGGAATGTTTAGTTTATGTTTATTCCTGGTGTTTCTATCGTGCAAAGATGATCTCTCCTGAATATATGAGTTGAGATAGTCAGGGGCTAGTCCATTCAAACATTTAAACGTCAGAACGCCAACAAAGTATTTTAACATGTCTGAGACAGGTAGCCAATTCAGGTGTTTGAGTATTGGAGTAATATGCTCATATTTTTGTGTTCCTGTAATTATTCTCGCCGCGAAGTTTTGCACTTTTTGAAGTTTTTCTATGTTCTTCTTAGTCGTACTGGACCATATGTTTGAACAATAGTACAATTTGGAAAATACTAGGGACGAAATGACGTTTTCCAAACTCTTAGGGTCGAAAAGATGTTTAACCCTGTGTATCTGACATAAGCTCGCAACACAAGTAGAAACAGTGTTTGCTACATGTTCGTTAAAACTTAGTGTTGAATCAAGTTGAATCCCAAGGTCGCGTGCTGAAATAATGGGAGTAATCCTTTTCTCAAGTAATGTCACATAAAAGTCATCCGGTAATCGTTGCAACATTTTGTGTGTCCCTATTACTAACACTTTGGTCTTGTCTGGATTAATCAATAAACTATTGTGACAGCACCAAGCTGTGATTTTTAACAAATCCTCATTGATCTTCCGTATAATTTCATTAACATACTTGATAGGAAACGAAAGATACAATTTGAATCATCTACGTACGATTCTAAGTCACCAAAATTCGGGATTGTAGGCAAATCATTCAGATAAATATTGAACAAAGCAGGTCCTAATATTGAACCTTGCGGTACTCCATGAGTGATGTGACCTGGTTCTGACACTACTGAACCAATCTTAACCTGCTGTGTCCTTCCGGTCAAGTAACTTTTGAACCATTCTAAGACGCCAAGGCTGAGACCTAATGCTTTTAACTTTGTTAAGAGTTTGCGGTGATCTATACTGTGAAACGCCTTTGACAAATCCAGTAATACTATGACTGTGAGTTCTTTTGAGTCCATTGCTTTAAACACCTTGTCTGTCATAAACACGCCAAGAGTCTCACATGAATGTAGTTGCTTATTACCACTTTGATGTTTACTTAGACATTTCTTTTTGTTCGTATAAGAGGTCAGTTGATTTAATGCTACTCGCTCACAAATTTTTGAAGTCGCTGGTAGTAACGATAGTGGTCTATTGTTGTTTGCCACTTCGTGATCTCCCTCTTTAAGAAGCGGTATTACTTCTGATATTTTCCAGGCTGATGGAAAGACTGAAGTCTGTAACGAGCGATTTATCATGTCAGTAATAACTGGGAGAATACATGGAAGAGCATCCTTTATTGTAGACATTCGTACTTTATCATAGCCAGGAGCTTTGTTCGATTGAAATGCCGTAACTGTTCTTCGTACCTCTCTACACGTGACAGGAACAAAACTAAAATTTTGTGACTCAGCCACAGCCAGCGGAGCACTTGTTGGCGGTACAGGTAGATTATATAATTCTATTAAAGATGTGCAATCTTCAGAAACCCTCCTTCCAACTGAGGTGAAAAACTGATTAAACTCATTAGCCACTTCTTTCATATCCTGTGTGTAGACTTGTCGAGTGCTTTCTTTGCGAGGAATACAATTCCTAATTATCTTCCACTTTTAATTAATGTTGTGACTGTGCTCTAATTCTGTCCGTACATATTTCCTTTCGGCATCTCTCAGTTTAGATTTTACTTCTTTTCTTAGATTACGATAGATTTCCCAATCGGCTGCTAATTTAGTAATTCGAACTGTTTTCAATAAGTTATCTCTGTATTGCATAAGTTCAAGAATTTCTGTGCTAATAAAGGGGCAGCTGCGGTGTTTAATCCTCACTGTTTTCACAGGTGCGTGTGATTCCAGTACATGGAGAAACCTCTCATTGAAATGGTCTAGCATTTCATTTACATCATCAATGATGGAAATATCATACCAAGGTATTCGTTGTAAATCCGCCAGGAAACGATCGGGTTTATAGTTTTTGTAGGATCTCACACATATATAACTAGGTGGAGGCTTCAACATCTTAAGTTTCAAAGAAGCATATATTAGATGGTGATCACTAATGTGAGATAAAACCACCCCATGATTTTCTACTAAATTGACATTCGACGTCATTATAATATCAATGAGAGAAGATGACGTTTCTGTTACTCGTGTAGGCTCTTTTATCAATTGAGTTTGATTCACACTTGCACAGAAATCAAGTAGCGACATAACCTCTGGAGAATCCGGTTTCAGCAATCACAATTTAAATCACCTACAACAATTATCTCTTTCCCTAATGTGAGAGCATGTGTATAGTTTTCCATGAAATTATCATGAAAAGTTGAAGTTGGACAATAGTCAGGCCTGTAAGTGACACAGAGGAGAATTGATCTTAGATTCCTGAGTTGTATTTGGATCCATAACTGATGAAATCCGAATTCAGATATCCCTGTTATGTCTTTAAGAACTTTGACTTTAATCGACGATGTAGTATATACACAAACTCCCCCTCCAGTCTTTCCCAACCGATCCAATCTTGTTAGTTTAAAGCCTTCAATTTCCACTTCCGCGTTTGTCACCGTGGAGTTTAACCAGGTCTCTGACAAAGCCAAAATATCATAGTTTCTATCCCTCATAAGCCCTCGAACCTGTATCAGATGATTCCTATTCTTAATTGAGCGAACGTTTAGATGGGCAATTTCATTTTGTTAATGCCTCATTATCTCAAGGAATGATGTGGAATTACTAGTTGGTGTCCAGAGCTCAAATCTCTGATGAGGCTTCGATTCTTTAAAACCACGTCGCATAACAGCGTGGTAAGTACTTTTCCACCACCACTTCGGATGAACAACAAAACATTGTTTCATGCATGCGGCCATTACCTGAGCCTCATGTGAGGCTTGAGCTCACGACCTTTAGTTTACGAGACTACTGCTCTGCCACTGAGCTAATGAGGCATAACCTTCGAATACAAATTTGTAAGCGAAAATTTTGATGCACCTAATGTGTAACAGAGATATTAGGGAGTTTACGATCTACGACGCGACTAGCTCGACGACGCGCCTGCAAAACAAAGATATACGTCATGCAAGACAAAAAGGATGAATAATTTGTGGTCCCAGGGGGTTCCTCAGCAGCGTTGCCATTCTTACGACATCGTCAAATGAGGAATTTTCACGTCTTCTGAGTAATGTGAAAGCTTGTTGCGTCGTGAGAGCTGTTTTATAACGTTGACCGAACGACAAATATCAGCTAAACATCGTAGTTTTTTCGCCTAATTTAAACGTTTGTAAGGTTGTTAAAACATGCTTTAGACAATTAAAGCATTATAGTTAATTCCTGTGGCTTATGTCAAGCATAAATTGACGTGGCGTCGTCGAGGTGACCGCGTCGTAGATCGTAAACTAACTAATATTATAGGACGAGGAGGCAAATGTTTCAAGAATGCTTCAATACGAGTAATTATTAGAGAAAATGAACTGCTCATTAGAATCTTGTTTGATGCTTTTTATGAAAATAAGTACAGGGACAGAAGCCTCTTAGCTCAGTGGTGAGAGCACTGGTCTCTGATGAGGCTTGGTCTAGTAAACCAGGGGTCCAGAATTCAAATCTCTGATGAGGCTTCGATTCTCTAAAATATAATCGCTTAACAGCATTGTAAATACTTTTCCACCACTACTTTGGATGAACAAGAAAACATTATTTCAGGCATGCGGCTTTTACCTGAGCCTCATGTGAGATTTGAACTCACGACCTTTACTTTCCGAGACTACTGCTCTGCCCCTGGTCATTAGAATTTGGTTTGATGCTTTTTATGATAAGAAGTAGGGGGACAGGTGCGTCCTTATCTCAGGGGTTAGAGCACTGGTCTAGTAAACAAGGGGTCCAGAGTTCAATTCTCTGATGAGGCTTCGATTCTCTAAAACCAAATTGCATGAAGCATCGTGAACCTGGTTATAATTCCATGACACGCAATCACGAATATTTCTCTTTGATCTTGACCCAAATCCCGACCCAATCCCTAACCCTAACCAACCCTAACCCTATTTCGTGCGTGTCATGGAATTGTAACCGAAAATCTTGATTCACCTAATGTGTAACAGAGAGATAATATTATAGGACGAGGAGGCAAGTGTTTCAAGAATGCTTCATTACGAGTTATTATTAGAGAAAATGAACTGTTCATTAGAATTTTGTTTGATGCTTTTTATGAAAAGAAATACAGGGACAGTTGCCTCATTCTGCTCGGTGGTGAGAGCACCGGTCTTGTAAACCACGGGTCCAGAGTTCGAGTCTCTGATGAGGCTTATTAATGAGATCTCTTTTAACTACGAAGATATAGTGTCATAAACTTCATGCTTCAAACTTTATTTCATGGAAAAAATATTCTTCTATTTCAAAAGAATTTCAAATATCTTTACCTCTACTTTCACAGATTTAATTGATAAAATTCGAAATTTTGATGTGGATTTGTTAGTTAAGGTTTGCATTAAAATTGTCTATAAATGATCTCTTTCACAGAAACTACTTTATCTCAAAATCAACGTTCTATCAAAAACAACAACAGGAATCAATACGAAATTGACGTAATCACTCAGTGATGTGGAATTACTAGTTGGTGTCCAGAGCTCAAATCTCTGATGAGGCTTCGATTCTTTAAAACCACGTCGCATAACAGCCTGGAAAGTACTTTTCCACCACCACTTCGGATGAACAACAAAACATTGTTTCATGCATGCGGCCATTACCTGAGCCTCATGTGAGGTTTGAGCTCACGACCTTTAGTTTACGAGACTACTGCTCTGCCACTGAGCTAATGAGGCATAACCTTCGAACACAAATTTGTAAGCGAAAATTTTGATGCACCTAATGTGTAACAGAGAGATAATATTATAGGACGAGGAAGCAAATGTTTCAAGAATGCTTCATTACGAGTTATTATTAGAGAAAATGAACTGCTCATTAGAATCTTGTTTGATGCTTTTTATGAAAATAAGTACAGGGACAGATGCCTCTTAGCTCAGTGGTGAGAGCACTGGTCTCTGATGAGGCTTGGTCTAGTAAACCAGGGGTCCAGAATTCAAATCTCTGATGAGGCTTCGATTCTCTAAAATATAATCGCTTAACAGCATTGTAAATACTTTTCCACCACTACTTTGGATGAACAAGAAAACATTATTTCAGGCATGCGGCTTTTACCTGAGCCTCATGTGAGATTTGAACTCACGACCTTTAGTTTCCGAGACTACTGCTCTGCCCCTGGTCATTATAATTTGGTTTGATGCTTTTTATGATAAGAAGTACTGGGACAGGTGCCTCATTAGCTCAGGGGTTAGAGCACTGGTCTAGTAAACCAGGGGTCCAGAGTTCAAATCTCTGATGAGGCTTCGATTCTCTAAAAGCAAATTGCATGAAGCGTCGTGAATATTTTCCTCCAACAATTTGGAAGAACAACAAAACATTATTTAAGGCCTGCGACTTTTACCTGAGCCTCATGTGAGATTTGAAATCACCACCTTTAGTTTACGAGACTACTGCTCTGCCCCTGAGCTAATGAGGCATAACATTTGAAGACATATTTATAAGGGAAAATCTTGTTTCACCTAATGTGTAACAGACATATAATATTATAGGACGAGGAGGCAAACATTTCCAGAATGCTTTATTACGAGGTAATACCAGAGAAGATGAACTGGTCATTAAAATTTGGTTTATGCTTTTTATGATAAAAAGTACTGGGACAGGTTCCTCATTAAGCTCAGTGGTGAGAGCACTGGACTTGTAAAGCAGGGGTCCAGAGTTCGAGTCCCTGATGAAGCTTATTAATGAGATCTCTTGTAACTACGAAGATCTAGTGTCATAAACTTCATGCTTGAAACTTTATTTCATGGAAAAAATATTCTTCTAGTTCAAATGAATTTCAAATTTCTTTATCTGTACCTTTGCAAATTTAATTTACAAAATTCGAATTTGGTTTGATACTTTTATGAAAAGAAGTACGGGGACAGGTGCCTCATTAGCTCAGTGGTTAGAACACTGGTACGTCTGGTAAACCAGAAGTCCAGAGTTCGACTCTGTTGAGGCTAATTACTAGACCATTATCTAAGTTTTAACTATGGAAATATATTTTAACTATGATGCTTTTTATGATGAGAAGTACAGGGAGAGGTGCCTCATTATCTCAGTGGTTAGAGCACTGGTCTGTAAACAAGGGGTCCAGAGTTCGAGTCTCTGACACGGCTTATTGCTAAACTGTTCTCTAAATTTTAACTATGGAGATATAATTTCATAAACTTCATGCGTCATATTTCAAATATCTTTACCAAATATCTTTACGAGACTACTGCTCTGCCCCTGAGCTAATGAGGCATAACATTTGAAGACAAATTTATAAGCGAAAACCTTGTTTCACCTAATGTGTAACAGACATATAATATTATAGGACGAGGGGGCAAACATTTCAAGCATGCTTTATTGCGAGTTAATACCAGAGAAGATGAACTGGTCATTAGAATTTGGTTTGATGCTTTTTATGATAAAAAGTACAGGGACAGGTTCCTCATAGCTCTGCAGTGATTACAGCCATGGTCTTGTAAACCACGGGTCCAGGTTTCGAGTCTCTGATGAGGCTTATTACTAAACCATCATCTAAATTTTAACTATGAAAATATAGTGTCATAAACTTCATGCTTCAAACTTTATTCCATGGAATAAATATTCTACTATTTCAAATGAATTTCAAATTTCTTTACCTGTACTTTCAAAAACTTAATTTATAAAACTCAAAATTTTGATAGGTAATTGCTTGTAAATGTTTGGAAGAAAATTGTATATAAATTATCTGCGAATGCCTCATTAGCTCATGGGTTGGTTAGAGCACTGGACTAGTAAACCAAGGGTCCGGAATTCAAATCTCTGACGAGGCTTCGACTCGCAAAAACCAAATTGCATGAAGCGTGGTGAATACTTTTCCTCGAACAATTTGGAAGAACAACAAAACTTTTTCCGGCATGTGCCAATTACCGAGCCTCACTTGAGATTTGAACTCACGACCTCTAGTTTACGAAACTACTGCTTTACCCCTGAGCTAATAAGGCATAATCTTTGAAGACAAATTGATAAGCAAAAATCTTGATTCACCTAACGAGTTATTAGCAGAGAAAATGAACCGGTCATTTGAATTTAGTTTGATGCTTTTTATGACAAGAACTACAGGAGAGGTGCCTCATTAACTCAGTGGTTAGAGCACTGGTCTTGTAAACAAGGGGTCCATAGTTCTCTAAATTTTAACTATGGAAATATAGTCTCATAAACTTCATGCGTCAAACTTTATTCCATGGAGTAAATATTCTTCTATTTCAATGAATTTCCATTTTACCTGTGACTTTACCTGTACTTTCGCAGATTTAATTGATAAAATTCGAAATTTTGATGTGGATTTGTTAGCTAAGGTTTGGAATAAAATTGTCTATAAATGATCTCTTTGACAGAAACTACTGTATCTCAAAATCAAAGTTATATCAAAAACAACAACAGGAATCAATACGAAATTGACGTAATAATACATTTGATAATTCGCCGTTTGCAACGCGAAGAACGTTTAGGCACGTTAATGCCTCATTAGCTCAAGGAGTGATGTGGAATTACTACTTGGTGTCCATTACCTGAGCCTCATGTGAGGTTTGAGCTCACTACCTTTAGTTTACGAGACTACTGCTCTGCCACTGAGCTACGAAGATATAGTGTCATAAACTTCATGCTTCAAACTTTATTCCATGGAATAAATATTCTTCTATTTCAAATGGATTTCAAATTTGTACAACCCTGTACTTTCAAAAACTTAATTTATAAAACTCGAAATTTTGATAGGTAATTGTTTGTTAATGTTTGGAAGAAAATTGAATATAAATTATATGAATACCTCATTAGTTCAGGTGTTAGAGCACTGATTTTGTTAACCAGGGGTCCAGAGTTCGAGTCTCTGATGAGCCTTATTAAAGAGATATCATTTAACTACGAAGATATAGTGTTATAAACTTCTTGCTTCAAATTTATTTGATGGAATATATTTATTCTTCTATTTCAAATGAATTTCAAATTTCTTTATCTGTACCTTCACAAATTTAATTTACAAAATTCGAATTTGGTTTGATACTTTTATGAAAAGAAGTACGGGGACAGGTGCCTCATTAGCTCAGTGGTTAGAACACTGGTACGTCTGGTAAACCAGAAGTCCAGAGTTCGACTCTGTTGAGGCTAATTACTAGACCATTATCTAAGTTTTAACTATGGAAATATATTTTAACTATGATGCTTTTTATGATGAGAAGTACAGGGAGAGGTGCCTCATTATCTCAGTGGTTAGAGCACTGGTCTGTAAACAAGGGGTCCAGAGTTCGAGTCTCTGACACGGCTTATTGCTAAACTGTTCTCTAAATTTTAACTATGGAGATATAATTTCATAAACTTCATGCGTCATATTTCAAATATCTTTACCAAATATCTTTACGAGACTACTGCTCTGCCCCTGAGCTAATGAGGCATAACATTTGAAGACAAATTTATAAGCGAAAACCTTGTTTCACCTAATGTGTAACAGACATATAATATTATAGGACGAGGGGGCAAACATTTCAAGCATGCTTTATTGCGAGTTAATACCAGAGAAGATGAACTGGTCATTAGAATTTGGTTTGATGCTTTTTATGATAAAAAGTACAGGGACAGGTTCCTCATAGCTCTGCAGTGATTACAGCCATGGTCTTGTAAACCACGGGTCCAGGTTTCGAGTCTCTGATGAGGCTTATTACTAAACCATCATCTAAATTTTAACTATGAAAATATAGTGTCATAAACTTCATGCTTCAAACTTTATTCCATGGAATAAATATTCTACTATTTCAAATGAATTTCAAATTTCTTTACCTGTACTTTCAAAAACTTAATTTATAAAACTCAAAATTTTGATAGGTAATTGCTTGTAAATGTTTGGAAGAAAATTGTATATAAATTATCTGCGAATGCCTCATTAGCTCATGGGTTGGTTAGAGCACTGGACTAGTAAACCAAGGGTCCGGAATTCAAATCTCTGACGAGGCTTCGACTCGCAAAAACCAAATTGCATGAAGCGTGGTGAATACTTTTCCTCGAACAATTTGGAAGAACAACAAAACTTTTTCCGGCATGTGCCAATTACCCGAGCCTCACTTGAGATTTGAACTCACGACCTCTAGTTTACGAAACTACTGCTTTACCCCTGAGCTAATAAGGCATAATCTTTGAAGACAAATTGATAAGCAAAAATCTTGATTCACCTAACGAGTTATTAGCAGAGAAAATGAACCGGTCATTTGAATTTAGTTTGATGCTTTTTATGACAAGAACTACAGGGAGAGGTGCCTCATTAACTCAGTGGTTAGAGCACTGGTCTTGTAAACAAGGGGTCCATAGTTCTCTAAATTTTAACTATGGAAATATAGTCTCATAAACTTCATGCGTCAAACTTTATTCCATGGAGTAAATATTCTTCTATTTCCAATGAATTTCCATTTTACCTGTGACTTTACCTGTGCTTTCACAGATTTAATTGATAAAATTCGAAATTTTGATGTGGATTTGTTAGTTAAGGTTTGGAATAAAATTGTCTATAAATGATCTCTTTGACAGAAACTACTGTATCTTAAAATCAACGTTATATCAAAAACAACAACAGGAATCAATACGAAATTGACGTAATAATACATTTGTTAATTCGCCGTTTGCAACGCGAAGAACGTTTAGGCACGTTAATGCCTCATTAGCTCAAGGAGTGATGTGGAATTACTACTTGGTGTCCATTACCTGAGCCTCATGTGAGGTTTGAGCTCACTACCTTTAGTTTACGAGACTACTGCTCTGCCACTGAGCTACGAAGATATAGTGTCATAAACTTCATGCTTCAAACTTTATTCCATGGAATAAATATTCTTCTATTTCAAATGGATTTCAAATTTGTACAACCCTGTACTTTCAAAAACTTAATTTATAAAACTCGAAATTTTGATAGGTAATTGTTTGTTAATGTTTGGAAGAAAATTGTATATAAATTATATGCGAATACCTCATTAGTTCAGGTGTTAGAGCACTGATTTTGTTAACCAGGGGTCCAGAGTTCGAGTCTCTGATGAGCCTTATTAAAGAGATATCATTTAACTACGAAGATATAGTGTTATAAACTTCTTGCTTCAAATTTATTTGATGGAATATATTTATTCTTCTATTTCAAATGAATTTCAAATTTCTTTATCTGTACCTTCACAAATTTAATTTACAAAATTCGAATTTGGTTTGATACTTTTATGAAAAGAAGTACGGGGACAGGTGCCTCATTAGCTCAGTGGTTAGAACACTGGTACGTCTGGTAAACCAGAAGTCCAGAGTTCGACTCTGTTGAGGCTAATTACTAGACCATTATCTAAGTTTTAACTATGGAAATATATTTTAACTATGATGCTTTTTATGATGAGAAGTACAGGGAGAGGTGCCTCATTATCTCAGTGGTTAGAGCACTGGTCTGTAAACAAGGGGTCCAGAGTTCGAGTCTCTGACACGGCTTATTGCTAAACTGTTCTCTAAATTTTAACTATGGAGATATAATTTCATAAACTTCATGCGTCATATTTCAAATATCTTTACCAAATATCTTTACGAGACTACTGCTCTGCCCCTGAGCTAATGTGGCATAACATTTGAAGACAAATTTATAAGCGAAAACCTTGTTTCACCTAATGTAACAGACATATAATATTATAGGACGAGGGGCAAACATTTCAAGCATGCTTTATTGCGAGTTAATACCAGAGAAGATGAACTGGTCATTAGAATTTGGTTTGATGCTTTTATGATAAAAGTACAGGGACAGGTTCCTCATAGCTCTGCAGTGATTAGAGCCATGGTCTTGTAAACCACGGGTCCAGGTTTCGAGTTTCTGATGAGGCTTATTACTAAACCATCATCTAAATTTTAACTATGAAAATATAGTGTCATAAACTTCATGCTTCAAACTTTATTCCATGGAATAAATATTCTACTATTTCAAATGAATTTCAAATTTCTTTACCTGTACTTTCAAAAACTTAATTTATAAAACTCAAAATTTTGATAGGTAATTGCTTGTAAATGTTTGGAAGAAAATTGTATATAAATTATCTGCGAATGCCTCATTAGCTCATGGGTTGGTTAGAGCACTGGACTAGTAAACCAAGGGTCCGGAATTCAAATCTCTGACGAGGCTTCGACTCGCAAAAACCAAATTGCATGAAGCGTGGTGAATACTTTTCCTCGAACAATTTGGAAGAACAACAAAACTTTTTCCGGCATGTGCCAATTACCCGAGCCTCACTTGAGATTTGAACTCACGACCTCTAGTTTACGAAACTACTGCTTTACCCCTGAGCTAATAAGGCATAATCTTTGAAGACAAATTGATAAGCAAAAATCTTGATTCACCTAACGAGTTATTAGCAGAGAAAATGAACCGGTCATTTGAATTTAGTTTGATGCTTTTTATGACAAGAACTACAGGGAGAGGTGCCTCATTAACTCAGTGGTTAGAGCACTGGTCTTGTAAACAAGGGGTCCATAGTTCTCTAAATTTTAACTATGGAAATATAGTCTCATAAACTTCATGCGTCAAACTTTATTCCATGGAGTAAATATTCTTCTATTTCCAATGAATTTCCATTTTACCTGTGACTTTACCTGTGCTTTCACAGATTTAATTGATAAAATTCGAAATTTTGATGTGGATTTGTTAGTTAAGGTTTGGAATAAAATTGTCTATAAATGATCTCTTTGACAGAAACTACTGTATCTTAAAATCAACGTTATATCAAAAACAACAACAGGAATCAATACGAAATTGACGTAATAATACATTTGTTAATTCGCCGTTTGCAACGCGAAGAACGTTTAGGCACGTTAATGCCTCATTAGCTCAAGGAGTGATGTGGAATTACTACTTGGTGTCCATTACCTGAGCCTCATGTGAGGTTTGAGCTCACTACCTTTAGTTTACGAGACTACTGCTCTGCCACTGAGCTACGAAGATATAGTGTCATAAACTTCATGCTTCAAACTTTATTCCATGGAATAAATATTCTTCTATTTCAAATGGATTTCAAATTTGTACAACCCTGTACTTTCAAAAACTTAATTTATAAAACTCGAAATTTTGATAGGTAATTGTTTGTTAATGTTTGGAAGAAAATTGTGTATAAATTATATGCGAATACCTCATTAGTTCAGGTGTTAGAGCACTGATTTTGTTAACCAGGGGTCCAGAGTTCGAGTCTCTGATGAGCCTTATTAAAGAGATATCATTTAACTACGAAGATATAGTGTTATAAACTTCTTGCTTCAAATTTATTTGATGGAATATATTTATTCTTCTATTTCAAATGAATTTCAAATTTCTTTATCTGTACCTTCACAAATTTAATTTACAAAATTCGAATTTGGTTTGATGCTTTTTATGATAAGACGCAGGGGGAGAGGTGCCTCATTAGCTCAGTGGTTAGAGCACTGCTGCGTCTTGTAAACCAGAAGTCCAGAGTTCGACTCTCTGTTGAGGCTTATTACGAAAGCATTACCGAAATTTTAACTATGGAAATATAGTGTCATGAATTTCATGCTTCAAACTTTATTCCATGGAATAAATATTCTTCTATTTCAAGTGAATTTCAAATTTGTACAAACCTGTACTTTCAAAAACTTATTTTATAAAACTCGAAATTTTGATAGGTAATTGCTTGATAATGTTTGGAAAAAAATTGTATATAAATTATCTGCGAATACCTCATTAGCTCAGGTGTTAGAGCACTGTTCTATTAAACCAGGGGTCCAGAGTTCAAATCTCTGATGAGGCTTCCATTCTCTAAAATCTAATCGCATCACAGCATTGTAAATACTTTTCCACAACCACTTTGGATGAACAAGAAAACATTATTTCAGGCATGCGGCTTTTCCCTGAGCCTCATGTGAGATTTGAACTCACGACGTTTGGTTTCCGAGACTACTGCTCTGCCCCTGGACATTAGAATTTGGTTTGGTGCTTTTGATGATAAGTAGCACGTGGACAGTTGCCTCATTAGCTCAGTGGTGAGAGTACTGGTCTTGTAAACCAGGGGTCGAGAGTTCCAGTCTATGATGAGGCTTTATTTCATGGAATAAATATTCTTCTATTTCAAAAGTATTTTTGCCTGTAGTTTCAGAAATTTAATTTACAAAATTCGAAATTTTCATAGGTAATTGCTTGTTAATGTTTGGAAGAAAATTGTATATCTATTGTCTGCGAATGCCTCTTTAGTTCAGGGGTTAGAGTACTTGTCTAGTAAACCAGGGGTCCAGAGTTCAAATCTCTGATGGGGCTTCGATTCTCTGAAATATAATCGCTTAACAGAATTGTAAATACTTTTCCACCACCACTTTGGAAGAACAAGAAAACATTATTTCAGGCATGCGGCTTTTACCTGAGCCTCATGTGAGATTTGAACTCACGACCTTTAGTTTCCGAGACTACTGCTCTGCCCCTGGTCATTAGAATTTGGTTTGATGCTTTTTATGATAAGAATTACAGGAACAGGTGCCTCATTAGCTCAGGGGTTAGAGCACTGGTCTTTTAAACAAGGGGTCCAGAGTTCGAGTCTCTGTTGAGGCTTATTACTAAACCATTATCTAAATTTTATCTATGGAAATATAGTGTCATATCCTTCTATTTCAAATGAATTTCAAATTTGTACAAACCTGTATTTTCAAAAACTTAATTTATAAAACTCGAAATTTTGATAGGTAATTGCTTGTTAATGTTTGGAAGAAGATTGTATATAAATTATCACCGAATGCCTCATTAGCTCCGGGGTTAGAGCACTGGTCTCGTAAACCAGGGGTCCAGAGTTCAAATCTCTGATGAGGCTTCGATTCTCTAAAATCAAATTGCATGAAGCGTTGTGAATATTTTCCTCCAACAATTTGGAAGAACAACAACACGTTATTTCAGGCATGCGGCTTTACCAGAGCACCTGAGCTAATGAGGCATAACATTTGAAGACAAATTTATAAGCGAAAATCTTGTTTCACCTAATGTGTAACAGACATATAATATTATAGGAAGAGGAGGCAAACACTTCAAGAATGCTTTACTGCGACTTAATACCAGAGAAGATGAACTGGTCATTAGAATTTGGTTTGATGCTTTTTATGATAAAAAGCACAGGGACAGGTTCCTCATAGCTCTGCAGTGATTAGAGCCCTGGTCTTGTAAACCACGGGTCCAGAGTTCGAGTCTCTGATGAGGCTTATTACTAAACCATCATCGGGGAGAGGTGCCGCATTAGGTCAGTGGTTAGAGCACTGGTGCGTCTTGTAAACCAGAAGTCCAGAGTTCGACTCTCTGTTGAGGCTTATTACGAAACCATTACCGAAATTTTAACTATGGAAGTATAGTGTCATAAACTTCATGCTTCAAACTTATTTCATGGAATAAATATTCTTCTATTTCAAATGAATTTCAAATTTCTTCACCTGTACCTTCACAAATTTAATTTACAAAATTCGAATTTGGTTTGATTATTTTTATGATAAGAAGTACGGGGTCAGGTGGCTCATTAGCTCAGTGGTTGGAGCACTGGTGCGTCTTGTAAACCAGAAGTGCAGGGTTCGACTCTCTGTTGAGGCTTATTACGAAACCATTACCGAAATTTTAACTATGGAAGTAAACTTCATGCTTCAAACTTTATTCCATGGAATAAATATTCTTCAATTTCAAATGAATTTCAAATTTCTTTACCTGTACTTTCAAAAACTTAATTTATAAAACTCAAAATATTAATAGGTAATTGCTTGTTAATGTTTGGAAGAAAATTGTATATCTATTATCTGAGAATGCGTCATTAGTTCAGGGGTTAGAGCACTTGTCTAGTAAACCAGGGGTCCAGAGTTCAAATCTCTGATGGGGCTTCGATTCTCGCTTATAATCGCTTAACAGAATTGTAAATACTTTTCCACCACCACTTTGGAAGAACAAGAAAACATTATTTCAGGCATGCGGCTTTTACCGGAGCCTCATGTGAGATTTGAACTCACGACCTTTAGTTTCCGAGACTACTGCTCTGCCCCTGGTCATTGGAATTTGGTTTGATGCTTTTTATGATAAGAATTACAGGAACAGGTGCCTCATTAGCTCAGGGGTTAGAGCACTGGTCTTTTAAACAAGGGGTACAGAGTTCGAGTCTCTGTTGAGGCTTATTACTAAACCATTATCTAAATTTTATCTATGGAAATATAGTGTCATATTCTTCTATTTCAAATGAATTTCAAATTTGTACAAACCTGCACTTTCAAAAACTTAATTTATAAAACTCGAAATTTTGATAGGTAATTGCTTGTTAATGTTTGGAAGAAGATTATCTGCGAAAGCCTCATTAGCTCAGGGGTTAGAGCACTGGTTTTGTAAACCAGGGGTCCAGAGTTCGAGTCTCTGATGAGGCTTATTAATGAGATATCATTTAACTACGAAGATATAGTGTCATAAACTTCATGCTTCAAACTTTATTTCATGGAATAAATTTCTTTACCTGTACCTTCACAAATTTTATTTACAAAATTCGAATTTGGTTTGATGCTTTTTATGATAAGAACTACGGGCAGAGGTGCCGCATTAGCTCTGTGGTTAGAGCACAGGTACGTCTTCTAAACCAGAAGACCAGAGTTCGACTCTCTGATAAGGCTTATTACTAAACCATTATCTAAATTTTAACTATGGAAATATTGTGTCATAAACTTCTTGCTTCAAACTTTATTCCATGGAATAAATATTCTTCTCTTTCAAAGAATTTCAAATTTCTTTACCCGTACTTTCAAAAACTTATTTTATAAAACTCAAAATATTGATAGGTAATTGCTAGTTAATGTTTGGAAGAAAATTGTCTATAAATTATCTCCGAATGCCTCATTAGCTCATGGGTTGGGTTAGAGCACTGGTCTAGTTAACCAAGGGTCCAGAGTTCAAATCTCTGACGAGGCTTCGATTCGCTAAAACCAAATTGCATGAAGCGTGGTGAATACTTTTCCTCCAACAGTTTGGAAGAACAACAAAATATTATTTCAGGCATGCGCCAATTACCCGCGCCTCACTTGAGATTTGAACTCACGACCCTCTAGTTTACGAAATTACTGCTCTGCCCCCTGAGCTAATGAAGCATAATCTTTGAAGACAAATTTAAAAAGCAAAAATCTTGAGTCACCTAACGAGTTATTAGCAGAGAAAATGAACCGGTCACTTGAATTTAGGTTGATGCTTTTTATGATAAGAAGTTCAGGGAGAGGTGCCTCGTTACCTCAGTGGTTAGAGGACTGGTCTTGTAAACAAGGAGTCCAGAGTTCGAGTCTTATTGCTGAACTGTTCTCTAAATTTTAACTATGGAGATATCGTGGCATAAACTTCATGCGTCAAACTTTATTCCATGGAATAAATATTCTTCTACTTCAAATGAATTTCAAATATCTTTACCTGTACTTTCAGAGATTTAATTGATAAAATACGAAATTTTGATGTGGATTTGTTAGTTGAGGTTTGGAATAGAATTGTCTATAAATGATCTCTTTGACAGAGACTACTGTATCTCAAAATCAACGTTATATCAAAAACAACAATAGGAATCCATACGAAATTGACGTAATAATACATTTGATAATTCGCCGTTTGCAACGCAAAGAACGTTTAGGCACGTTAATGCCTCATTAGCTCAAGGAGTGATGTGGAATTACTAGTTGGTGTCCAGAGTTCAAATCTCTGATGATGCTTCGATTCTCTAAAACCACGTCGCATAACACCGTGGTAAGTACTTTTCCACCACCTCTTTGGATGAACAACAAAACATTGTTGGCCATTACTGAGCCTCATGTGAGGTTTGAGCTCACGACCTTTAGTTTACGAGACTACTGCTCTGCCACTGAGCTAATGAGGCACAACCTTCGAAGCCAAATTTGTAAGCGAAAATCTTGATTCACCTAATGTGTAACAGAGAGATAATATTATAGGACGAGGAGGCAAATGTTTGAAGAATGCTTCATTACGAGTTATTATTAGAGAAAATGAACTGCTCATTAGAATTTGGTTTGATGCTTTTTGTGATAAGAAGTACAGGGACAGGTGCCTCATTAGCTCAGGGATTAGAGCACTGGTCTAGTAAACCAGGGGTCCAGAGTTCAAATCTCTGATGGGGCTTCGATTCTCTAAAACCAAATTGCATGAAGCGTCGTGAATATTTTCCTCCAACAATTTGGAAGAACAACAAAACATTATTTAAGTCCTGCGACTTTTACCTGAGCCTCATGTGAGATTTGAAATCACCACCTTTAGTTTACGAGACTACTGCTCTGCCCCTGAGCTAATGAGGCATAACATTTGAAGACATATTTATAAGGGAAAATCTTGTTTCACCTAATGTGTAACAGACATATAATATTATAGGACGAGGAGGCAAACATTTCAAGAATGCTTTATTACGAGGTAATACCAGAGAAGATGAACTGGTCATTAAAATTTGGTTTATGCTTTTTATGATAAAAAGTACTGGGACAGGTTCCTCATTAAGCTCAGTGGTGAGAGCACTGGACTTGTAAAGCAGGGGTCCAGAGTTCGAGTCTCTGATGAAGCTTAATAATGAGATCTCTTGTAACTACGAAGATCTAGTGTCATAAACTTCATGCTTGAAACTTTATTTCATGGAAAAAATATTCTTCTAGTTCAAATGAATTTCAAATTTCTTTATCTGTACCTTTGCAAATTTAGTTTACAAAATTCGAATTTGGTTTGATACTTTTATGATAAGAAGTACGGGGACAGGAGCCTCATTAGCTCAGTGGTTAGAACACTGGTACGTCTTGTAAACCAGAAGTCCAGAGTTCGACTCTGTTGAGGCTAATTACTAGACCATTATCTAAGTTTTAACTATGGAAATATATTTTAACTATGATGCTTTTTATGATAAGAAGTACAGGGAGAGGTGCCTAATTATCTCAGTGGTTAGAGCACTGGTCTTGTAAACAAGGGGTCCAGAGTTCGAGTCTCTGACACGGCTTATTGCTAAACTGTTCTCTAAATTTTAACTATGGAGATATAATTTCATAAACTTCATGCGTCGTATTTCAAATATCTTTACCAAATATCTTTACGAGACTACTGCTCTGCCCCTGAGCTAATGAGGCATAACATTTGAAGACAAATTTATAAACGAAAACCTTGTTTCACCTAATGTGTAACAGACATATAATATTATAGGACGAGGGGGCAAACATTTCAAGAATGCTTTATTGCGAGTTAATACCAGAGAAGATGAACTGGTCATTAGAATTTTGTTTGATGCTTTTTATGATAAAAAGTACAGGAACAGATTCCTCATAGCTCTGCAGTGATTAGAGCCCTGGTCTTGTAAACTACGGGTCCAGAGTTCGAATCTCTGATGAGGCTTATTACTAAACCATCATCTAAATTTAACTATGAAAATATAGTGTCATAAACTTCATGCTTCAAACTTTATTCCATGGAATAAATATTCTTCTATTTCAAATGAATTTCAAATTTCTTTACCTGTACTTTCAAAAACTTAATTTATAAAACTCAAAATTTTGATCGGTAATTGCTTGTTAATGTTTGGAAGAAAATTGCATATAAATTATCTGCGAATGCCTCATTAGCTCATGGGTTGGTTAGAGCACTGGACTAGTAAACCAAGGGTCCGGAATTCAAATCTCTGACGAGGCTTCGACTCGCAAAAACCAAATTGCATGAAGCGTGGTGAATACTTTTCCTCGAACAATTTGGAAGAACAACAAAACTTTTTCCGGCATGTGCCAATTACCCGAGCCTCACTTGAGATTTGAACTCACGACCTTTAGTTTACGAAACTACTGCTCTACCCCATGAGCTAATGAGGCATAATCTTTGAAGACAAATTGATAAGCAAAAATCTTGATTCACCTAACGAGTTATTAGCAGAGAAAATGAACCGGTCATTTGAATTTAGTTTGATGCTTTTTATGACAAGAACTACAGGGACAGGTGCCTCATTAGCTCAGTGGTGAGAGCACTGGTCTTGTAAACCAGGGGTCCAGAGTTCGAATCTCTGATGAGGCTTATTAATGAGATGTCATTTAACTTACGAAGATATAGTATCGTAAACTTCATGCTTCAAACATTATTTCATGGAATAAATATTCAAATTTCTTCGCCTGTACCTTCACAAATTTAATTTACAAAATTCGAATTTGGTTTGAATATTTTGATGATAAGAATTACGGGGACTGGTGCCTCATTAGATCAGTGGTTGGAGCTCTGGTGCGTAATATTTTAACTATGGAAATATAGTGTCATAAACTTCATGCTTCAAACTTTATTCCATGGAATAAATATTCTTCTATTTCAAACGAATTTCAAATTTGTACAAACCTGTACTTTCAAAAACTTAATTTATAAAACTCGAAATTTTGATAGGTAATTGCTTGATAATGTTTGGAAGGAAATTGTATATAAATTATCTATGAATGCCTCATTAGCTCAGGGGTTAGAGCACTGGTCTAGTAAACCAGGGGTCCAGAGTTCAAATCTCTGATGAGGCTTCGATTCTCTAAAATCTAATCGCACAACAGCATTGTAAATACTTTTCCACCACGACTTTGGATGAACAAGAAAACATTATTTCAGGCATTCTTACCTGAGCCTCATGTGAGATTTGAACTCATGACCTTTAGTTTCCGAGACCACTGCTCTGCCCCTGGTCATTATAATTTGGTCTGATGCTTTTTATGATAAGATGTACATGGATAGGTGCCTCATTAGCTCGGTGGTTAGCGCACTGGTTTTGTAAACCAGTGTTCCAGAGTTCGAGTCTCTGTTGAGGCTTATTACTAAACCATTATCTAAATTTTAACTATGGAAATATAGTTTCATAAACTTCATGCTTCAAACTTTAAATTCGAAATTTCGATTTGGAATTGGTAGTTAAGGTGGGAATAAAATTGTATATAAATTATCTCATAACAAGAAACTACTGTATCTCAAAATTAATGTTATTTTAAAAACAACAACGGGAATTAATGCGAAACTGAAGTAATAACACATCTAATAATTCGCCGTTTGCAACGCAATTAATGCCTCATTAGCTCAAGGAGTAAAGTGGAATTACTAGTTGGTGTCCAGAGTTCAAATCTCTGATGAGGCTTCGATTCTCTAAAACCACGTCGCATAACAGCGTGGTAAGTACTTTTCCCACCACTTTGGATGAACAACAAAACATTGTTTCATGCATGCGGCATTTACCTGAGCCTCATGTGAGGTTTGAGCTCACGACCTTTAGTTTACGAGACTACTGCTCTGCCACTGAGCTAATGAGGCATAATATTCGAAGACAAATTTGTAAGCGAAAATCTTGATTCACCTAATGTGTAACAGAGAGACAATATTATAGGACGAGGAGGCAAATGTTTCAAGAATGCTTCATTACGAGTTATTATTAGAGAAAATGAACTGCTCATTAGAATTTGTTTTGATGTTTTTTATGAAAAGAAGTACAGAGACAGGTGTCTCATTAGCTCAGTGGTGAGAGAACTGGTCTTGTAAACCAGGGGTCCTGAGTTCGAGTCTTTGTTGAGGCTTATTACTAAACCATTATCTAAATTTTAACTATGGAAATATAGTGTCATAAACTTCATGCTTCAAACTTTAAATTCGAAATTTCGATTTGGAATTGGTAGTTAAGGTGGGAATAAAATTGTATATAAATTATCTCATAACAAGAAACTACTGTATCTCAAAATTAATGTTATATTAAAAACAACAACGGGAATTAATGCGAAACTGAAGTAATAACACATCTGATAATTCGCCGTTTGCAACGCAATTAATGCCTCATTAGCTCAAGGAGTAAAGTGGAATTACTAGTTGGTGTCCAGAGTTCAAATCTCTGATGAGGCTTCGATTCTCTAAAACCACGTCGCATAACAGCGTGGTAAGTACTTTTCCCACCACTTTGGATGAACAACAAAACATTGTTTCATGCATACGGCATTTACCTGAGCCTCATGTGAGGTTTGAGCTCACGACCTTTAGTTTACGAGACTACTGCTCTGCCACTGAGCTAATGAGGCATAACCTTCGAAGACAAATTTGTAAGCGAAAATCTTGATTCACCTAATGTGTAACAGAGAGACAATATTATAGGACGAGGAGGCAAATATTTCAAGAATGCTTCATTACGAGTTATTATTAGAGAAAATGAACTGCTCATTAGAATTTGGTTTGATGCTTTTTATGAAAAGAAGTACAGAGACAGGTGCCTCATTAGCTCAGTGGTGAGAGCACTGGTCTTGTAAACCAGGGGTCCAGAGTTCGAGTCTCTGATGAGGCTTATTAATGAGATGTCATTTAACTTACGAAGATATAGTATCGTAAACTTCATGCTTCAAACATTATTTCATGGAATAAATATTCTTCTATTTCAAATGAATTTCAAATTTCTTCACCTGTACCTTCACAAATTTAATTTCCAAAATTCGAATTTGGTTTGAATATTTTTATGATAAGAAGTACGGGGACAGGTGCCTCATTAGCTCAGTGGTTGGAGCACTGGTGCGTCTTGTAAACCGGAAGTCCAGAGTTCGACTCTCTGTTGAGACTTATTACGAAACCATTACCGAAATTTTAACTAGGGAAATATAGTGTCATAAACTTCATGCTTCAAACTTTATTCCATGGAATAAATATTCTTCTGTGTCAAATGAATTTCAAATTAGTACAAACCTGTACTTTCAAAAACTTAATTTATAAAACTCGAAATTTTGATAGGTAATTGCTTGATAATGTTTGGAAAGAAATTGTATATAAATTATCTCCGAATGCCTCATTAGCTCAGGGGTTAGAGCACTGGTCTAGTAAACCAGGGGTCCAGAGTTCAAATCTCTGATGAGGCTTCGATTCTCTAAAACCTAATCGCATAACAGCATTGTAAATACTTTTCCACCACGACTTTGGATGAACAAGAAAACATTATTTCAGGCATGCGGCTTTTACCTGAGCCTCATGTGAGATTTGAACTCACGATCTTTACTTTCCGAGATCACTGCTAGGGCCCCTCTGGAAACCAGCTTCGGCTGAATGGGCTACCCTGTCGAAATAAAATGTTACTACTACTTTTTTACTGCCCCTGGTCATTATAATTTGGTCTGATGCTTTTTATGATAAGAAGTACAGGGATAGGTGCCTCATTAGCTCGGTGGTTAGCGCACTGGTCATGTAAACCAGTGTTCCAGAGTTCGAGTCTCTGTTGAGGCTTATTACTAAACCATTATCTAAATTTTAACTATGGAAATATAGTGTCATAAACTTCATGCTTCAAACTTTATTCCATGGAATAAATATTCTTCTATTTCAAATGAATTTCAAATTTGTACAAACCTGTACTTTCAAAAACTTAATTTATAAAACTCGAAATTTTGATAGGTAATTGCTTGATAATGTTTGGAAGGAAATTGTATATAAATTATCTCCGAATGTCTCATTAGCTCAGGGGTTAGAGCACTGGTCTAGTAAACCAGGGGTCCAGAGTTCAAATCTCTGATGAGGCTTCGATTCTCTAAAATCTAATCGCATAACAGCATTGTAAATACTTTTCCACCACGACTTTGGATGAACAAGAAAACATTATTTCAGGCATGCGGCTTTTACCTGAGCCTCATGTGAGATTTTAACTCACGACCTTTAAGCCAGGCGCACACTAGTGCAAGTTGTACGCACAGATGTCATTCGTGACCAATTACGTGCGACGAAAATCCTAGTGTGCGGGGAAAATATACAGGATTTTTGTCACTCGTGTCGTGAACAACAAATATCAAACGTGTTTGATATTTTCTGTCATTCGTGACAAAAATTCCTCGCAGCAAAGAAGTGCGCATGCGTGTTATTTCCCAAAACAACATGGCGGATAGTGAACAAACACTTGCAGCTAGCGATAGGAATTGCGGCGGGCATTTGCCTGACTATAGTTAAGTCAAATACTTATAAAATAAACCTTTCCCACCTCCAACCCTTAACCTAACCCTAACCAGAAATGTCTGAAAAGGAATTTTGGGGTTAAAACAAGTCGGAAAAAATTATTTGAAAGAAAAAATAATTTAAGTGAGAAAAAAGTTTTGGCCGGGATTGACCGGGCTTGAACAGCCGCTCTAAGAAACTGTAGCCAGCGCACGCCCTAAACCACTACGCCACCGAGTAGCTCGCTGAATGCAATTGCAATAAACCACTATATATAATGCTAAACATACATTCTTTGCTGCGAGGAATTTTTGTCACGAATGACAGAAAATATCAAACACGTTATATTTGTTGTTCACGACACGAGTGACAAAAATCCTGTATATTTTCCCCGTACACTAGGATTTTCGTCGCACGTAATTGGTTACGAATGACATCTGTGCGTACAACTTGCACTAGTGTGCGCCGGGCTTTAGTTTCCGAGACCACTGCTCTGCCCCTGGTCATTATAATTTGGTCTGATGCTTTTTATGATAAAAAGTACAGGGATAGGTGCCTCATTAGCTCGGTGGTTTGCGCACTGGTCTTGTAAACCAGTGTTCCAGAGTTCGAGTCTCTGTTGAGGCTTATTACTAAACCATTATCTAAATTTTAACTATGGAAATATAGTGTCATAAACTTCATGCTTCAAACTTTACTCCATGGTTTAAATATTCTTCTATTTCAAATGAATTTCAAATTTCAAAGCGAAACTGAAGTAATAACACATTTGATAATTCGCGGTTTGCAACGCAATTAATTCCTCATTAGCTCAAGGAGTGACGTGGAATTACTAGGTGGTGTCCAGTGTTCAAATCTCTGATGAGGCTTCGATTCTCTAAAACCATAACAGCGTGGTAAGTACTTTTCCACCACCACTTTGGATGAACAACAAAACATTGTTTCATGCATGCGGCATTTACCTGAGCCTCATGTGAGGTTTGAGCTCACGACCTTTAGTTTACGAGACTACTGCTCTGCCACTGAGCTAATGAGGCATAACCTTCGAAGACAAATTTGTAAGCGAAAATCTTGATTCACCTAATGTGTAACAGAGAGATAATATTATAGGACGAGGAGGCAAATGTTTCAAGAATGCTTCATTACGAGTTATTATTAGAGAAAATGAACTGCTCATTAGAATTTGGTTTGATGCTTTTTATGAAAAGAAGTACAGAGACAGGTGCCTCATTAGCTCAGTGGTGAGAGCACTGATCTTGTAAACCAGGGGTCCAGAGTTCGAGTCTCTGAAGGGGCTTATTAATGAGATGTCATTTAACTTACGAAGATATAGTATCGTAAACTTCATGCTTCAAACATTATTTCATGGAATAAATATTCTTCTATTTCAAATGAATTTCAAATTTCTTCACCTGTACCTTCACAAATTTAATTTACAAAATTCGAATTTGGTTTGAATATTTTTATGATAAGAAGTACGGGGACAGGTGCCTCATTCAGGGTTTTTTTTAAGAAAAATTTAGAACTGCACATTTTGTCATACTGTCCCAACATGCCAGGGCCTTTTTCAAGAAATGGTTAGTGGGGGGGGGGGGCATCAACGAAAAGGACCTAACAAGAATGTGGTATATTGAGGGTGTGTGGATGTGGTTGGGGGTCTGGGGTCCTCCCAGAAAATTTTGTATTTTTGAGTTTCTGTGGCTTGATTTCCTGCATTTTCAGAGACATTTTTTGAAATATCCCATCTAAACAGACTGAGCTTTTGGTGTAAAAGCAATGCTTTGTTATGAGAATATCATAACTTTCTTCTGACCTATAAACTTAAGAACTTTTGGACAAAAGGGACCTTCACTGGGAGGATAGTTTACTGGGGCTAACATTAGCTGGGGCTTTGGCCCCAGTATAGTAATTAAAAAAGGCCCTGCGACATGTCATAGCATGAAATTCAACTCGCGCAAATGGCACCATTTTTTTCTTATTAAACTTTCATTAACTGATTCTCATCCCTTCAAATAGAAACGATGCTGAAAATTGTCAACAAAAATTATATTGTTGAGTTTTTTATGAGAAATTCTGGTACTGCTTTTGTTATTGAAGCTATATGTATTCCATTTATTCCTTCGATTACTTTAGTTTTCTACAATAAATATCCATATCCTGAAAGTTCGTATTTTTTCAACTGCACAAAATATTTTTTAGAGTTGCACAAATTGATTTAGAACTGCACATTTTGTGTAGAACTGCACGTTAAAAAAAACCCTGGCCTCATTAGCTCAGTGGTTAGAGCACTGGTGCGTCTTGTAAACCAGAAGTCCAGAGTTCGACTCTCTGTTGAGGCTTATTACGAAACCATTACCGAAATTTTAACTATGGAAATATAGTGTCATAAACTTCATGCTTCAAACTTTATTCCATGGAATAAATATTCTTCTATTTCAAATGAATTTCAAATTTGTACAAACCTGTACTTTCAAAAACTTAATTTATAATACTCGAAATTTTGATAGGTAATTGCTTGATAATGTTTGGAAGGAAATTGTATATAAGTAGTAATATACAGGCCGATCGAGCCTTATTTTTAGGGGGGAGCAGGGGGGAGCAAGGGGGGGAGCACATCATTAAAAATTCAAACATCATTAGCATATGGTACATTAACATACAGGGGGAAGCAGCGTCATTAACAGGGGGGAGCAGCGTCATTAACAGGGGGGAGCAGCGTCATTAACAGGGGGAGCACGTCATTAAAAATTCTTTAACATAAACATCATTATTTATGTATTGACGTCATGATGATATGCAATGCAAGTTTGGGCAAAACAGTCATTATGTTGAGTTCAGTATATTTTGTGTGCAAAAATATATGGGTTTGTTGTCGCGAGATTTATAAACTCCTTCAATCTCGTATCTAGTGAAGTATTTCTTTCTGAGTCGACCAATACTAATAAGTTTTCAAGCGTTTATTTAGTAAAGCCTATACAAGTGAGATTTATAAACATTAAAGCGTTAGAAACATAAATATTTTGATGCATTTGTTGCTAATGTAAACTAAAGACACAATAGCTTAACTCATTAAGGGATTAAGTCAAAAGACTTGTTTGGGCGAAACAATCATTAAGATGAACCATCACAATAGCTATAGCGTCCGTATAAAATTCCCAAGCGTCATGTTCCAAACACAGTCCGTTTCGACAACGATTACAACAGCAGCTTACTGGTTTTAGTACTTTGGAATTTACTCGTGAGAAGAATATACTATGGATCATCAAGAAAATATTTGGTAAGTTGACATTTGTGGTTTTAAGTCTTGTTTATACAGTCTTGTTAATACAATTTCTAATGTATAGGAGAGATCAGTTCATGGCTGATCTGGAGGACGAAGAGATTAATCGTCAGCTTTGTTCGTTGGCGGTTGAAGATATGGTCGCTAGTTGGTCGCCTGAAACCCAGGAACAAGTTCTCGCTGAGTGGAATGACTGGCAACATGATGAGACAACCACGGAAAACGCAGATTTATGTTGTAATGAGTGTGGTAAAGTTTTTACGCGTTCCAGCAATCTCAAACGTCATATCCGAAGAATGCATACTGGGGAAAAGCCGTTTTCGTGTGAAGAGTGTGGTAAAGATTTCGCGACGAGGGATAAGCTGAAACGTCACGAGAAAATCCACCAAGAAAAGACGTTCGAGTGTCCAAGATGTCACAAAAAATTTAATCGAAAGGTATGTAATTAAAAGGGGTATATTCTTATATAATCTTGAACTATAGTGTTTATTTATTTTATTTTATTTTTCAAGGATAAACTGAGCAGTCACATGAAAATGCACGAGAGACGAGGTGCCGAGCGTGAATATACCTGTAACGTGTGTGGCGAGACGTTTCGCAACATCTTCCCACTGCAAGCACATCAACGCGATCTCCATCAGGTCGGCGGTGGAAAACGCAAGCGTGGTCCCACAGCAAGCAAAGGGAAGCGAGCAAAGACGACGGATTCTACACCCGTGAATGAAGGAGCCTCGACGTCTACGGCTGTGAACGAAGGAGCCTCAACGCCTACAGTTGTTAACGAAGGTAGGAAAGTTTGACTTGAATATTTTAACATGGTTGCTATCCTAACGTTGCTAAGTGTAATTTGAATATCACTAATCCGCGAAAAGAGTCGTTAAGAAGTAATTAACTTTTTATGCTTCGCTGTTCGTAGTGTGTTTTTACCAAGTCACATGTGGTTTCTTTTATAAAGATTTAATATACTTATGTAGTATACTGCTATAATCGTTAAAGGTGTAAGACTTATGTACATTGCACATTATAGGTTTGTTTCCTCCTAGCGTTTAAAATTTCCCGAATCGGGTGTTTGTTATCTTATTGAGATTAATTTCCTTTTCAAGGAGCTTCGACATCTACTGCCCAACCCAACCAATTTTCCCAAGACCCAATTATACCACCAGCTAATCTCCCCTCTCAATTACACCGGCAACATTGGCGTGCTATTCGAACCCGTCAAAGTCGTGGTAACCGAGTCCAGGATTGGTACAATTATCGTCTGAACTCTATGGATATGAGTCAACTTGTACAATACGTAGATCATATATTCCATGACCAAATTACGGTGTTCAAGCTCAACGTATCGTTTGGATTCGTGTTGTTCAACAACGAGACAGAACAATTCCAATACCACCACTCCTCTATCAACAACAACCGTGTATTCGAGGCGCCTTTCCAAATACGTAACCTCGAGGATTTAGATCAAATACGCGAAGCTTTACAAAACTTGGATATCTTCGAATGGGCTCGACAACAACGACCCAACTCGAAGTGGGTCGTTGTGGATATTACCAACGCTACGTTTTATATAACGAAGCTTCGCGAACACCCGATTGGACGTAGTACTCGCTTACCTCGCCGTGTGTTGGATAATCCTGCCATCGTGTCGTTAGATTGTAATAAACAAACTGGTCTACCTTACGAGGACAAATTGTGTTTCTTCCGTTGTTTGGCTATGCACCGTGGATGTCACTCGAGCAATCTCGAACGCGATACTCAACATTATTTTGAACGGTATGTTGAGGATGATGATGATTTTGATGGCGTTACACTCGAGGAATTACAGGACTTGGAAAAATTATTTGAACTTAATATATACGTGTATCGTCTTGTTGAACTTTACGATGAAGAGAACGACCAGACAAAAATTGTGGCACAACTTATACAGCGATCGCACCGTACCTATGCCAATACAATGTACTTGAACCTCTACGGGAGCCATTTCAGCTATATAAAAAACTTGTCAATGTACTCCAAATCATATTGTTGTTGTAAATGTGATAAACTATGGAAATCTGCGAAAGCTCTGAACCAACACGAGAAAACCTGCGAAGCTACTGTTCGTCATGTATTCCCTGGTGGTGTCTATAAACTTCCACAAACAATCTTTGATTTACTCGCAGACGAAGGTATCGAGATCCCTGAAGATTTAAAGTACTTCCCGTATCGTGCAACGTTTGACTTCGAGTGCTACTTTCAACGCCAATCACAACACCTGAGAAACACGGCGAAACTTACATGGGAAGCTGAACATATACCATTGAGTGTATCAGTATGCTCCAATGTACCAGGATACGAAGAGCCCAAGTGTTTTGTTTCCTCTGGTAACACGGCAGATATGATTAAACGATTTGTGGACTATTTGGTTGAGATAAGCCAAGAGAGTTATGGATTATTGTTGGATCGATTTGGAGACGTGTTTGATCTAATCAACGAACGAATATCCAACAGTGAGGTATGTATATATAGTTGACCTATTATATATTTTATATAATTTTTGTACTTATTATTAGTCTCTATGTTTTACTAGTTGAGCGAAGTGAACGAGTCTACAGCATGCACCGAGGAAGATGCTATGATTGAGGACATGGTTCAATGTCTGCTTGAAATGGATGGACATGAGGTAAAGTAGATATATTTTACCTACTACGTCTTGTTTATAATATTTATATTTATTATCCTTCTCTATGTTTTAGGCGAGCGAAGTAGACGCTGTGGAAGCGAACGAAGAAGAAGACGTGAAAGCTCACCCGTTGGAGAAATTACAGGAGAAATTAATGGAATATATGATGGAACTACCAGTCCTTGGCTTCAACTCGGGAAAGTATGATATCAACGCCGCTAAGAACCCCTTCTTCACACATCTGGTCAAACATGAGTCTGTCAAATTTGTGATAAAGAGAAACAATAATCATATGTGCTTGAAAACATTGCACTTAAAGTTTCTCGATATCACAAACTACTTGGCTCCTGGTTTCAATTACGAACAGTTTCTGAAAGCGTACGAGTGTTCACAGGAGAAAGGCTATTTCCCGTACGAGTGGGTCGACTCAATCGATAAACTGAACTTTCCCAGTTTACCACCACAGCAAGCTTTCCATTCTACCTTATCCGGTACGGATATTACGGACGAACAGTATGATTATTGTCAGCGCGTATGGGATGAGAACAGTATGACAAGTTTCCGCGATTTCCTCGTGTGGTACAACAACCGCGATGTGGTGCCTTTCCTTGAAGCGATTGATAAAATGAGTGATTTTTGGAAAGAAAGAGATATAGATATGTTTAAAGACGGTGTAAGTGTGCCTGGTCTAACAATGAAATATTTATTTTCAAACGTGCCCAATACATATTTCTCGTTATTCTCGGAGAAAGACAAAGATCTCTATTATACGATGAAAGACAACAATGTCGGCGGGCCGAGCATTATTTTCAACAGATACCATGAAAAGGATAAGACAAACATTCGTAATGTCGAGATGTGTGCGAAAGGACAAGACCCAAAACCATGCAAAAAGGTGGTCGGATACGACGCAAACGCACTTTACCTTTGGGCTATCATGCAGGACATGCCAACGGGCAATATACCAGGCGTCTGGAGGAAGATGGATTCAAGAATCGGTTCAGTGGTAAGATGAGAGTTTCAATCAGACACGAGTACAACAACACAGAGAAACGCATTGGTCCACGCCGCTTACCTGTCGATGGTTTCAACGCCGAAACACAAACCGTGTTTCAGTTTCAAGGTAAAATATAAGTGTAGTTGATTTCTCGTAGGATTAGCTTAATTGCGTGGGCCTAGATTTTAATTGCGTAGGATTAGCCTAATTGATTTTTGGTAGTTGCGTGGGATGTACTCAATTTGTGCTTTTTAATACTTAATTGTTTTTTAGCAGTTGCGTGGGATGTCCAACATTCCTCTCTTGTAGGAAATGGTTATGCCTTACTTAAATTCATATTTGTAGGTTTGTAATTTTCTGGTTTTCTCTTATTAGGTTGTTGGTGGCATGGCCACGATTGCCATCTCAACGAAGGTAAAGAAACCAACATAACGCGGGACAAACCCATGAAAGAGTTGCTAGCCGAGACTAGAAAAAACAGCGCTTATATCCGTAAGCAAGGTTTCAATCTCGTCGAGTGTTGGGAATGTGAGTGGCGTGAGATGAAATAGACCAACAAAGATCTACAAAGATTTATTGCCACACGACTTCGCAGACCCTTAGACAAAGTGAAAACGATGACCATGGATAGTATTGTGACTGCTGTCAAGAACGAGTCGTTGTTCGGGTGTGTTGAGTGCGACATCCACGTTCCTGATAATTTGAAAGAATATAATGTATATTGAATAATGTATATTGTCCACACACGTCCGATGAAGGGGCTTGTAAAACATTTGCGTTCCAAGTAAAAGTACTACATTGCTTGTCCAAAAATTGAATAAAGTTCTGACTGTAAAATCCAGGCGCTTCACCATAAGAATCCCAAAATTCCCCTTTTTCATTTTCTGTAAGATATATCGCAACCCAATGAGTTCCTGGTTTATTACTTGGATCCGTGTTGAGTATAAATCCTCTAGGTCTCTTTTGTATTTCACGAGGTAAACCATCAGAAGGTAGAACGTTTGTAAACACATTTTTCGTAAACGGGTCACTCTTGAGAATGTTTAAAATCTGTAGTGAGTCCATGTTCAGTTGCTAAAATCACACAGCACGTTCCGATTCCCATCAATCTCGATAAGACTTTGAAATTCACCAAGCACCACGATATTTATAGCTGTCTCCAACGGGGTTCCAAACTGACACTGGATCGAGACGTTTCCATTTCTTACTGGTTGTATATGATCACCAAGGCAAAGGTCTGGAGTGAGATCAAACACAAACAGCGTGTAACCGTTTGCATATTCTTCACGAGTAATACCGTTGCCCTGATTTTCAAACATTTTATGTGTACCAGTATACAGGGTTTGGAAAGCTGAGATGTAATTGCTTGCTGCCCCAAACTGCTGTAAGGGCTTTCCAGGAAGGTTCTCTCCGTTAACAGTCAGACCCATGATAGTGATATCATAGTTTTTAAAATTGAATGGATTTTTGGTGTAGGTGCCGTTGAATGCATCAGCGTCGACCATTCCCATAACAATTCGATTCGGTAGTCGGCCTTGAAATATATTGGGTTGGTTTCCAGACATATTTCCTCGAGGCACAGACACAACTTTACAGTCGATACGGTTGATAGGATATTTAGCCGTCATGTGTTGTAAGGTTTCGGAATGACTCATTATGACACTAGGTGATACGTTCACTCGTCGCGCACGAAAGACACATTCTTCAATAACCACTTTGAAGGCTGGATTTTCAGCAGATGAAACCAGACACAATGGATTTCGTGATCTGACCAGCTTAATTTTGATTGGCACTGCACCAAGAATATAACGTTCTTGCGCAAACAGATCAGGATGAATTCTTCCCTCCATGGCAACAGATTTGCTTTGACGTATATGAGCATGGCGCTCTTTTAATCCGGTGTTGACATTCCCAGCCTGTGCAAGGGGGTTTACAGCATCCATCTTTCCCGAATTATCGCGGTAAAACATTTCACTTGTCAAAAGGGAATCTTGCACATCTTTACTAAAGTTCAGAACAGTTTCGATATAGGCTCTGTAGGGATAGGCTGTGCTCGCAGGTGTGACGAGTTTGTTATTCAGGAATACTTCTACTTGTGAAAATAGTGCATGCATCCAGAGATTCACGGGACCAACCTGATCGTCAACACCTAGATTTGCTCCATCTGCAGCTGTAATCTTTGCTTTAACGTGTAGGTACCTACTCGCAAGATCCGTGTAAACTCCGGAATTTGCAGCGCATAGAAATTCAATCGTATCTGAGGACGTTATACTTGTAATTGGGTCAATGTCTTCCCAAAAACCCTTTTCCATTTCAACTTGAGTAGGTGGTGTACTAAACAAATCCAGTTCAGACTTTACACACACACATGAATCTTTATGTATAGTTTCAACGGGATGAGCCATGCCAATTAGGATTATAGTTATCAATGTTGTGAGATGTTCTCCGCTTCTTGGCTTGAGGATGAATGGCAGTTTTAGCTGGTGCACTTCTTTTTATAGGTCTCTTACGCCCACGACCTGTCATCGCCTTCTTCACTACCTTATTAGCGACATCACGGACGGCTTGTTTTCCACGAGCTTTTACCGATTCCGAAACCTTTTTCCCATTGAGTACATCTTGACCAACTTCCGTCGCTGCTTGTAACGCGCTTTTACCAATTGTTTGAGCGCCTTGTTTGAATAAAGGTATTGCAAATCTAGCAAGGCTTCTGAAAATTCCCCGATTCCATATCCCCTCTGTATTCTTGCCCCTCGAAATCCTTGAATGCTACCACCACGCTGATTTCTTGTGTAATGTTCAGTTAGTAGCTTTACGTCAGGGATAAGTATACCTTTCATCTTTAAATAAAATATTGAGATCTCTTCTGTCTAAAGTGAAGTGACGCTATTGACTTCCCGAAAGCAAATGAGACGTTGTCGTCTCTGTCGTTCTTTATATTCACTTCAATGGTCTCGAAAGAATTCACTTTGACGGGAACGTATTGCAAATTACGGAAACTGGCGTGAACATTTTCGCCATATTCACCTTCTATATTGACAATTCTTAATAGGGGCACTTTGACATCGCCTACAAACTGAGCATCGACGATATCACTGTACACATACATGGAGGAAAATCCACCGTTGACATCTGCAACATATGGACTTGATGTCTTCTTTCGAATGACAGTGTCTTGGGCAAAGCCCAAGACCATTGCTATGTCACCAGTAAACCACGCCATTGCACCGTGCTTCACATCAACCGTTACTTTGCGTGTACTGCGACTATAGCTGAATTTTATTTTCGCCTGTGCTTCTTTCGACATGCTGACATTTAGTGCTTTAGTCAATTGATCAATCGTCGAATAGTGTACATCTTTAAGGATGCTAGTTTGATAAGGGTTAGCATCAATTTTATACATAAACGTTTGTTGTACTCCATTCCGTACCGTAGTCCACGTATGTGGATAATGGAGTCCGGCCAAAGCAACTTCCCACTGTCCAGGTAAAGTGATTGTTTCGGCTAATTTCACTCTAAAATTTGCCACTGTATTATTTGGAAAGTATTTTATTGAACTATTGCTTGGCAATGTTAGATAAAACTGTGTTGCCATACTGAAGACCAATGCACAAATGAACACAAGTTATAAGTTTCAAATACATTTATTTGTTCACATCTTTTACGTTTTCTGCAGGTACCCATGAATTAAATTTATCAGGATAACCTAACCATTTTACAAAATATTCTTTACGTTTATTACGCATACGTGATCTAAGTACTTTTTCTACTCTAAAAAAGTCAGTGTCTGCTTTATTGACTTTCCGAAGTTCCTGTTCATAAAAAGTTCCTGCTAATTCTTCTCCGTCGTAGTCAGCGATCTTGTACACAGGGGGTCGGCGACGCACGCGTTTGGTCACCGTAAATACTTCTTCGGTCCAACTAGGTAAGTATCCTTTCTTAAGAGCGGCTCCGCGTAAATATCAACCGAAGTCATGCAAAATAAAAAAATCGAAAATTCTAAAATTTTGTCAGAATAATCATTATGAGTCGCTTATTAACGAAAAATAATTTTAAGATCGATTGAACGAATGTTGAGGCTGGGGCAGCTCGACTTTGCGAAGAGGCTCTCAGACCAAGAAAATAGGTCGGAAAATAGGGCTGCGCTTCAACGCAATGTGGTGGGGAAACACAGCATTTTTCGCCAAACAAAATACATCACACTAAAGGTAGGTAAATACTCCCGCTCTCTGCTAATTTTCAAAGCAATCAAGCTAAAGTAGAATTTTTGACAGATTTTTGAAATTTAATCTTCCTGTCGGACATTTCCTGATACCCGATTTAAGCAATTTTCGAGCACGATAAATCCAGCATGATACATGATTTTTTGGAAACTTAGTCCACTTTCCAAGTAGAGTAACTCATGGCGTCTAGAATGATGCCATAAGTTTTTTGGGAACTTTAAATTTGCGCCGTTGAGAACGGGTTGAAATACCACCACTTGAGCGCTGAGATGACCTTTGACACACAGCCGGCAAGAGCGGTAAACAAATAATATGTAGCTAAAATGTTATTTTCTCGGTAGAAATAACGGACAAAACGACATGCAGAGTTTAAATAATTCATAAACAATTCAGTGTGGTCAATAGTAGTATCAATATTTGAAGTATATGTACATTTTATGAGTTCTTACCCAGCTCTGAGGCCTGAGATTTGTAACAAATTATCAAATAACTGCGAGACAGTTCAACATTAACTTTAGTCTTCAGAATAGTTCGGTATTTTCCTTGCCTACATCGTTCTGTACAGTCATTCACAAGTTGTAGAATTACCGATCGACCATTGTCTTGCTGGGAAAATCTTTAAGAAGAGATTTGTGGCGCGATTTGTGAAACACAGTGTTTGGCAAAATATTGTAAACAATGACATAATCACTTGCACAGGTTACCCGAACTGGTCGCCGCAGACTACCTTCGTGGGCTGCCGACCAAAGCGGGTAATGGTAAAGGTTCACTTTTTGTTTTGTTCTACGGCAATATGTATTTTACAACATATAGAATGCCAATTAGCGATCAAGTTGTTTTAACTACCCCGTCAGTGTATAAAGCTGATGGCCCGTGCTAGTGTTCATCTCAAGCGAATACAAAACATAAGAAAATAATTTTTTACGTCCCAAACACGTTTTGTATAAAAACAGATCCAAAGTATCCATTGTTCAGTCACTACTGCACCATTACAGTGTGACCACTAACCACCGTCAGTCTGATATGTGAACGTTTGAACAAAAATTTTAATTTTTAAAATAAACCAGCACATTCAATTGGTTCATACAGTACAAAGAAATTATCTTGTAAAGTAGCGCAGTAAGTTATCTATTTTTGACAACTGCACTGTTGGATTGCTTCTGACAACAAGGCTATGTAAGGCGCTTTACGGCGTGTGGTTATGCTGCTTGTGTCTATGTCCATGCTTGCACATATGTCCTGAAGTAGCTTGATGCTTAGCTTGCTGAGTCTGTTGTCGCAGAACATTTCACACAGGTTGTACTGGTGATACGTCACTGGATGCTGGATTCCAATATCCTGGACCAAGAGATTCCTCGTCGTGCTGTAGTTCGTCTCCTCCTCAACTGCCGCCTCGTCATCACTATCTGGCTCGTAACCATGTCGCAGTTTTGCCGCCCGTCTGGAGAAATAGCCCCGGATCTGGGTTTCAGTTAGGAATTCTTCCGCCTCAAACATTCTTGTTCCGCCTTTCTTCTTAGCATATCGCATTTCTTTGGCAACAGAAGCGGGATCTACTTTGTGGCCGGTCTCCTGACCAATTGAAAATTTTCCGTCCAAGTAGGATCGTTGACATTCGTTAAAACGCTTCGATGTTCGCGTGCTTTTGAGTGTCCAGCCTTTCGTCAAAGAATCTCTTGATGGTTGTCGCTCCTTGTTCTCCTCCAGTGAGACTGTGCTGCTGGTGCCTTCAACGAGCTTGTAGTGATAGAGCTTTTTTGCCCTGTCCATGAGGGTGGCATTCTCTTCTCTGAGGTCACACGTGCCGAACTCCAAGTGGTTCTCTAAGGCAGCGTGAGTCTGGTAGACCTTCACGCATCCTTCGTTACTGCACTGGAACAGACCATCTACCACACTGTCCTCCTCTTGTGAAGGACCACTGGATACGGTCTCCTTACAATGCTTCTTGGCTGAGCTACGCACAAAACCACCAGGCGTAAATGGAGCGTCAAATGTATCCTGGAGTGGCTGCGCTATAATGGCGAAACAAACGAAACACACAAAGTGAACAGACATGCAATACTGGAATATTATTCAAACAAAATGCCCTCCCAAACGTCTCATTGACGTACTTGCCACTTTTTCGCAATTGTATTAACTGAACATGGGTAATTTTGCAAGGATAAAACTGTGAAACATTTTGGGAGAGGGTTTGTTTGAGAAGCCAGTCGCTAGTTACTTCCAATTTTGTACTAGCACATACTAACCCCAATTGTCGCCTTGTTGCATTACCCTGCCGATTCCAACACCATAGGCTTCCCACGCTGTGATTTTTCCGTCGGTTAACTTGAAGTTGTTCTCGCGGCTGATGCCCTCCCATTCTACATGCGGGTCACAAAGATCTGCTGCATCAACTATGGCAACCCTGACGCCCGGTAAACCACCCGAAGATATTATGGCATCCCTAAACTGCCGCGCTGTGGTCACGTCGTTCCCTTCGTTGACGTACCGTCGAACGTGAGCTTTGATGGTGGCTGCTTTACGATCACATGGGCCTTTTCCACCTTGCGGTTCGCTGAAATCCACTCGCGAGACGTGGACGCCAGTTTTGCATCCCATGTGTAGGTAAGCTGTTAGTGTGGACCCACTATGATAGCACCCCGCGTTGTCTTGTCGCAAGTATGCATCAGTAATCAGGGCGTTGTCTTCGTGAAGTGTGCGCAACACGTGCTCGGTCATCCTGACCACAATGGAAGCATCTTGACTGCAGTTCTCCACTATATGCACAAGGGTTTGAGTCTCCATAACATCTTCGACCTTTCTCGCAACAACGCTGATGTGCCAGGAGATTCCTCTTTTTGCAAACCAGTCTGACTGCGATTCCCTGTACTTCTGGGGTAAGAACTTCATTGCCCAGTCGTTTGTGATAAGGACAGATGACTGCTCAAGCCGGTTCAGGACGTCTAGTCTAGCCTCATCTTGTGTGATGCTTCGAAGTTGGTGCGCTTTCCATGACTTGACATCTTGTGTCGCTTTCTGGCAGGTGTATTGCAGATCCACTAGCTCATCTTCTGCGATGGCAACGTTATCGTTATTGAAGACATCTCCAATATCTGCCAGCACTTTATCGAGGGCTTCACACTGTGGACACGCGTCATCGTGTGTATGGTCGCAAGTGCTACTAAAATGTTTGTCTTTTGCTTCACTCAACGCAAATGTGCTGCAGTGGTCAGCGACAGTGCTCGATCTTGACACATGAACCTGCAAATGGAGGTTATAGTTCTGATTTTTACTATATTTATTACAAGACAATTACGAGTTAAGATGGAGCACGTACCACTGTTCTAGTGTACTTTACCTTGTAGTCTGACTTCAGATAATGTTTACCCGCTTTCAGTGAACTTTGCCATTCGTCTTTGGACTCTCTGGAGATTGATCCACACTCTTGAAGGCGTGTCACAGCAGCGCTTAGGTCATCAAAAGCTTTGCTTCCGTTGGCAGCGATGTAGTCAAGCCCCTGTAAGGACTTGCGCACAGTTGCAGAACATGCAGACAGGATGTTCAACATGGTGGTTCGGCCAAATGGGGTAAACGCTGTCTCCTCGCAATAATGCTGGTATTGTTGGACAATGCGCTCGGGGATCATACTTCTGATGACGTTTGGCGTTTCAAGGATCTCTCCAGAGGAAAGTCGCAGGTACTTTTGTCCAAATGGCAGGTCTTGTACGATATGTCCACTTGTGATGAACGTGAGAAAGTGGTCTAGCTGGCTGTTATCCACCTTCATTCGCGCTCTTTTGGTAGGTGGTCGGGGAACGCCTCTACCGAACATCAGCCTGTGACTTCGCGCAATCTTGACGCGGTATTCGGTGACATTGGGCAAATACTGCTGTAGACGTGCGAAGGGTACAATGTCCGCCATCACAGAGAGAATTTGTCTTCGCGTGTCCCATCCGGAGGCATTTCGGTATGTCTCTGCGAGTGCTAGCAGGTACTTTTCCTCTGCCGGAGATGGTTTTTGGATGCCGAGAGCCTCCTCAATGAGTGCCGATGACTGTAGCGCTTCCCAGAGAAGTGCCCCATCACCTGGTGTCACAACATCTAGCATTGCCACTATTGCATCGCGCGCCTTCCCGACATGGCTTCTCCTCGTTCGCGTGCTTGTCTCCGCCCAAACTTTCTTACATGGACCCACCCTTGATGTCACAGAACAGCTTTCTAGAAAACGGTTTAGGTGCGTTCTTCTGGATATCAGGGTTTCTTCTACCGTTTCGTCGCTTGATGCAGTACTGCTGGTTATCGGCTCTTCTGGAACATACATACTGGCACTGGGATCTCTTTCCTCCATGGATAAGTTGAGAAATGAATCGCACAAATCTAACACATCCTGTGGACATTCCTGTATTGAAACAAAAAAGACTAATATTATAGCAATTTGATTGGGAGTCATTCATGCATGGTACCAGTGCTTGAATACCAAGTTGCCAATTCCATGCAGTGTCGTTCCACAATGTGTGCAGTGCATGTGGTGGCGTTTAAAAGGTTATAAACTTATAGTACCCGTGAGTGATGGACGTCTTCGCATTCTAACGTTAACGGGGGATCTTGACTCTCCTGGATGTCACCTTCACACAAGGCAGGTGTTTCGACTTCCACGGACTGCTCTGCTCTTTTGCTCTCAGCTGTCAGGCGTTTACGACATCTTGTACAAATACCTTTGTAAAAAGAAGAAGAGTGTTAACTAGAAAAAACTCGTAACTACGTGTTCTTTCGATTCGGATCGCATGTCCTTGCTTACCTGATCCTACGGGAACAAGCACACGAGTAAGGTTCAGTAGCTTCTCTGATTGTTCCTTTGTCATTGGCCGTTCTGCTTTGGCGCTCCCGTGTACTGCCCAGCTTGCGGGACAGGCACAACTTCTGCGGTTGCTCCGCCAGCGAATTCCATGGCTATCGCGATGCCGAGGACAAATGGTAATGTTACCGTAATTTTCTTCAGGACCAAAGAGACCTACAAGAACATATGACATATGCATTGTGGTTAACTATCTCAACCAGGATAATGACAATTCAATTGACAAGTGTTGTATATGAGAATACAGTCCAGTATTCTGTAATTCTATTGAAAGCCAACAAATGATGGGTATAATATCGAAACATACCTGCACGTGCGAGTAATAGACTGGCCTCAGAAGTGATTGATGGGTCTCCAACTTTCAAGAACCTCAAATAATCCCCTATATCTTTACTACAGTCAGCAATTCTGAGACATTGCCTTGTATGTGGACTCTGCTGACTCTCGCCGCAAGACCCGTCAACGTACCTGGCGTAGCCGCATTCCATGGCGTTTCCGTGCACGCGTTTAAACGCTGATATGGAGCTTAAAAATGTCCGCTTTAATAAACTTTACATAAGAAACTTGATTGTGTGTACCCTATACTGAATTCGAATATTAATTGATGCAGTGTAGTCGGAGTATCAGACTCTTTTATAAATAGAGTCTGACACAAACGTTTATCTGCTCGCTATCCGCCCACAGCAAAGGTTTATTCTCACACAACTGACAATAACAATCTAATCATAGTTCAAAATACTAATAATAGTATAATCTAATTAGCCAACTGACAATAACAATCTAATCATAGTTCAAAATACGAATAATAGTATAATCTAATTAGCGCTAGCCAATCAAAAGACGGATTAAAATTATTTTAGTCAAATTGACCAATCAGGTGAAAAGCCGGATTTTGGCTTTTTTACATGCTCCCAGACAGTGATTTGTGTCAGGCCCTCTTTTCGCTTCCCTCCGCTCGCATTTTGAGGAAGCGAAAACAGGGCCTGATACTCGGGCTAGATGCAGTGCAGCATATTAACATTTCCTGTTAGCTGTCAACTCTGACCAGTGGCGTAGGAAGATATTTTATAGTAGGGGGTCTGAAATTCCGTTCGAAGGCGCTTGCTGAACCACAGGGGAGTCGGTGGGCATCCCTCCAAGAAAATTTTGGAAAATTGAGGCTCGGAAATGCCATTCCTGCACTTTCTGGCGTGGAGATAAAGATCATATACAAAAGAAAAGTGTAGCAAATGTGTTGAAGATCATGATTCTTTGTCCCATTCAATCATTTCTTTCTTATAATCTCAGAAAACTTAATATTTTTAGGGGGGCTGCGCCTCCTTGTGCAAAAACTTAGGGGGGCTGGCTGAAGCCTCCCAGCCCCCCCTGGTTCCTACGCCACTGACTCTGACAGTCTCCGCATCACCGCGACTGAGATCGATTTTCAGTCACACATCATGTTATTTATTTTATTTCCCATGAGATTCTTTTCAATCTGATTTTGCCCTCAATCATA
This sequence comes from Trachythela sp. YZ-2020, assembly GCA_016169945.1. Lineage (NCBI taxonomy): Eukaryota > Metazoa > Cnidaria > Anthozoa > Malacalcyonacea > Clavulariidae > Trachythela > Trachythela sp. YZ-2020. The sequence continues at coordinate 427,779 of JADLSH010000075.1, forward strand.
TAAAAAGTCAAAAATTCATACAAGTCTGACCAGTTCGGGTAACTGTGCAAGTGATTATGTCATTGTTTACAATATTTTGCCAAACACTGTGTTTCACAAATCGCGCCACAAATCTCTTCCTAAAGATTTTCCCAGCAAGACAATGGTCGATCAGTAATTCCACAACTTGTGAATGACTGTACAGAACGATGTAGGCAAGGAAAGTACCGAAATATTCTGAAGACTAAAGTTAATGTTGAACTGTCTCGCAGTTATTTGATAATTTGTTACAAATCTCAGGCCTCAGAGCTGCAATCGTGGACATAACAGTTGATAAAATTGCTTAAATTTTCCGGAACACACATTCGACTAACTTCATTAGGCTTTCGCCCCCCTCTCCCCCTACCAATGTTGCTATTATTATCCCCAGACTTAAAACGCAACATAACAACATTGTCTAGGGGGAAGGGGGGATATCCAAGGTCAAATACAGAAATTATAGTACAATTTATACTCTGACAGATGCACCTTGGAATTTTATTAACAAGTTATGTCCAGGATTGTCTGAGAACGGACCTTGAAATAGCGAGAATATGTTGGGTTATATTGACGATTTAACGTCTGAATTACTCTGCTACGCATTAGATTGTTATAAAACAGACCGTGTTTTAAAGATTTAAAAGGGATTGTGCGATTATTTCTTTCTTAAGTGTTGCATAAACATATAATACGCGAAATTGACTGCTGCAATTAATAGCGCGCGTAACAATTCTACTGTCAAGGTAATGAGCGTGCAGGGTAACTATTGCCAATATCGTACATAGAATGTATGATCTGTCCTTATTTGGCTATTATCATCTTGCAGTGTAAGCCACTCTAATTTAAAGTCAATTTTAGCCATTTTTACCGACATTGCTGACGGGAAACTGAAGTAATTTGCATTATAGGCCTGTTAAATCTTGGTCAGAAATCACCATGTCTTAGTTTATACCGTTATATACAGTGTTTATAATAAGCATATAAGGAGAGTTTAAAAGCATTTATAGGATATAAAACAGAACTTGCTATGTACTAGTGCATTATAAATTAGAATAACTTAGGTTATATGAGTGTGTGCGAACATATATCCGTAGCAAAAGTCGAATGTAATATGATGCGCATGATTGAGACTCAATGGATAATAACTCGACGGTTAACCGCACGGTTAACCATTACTAAATCTTAATTATATTTAAAGCAATGCTATAAATTTATACCTTTGGGACTTGATTCTTTATTAGATATAAAGGAACCCTTAAGAAACGTTTTAGGAGCAATTACTGTTACCATTGGCGTATTCCAACGGTTAACCACGGTTAACCACTATTTTGTATATATAATTGAGTCTTTAGTATATTTAAATTACAGTGGTTAACCGTGGTTGGCAAACCATCGTAGTTTTGAACAATTCATTGTTGTGAACACTTGATTCTTTTCGATGGTTAACACTATGTTTAGAAACAGCACAATATGCTAAAATGCAGGCACATTTATCGCCACAAAGTCCAAATTTCTCATTATTGCTAATGGTTAACCGTGGTTAACCGTTCGGCGCCACTGGATGCCAGTAGGTCTTATTCGCCCCAAAATGCGATGTATGTCCACTTTATATTTACAAAGCATCCCAACCAACGGCAAAACACAGATATTAAATTCTCCTGATACATTTCTTACAAAGTATTTTAAACCTTTAGGTTTATGTACTGCATACGCATGTACTTGCACTAAAGACGCTCGTGAGCAATATTTTGTCCAATTCACATATATAGTCTTTATCAGCATTGCCTTTGCTTAAACATTAAAAATGGTTCAAAAAACTTAAAGGTTAGCATCATTTGAAAGCTTAGTGGTCTGTCCTTAAACAAATGTGTAAAATGGGCCTTTACGATTATCGGTAACTGATTGCGTGTCACTGAAAACTGCAATGTATCACAGACAATCGTGGACATAACAGTTGATAAAATTGCTTAAATTTTCCGGAACACACATTCGACTAACTTCATTAGGCTTTCGCCCCCCTCTCCCCCTACCAATGTTGCTATTATTATCCCCAGACTTAAAACGCAACATAACAACATTGTCTAGGGGGAAGGGGGGATATCCAAGGTCAAATACAGAAATTATAGTACAATTTATACTCTGACAGATGCACCTTGGAATTTTATTAACAAGTTATGTCCAGGATTGTCTGAGAACGGACCTTGAAATAGCGAGAATATGTTGGGTTATATTGACGATTTAACGTCTGAATTACTCTGCTACGCATTAGATTGTTATAAAACAGACCGTGTTTTAAAGATTTAAAAGGGATTGTGCGATTATTTCTTTCTTAAGTGTTGCATAAACATATAATACGCGAAATTGACTGTTGCAATTAATAGCGCGCGTAACAATTCTACTGTCAAGGTAATGAGCGTGCAGGGTAACTATTGCCAATATCGTACATAGAATGTATGATCTGTCCTTATTTGGCTATTATCATCTTGCAGTGTAAGCCACTCTAATTTAAAGTCAATTTTAGCCATTTTTACCGACATTGCTGACGGAAACTGAAGTAATTTGCATTATAGGCCTGTTAAATCTTGGTCAGAAATCACCATGTCTTAGTTTATACCGTTATATACAGTGTTTATAATAAGCATATAGGAGAGTTTAAAAGCATTTATAGGATATAAAACAGAACTTGCTATGTACTAGTGCATTATAAATTAGAATAACTTAGGTTATATGAGTGTGTGCGAACATATATCCGTAGCAAAAGTCGAATGTAATATGATGCGCACTTGATTGAGACTCAATGGATAATAACTCGACGGTTAACCGCACGGTTAACCATTGCTAAATCTTAATTATATTTAAAGCAATGCTATAAATTTATACCTTTTGGGACTTGATTCTTTTATTAGATATAAAGGAACCCTTAAGAAACGTTTTAGGAGCAATTACTGTTACCATTGGCGTATTCCAACGGTTAACCACGGTTAACCACTATTTTGTATATATAATTGAGTCTTTAGTATATTTAAATTACAGTGGTTAACCGTGGTTAACCGTCGTAGTTTTGAACAATTCATTGTTGTGAACACTTGATTCTTTTCGATGGTTAACACTATGTTTAGAAACAGCACAATATGCTAAAATGCAGGCACATTTATCGCCACAAAGTCCAAATTTCTCATTATTGCTAATGGTTAACCGTGGTTAACCGTTCGGCGCCACTGGATGCCAGTAGGTCTTATTCGCCCCAAAATGCGATTTATGTCCACTTTATATTTACAAAGCATCCCAATTAACGGCAAAACACAGATATTAAATTCTCCTGATACATTTCTTACAAAGTATTTTAAACCTTTAGGTTTATGTACTGCATACGCATGTACTTGCACTAAAGACGCTCGTGAGCAATATTTTGTCCAATTCACATATATAGTCTTTATCAGCATTGCCTTTGCTTAAACATTAAAAATGGTTCAAAGGTTAGCATCATTTGAAAGCTTAGTGGTCTGTCCTTAAACAAATGTGTAAAATGGGCCTTTACGATTATCGGTAACTGATTGCGTGTCACTTCGAAAACTGCAATGTATCACAGACAATCGTGGACATAACAGTTGATAAAATTGCTTAAATTTTCCGGAACACACATTCGACTAACTTCATTAGGCTTTCGCCCCCCTCTCCCCCTACCAATGTTGCTATTATTATCCCCAGACTTAAAACGCAACATAACAACATTGTCTAGGGGGAAGGGGGGATATCCAAGGTCAAATACAGAAATTATAGTACAATTTATACTCTGACAGATGCACCTTGGAATTTTATTAACAAGTTATGTCCAGGATTGTCTGAGAACGGACCTTGAAATAGCGAGAATATGTTGGGTTATATTGACGATTTAACGTCTGAATTACTCTGCTACGCATTAGATTGTTATAAAACAGACCGTGTTTTAAAGATTTAAAAGGGATTGTGCGATTATTTCTTTCTTAAGTGTTGCATAAACATATAATACGCGAAATTGACTGTTGCAATTAATAGCGCGCGTAACAATTCTACTGTCAAGGTAATGAGCGTGCAGGGTAACTATTGCCAATATCGTACATAGAATGTATGATCTGTCCTTATTTGGCTATTATCATCTTGCAGTGTAAGCCACTCTAATTTAAAGTCAATTTTAGCCATTTTTACCGACATTGCTGACGGGAAACTGAAGTAATTTGCATTATAGGCCTGTTAAATCTTGGTCGAAATCACCATGTCTTAGTTTATACCGTTATATACAGTGTTTATAATAAGCATATAAGGAGAGTTTAAAAGCATTTATAGGATATAAAACAGAACTTGCTATGTACTAGTGCATTATAAATTAGAATAACTTAGGTTATATGAGTGTGTGCGAACATATATCCGTAGCAAAGTCGAATGTAATATGATGCGCACTTGATTGAGACTCAATGGATAATAACTCGACGGTTAACCGCACGGTTAACCATTGCTAAATCTTAATTATATTTAAAGCAATGCTATAAATTTATACCTTTTGGGACTTGATTCTTTTATTAGATATAAAGGAACCCTTAAGAAACGTTTTAGGAGCAATTACTGTTACCATTGGCGTATTCAACGGTTAACCACGGTTAACCACTATTTTGTATATATAATTGAGTCTTTAGTATATTTAAATTACAGTGGTTAACCGTGGTTAACCGTCGTAGTTTTGAACAATTCATTGTTGTGAACACTTGATTCTTTTCGATGGTTAACACTATGTTTAGAAACAGCACAATATGCTAAAATGCAGGCACATTTATCGCCACAAAGTCCAAATTTCTCATTATTGCTTATGGTTAACCGTGGTTAACTGTTCGGCGCCACTGGATGCCAGTAGGTCTTATTCGCCCCAAAATGCGATTTATGTCCACTTTATATTTACAAAGCATCCCAATTAACGGCACAAAACACAGATATTAAATTTTCCTGATACACACATTTGACTAACTTCATTAGGCATTCGCCCCTCTCCCCCTATTTTGTCCAATGTCAATTCATATATAGTCTTTATCAGCATTGCCCTTAGACATTAAAACGTTCAACATAACAACATTGTCTAAGCTTAGTGGTCTGTCCTTAAACAAATGTAGAAATGGGCTATAGTACGATTATCGGTAACTGATTGCTTGGTGTCACTTGAAAACTGCAATATGTCACAGACTCTGAGAACGGACCTTGAAATAGCGAGAATATGTTGGGTTATATTGACGATTTAACGTCTGAATTACTCTGCTACGCATTAGATTGTTATAAAACAGACCGTGTTTTAAAGATTTAAAAGGATTGTGCGATTATTTCTTTCTTAAGTGTTGCATAAACATATAATACGCGAAATTGACTGTTGCAATTAATAGCGCGCGTAACAATTCTACTGTCAAGGTAATGAGCGTGCAGGTAACTATTGCCAATATCGTACATAGAATGTATGATCTGTCCTTATTTGGCTATTATCATCTTGCAGTGTAAGCCACTCTAATTTAAAGTCAATTTTAGCCATTTTTACCGACATTGCTGACGGAAACTGAAGTAATTTGCATTATAGGCCTGTTAAATCTTGGTCGAAATCACCATGTCTTAGTTTATACCGTTATATACAGTGTTTATAATAAGCATATAAGGAGAGTTTAAAAGCATTTATAGGATATAAAACAGAACTTGCTATGTACTAGTGCATTATAAATTAGAATAACTTAGGTTATATGAGTGTGTGCGAACATATATCCGTAGCAAAAGTCGAATGTAATATGATGCGCACTTGATTGAGACTCAATGGATAATAACTCGACGGTTAACCGCACGGTTAACCATTGCTAAATCTTAATTATATTTAAAGCAATGCTATAAATTTATACCTTTGGGACTTGATTCTTTTATTAGATATAAAGGAACCCTTAAGAAACGTTTTAGGAGCAATTACTGTTACCATTGGCGTATTCCAACGGTTAACCACGGTTAACCACTATTTTGTATATATAATTGAGTCTTTAGTATATTTAAATTACAGTGGTTAACCGTGGTTAACCGTCGTAGTTTTGAACAATTCATTGTTGTGAACACTTGATTCTTTTCGATGGTTAACACTATGTTTAGAAACAGCACAATATGCTAAAATGCAGGCACATTTATCGCCACAAAGTCCAAATTTCTCATTATTGCTTATGGTTAACCGTGGTTAACCGTTCGGCGCCACTGGATGCCAGTAGGTCTTATTCGCCCCAAAATGCGATTTATGTCCACTTTATATTTACAAAGCATCCCAATTAACGGCAAAACACAGATATTAAATTCTCCTGATACATTTCTTACAAAGTATTTTAAACCTTTAGGTTTATGTACTGCATACGCATGTACTTGCACTAAAGACGCTCGTGAGCAATATTTTGTCCAATTCACATATATAGTCTTTATCAGCATTGCCTTTGCTTAAACATTAAAAATGGTTCAAAAACTTAAAGGTTAGCATCATTTGAAAGCTTAGTGGTCTGTCCTTAAACAAATGTGTAAATGGGCCTTTACGATTATCGGTAACTGATTGCGTGTCACTTCGAAAACTGCAATGTATCACAGACAATCGTGAACAACAGTGCTGATAAAATTGCTTAAATTTTCCTGAACATACATTCGACTAACTTCATTAGGCTGCCTCCCCTCCCAACCAATGTGCTATTATCCCCAGACTTAAAACGCAACATAACAACATTGTCTAGGGAAGGGGGATATCCAAGGTCAAATACAGAAATTATTATGATACTTATACCTGGACAGATGCACCTTGGAATTTTATTAACAAGTTATATCTGAGAACGGACCTTGAAATAGCGAGAATATGTTGGGTTATATTGACGATTTAACGTCTGAATTACTCTGCTACGCATTAGATTGTTATAAAACAGACCGTGTTTTAAAGATTTAAAAGGGATTGTGCGATTATTTCTTTCTTAAGTGTTGCATAAACATATAATACGCGAAATTGACTGTTGCAATTAATAGCGCGCGTAACAATTCTACTGTCAAGGTAATGAGCGTGCAGGGTAACTATTGCCAATATCGTACATAGAATGTATGATCTGTCCTTATTTGGCTATTATCATCTTGCAGTGTAAGCCACTCTAATTTAAAGTCAATTTTAGCCATTTTTACCGACATTGCTGACGGAAACTGAAGTAATTTGCATTATAGGCCTGTTAAATCTTGGTCGAAATCACCATGTCTTAGTTTATACCGTTATATACAGTGTTTATAATAAGCATATAAGGAGAGTTTAAAAGCATTTATAGGATATAAAACAGAACTTGCTATGTACTAGTGCATTATAAATTAGAATAACTTAGGTTATATGAGTGTGTGCGAACATATATCCGTAGCAAAAGTCGAATGTAATATGATGCGCACTTGATTGAGACTCAATGGATAATAACTCGACGGTTAACCGCACGGTTAACCATTGCTAAATCTTAATTATATTTAAAGCAATGCTATAAATTTATACCTTTGGGACTTGATTCTTTTATTAGATATAAAGGAACCCTTAAGAAACGTTTTAGGAGCAATTACTGTTACCATTGGCGTATTCCAACGGTTAACCACGGTTAACAACTATTTTGTAGATATAATTGAGTCTTTAGTATATTTAAATTACAGTGGTTAAACGTGGTTAACAGTCGTAGTTTTGAACAATTCATTGTTGTGAACACTTGATTCTTTTCGATGGTTAACACTATGTTTAGAAACAGCACAATATGCTAAAATGCAGGCACATTTATCGCCACAAAGTCCAAATTTCTCATTATTGCTTATGGTTAACCGTGGTTAACCGTTCGGCGCCACTGGATGCCAGTAGGTCTTATTCGCCCCAAAATGCGATTTATGTCCACTTTATATTTACAAAGCATCCCAATTAACGGCAAAACACAGATATTAAATTCTCCTGATACATTTCTTACAAAGTATTTTAAACCTTTAGGTTTATGTACTGCATACGCATGTACTTGCACTAAAGACGCTCGTGAGCAATATTTTGTCCAATTCACATATATAGTCTTTATCAGCATTGCCTTTGCTTAAACATTAAAAATGGTTCAAAAAACTTAAAGGTTAGCATCATTTGAAAGCTTAGTGGTCTGTCCTTAAACAAATGTGTAAAATGGGCCTTTACGATTATCGGTAACTGATTGCGTGTCACTTTGAAAACTGCAATGTATCACAGACAATCGTGGACATAACAGTTGATAAAATTGCTTAAATTTTCCGGAACACACATTCGACTAACTTCATTAGGCTTTCGCCCCCCTCTCCCCCTACCAATGTTGCTATTATTATCCCCAGACTTAAAACGCAACATAACAACATTGTCTAGGGGGAAGGGGGGATATCCAAGGTCAAATACAGAAATTATAGTACAATTTATACTCTGACAGATGCACCTTGGAATTTTATTAACAAGTTATGTCCAGGATTGTCTGAGAACGGACCTTGAAATAGCGAGAATATGTTGGGTTATATTGACGATTTAACGTCTGAATTACTCTGCTACGCATTAGATTGTTATAAACAGACCGTGTTTTAAAGATTTAAAAGGATTGTGCGATTATTTCTTTCTTAAGTGTTGCATAAACATATAATACGCGAAATTGACTGTTGCAATTAATAGCGCGCGTAACAATTCTACTGTCAAGGTAATGAGCGTGCAGGGTAACTATTGCCAATATCGTACATAGAATGTATGATCTGTCCTTATTTGGCTATTATCATCTTGCAGTGTAAGCCACTCTAATTTAAAGTCAATTTTAGCCATTTTACCGACATTGCTGACGGGAAACTGAAGTAATTTGCATTATAGGCCTGTTAAATCTTGGTCGAAATCACCATGTCTTAGTTTATACCGTTATATACAGTGTTTATAATAAGCATATAAGGAGAGTTTAAAAGCATTTATAGGATATAAAACAGAACTTGCTATGTACTAGTGCATTATAAATTAGAATAACTTAGGTTATATGAGTGTAAAAGTGCGAACATATATCCGTAGCAAAAGTCGAATGTAATATGATGCGCACTTGATTGAGACTCAATGGATAATAACGCGACGGTTAACCGCACGGTTAACCATTGCTAAATCTTAATTATATTTAAAGCAATGCTATAAATTTATACCTTTGGGACTTGATTCTTTTATTAGATATAAAGGAACCCTTAAGAAACGTTTTAGAGCAATTACTGTTACCATTGGCGTATTCCAACGGTTAACCACGGTTAACCACTATTTTGTATATATAATTGAGTCTTTAGTATATTTAAATTACAGTGGTTAACCGTGGTTAACTGTCGTAGTTTTGAACAATTCATTGTTGTGAACACTTGATTCTTTTCGATGGTTAACACTATGTTTAGAAACAGCACAATATGCTAAAATGCAGGCACATTTATCGCCACAAAGTCCAAATTTCTCATTATTGCTTATGGTTAACCGTGGTTAACCGTTCGGCGCCACTGGATGCCAGTAGGTCTTATTCGCCCCAAAATGCGATTTATGTCCACTTTATATTTACAAAGCATCCCAATTAACGGCAAAACACAGATATTAAATTCTCCTGATACATTTCTTACAAAGTATTTTAAACCTTTAGGTTTATGTACTGCATACGCATGTACTTGCACTAAAGACGCTCGTGAGCAATATTTTGTCCAATTCACATATATAGTCTTTATCAGCATTGCCTTTGCTTAAACATTAAAAATGGTTCAAAAACTTAAAGGTTAGCATCATTTGAAAGCTTAGTGGTCTGTCCTTAAACAAATGTGTAAAATGGGCCTTTACGATTATCGGTAACTGATTGCGTGTCACTTCGAAAACTGCAATGTATCACAGACAATCGTGGACATAACAGTTGATAAAATTGCTTAAATTTTCCGGAACACACATTCGACTAACTTCATTAGGCTTTCGCCCCTCTCCCCTACCAATGTTGCTATTATTATCCCCAGACTTAAAACGCAACATAACAACATTGTCTAGGGGAAGGGGATATCCAAGGTCAAATACAGAAATTATAGTACAATTTATACTCTGACAGATGCACCTTGGAATTTTATTAACAAGTTATGTCCAGGATTGTCTGAGAACGGACCTTGAAATAGCGAGAATATGTTGGGTTATATTGACGATTTAACGTCTGAATTACTCTGCTACGCATTAGATTGTTATAAAACAGACCGTGTTTTAAAGATTTAAAAGGGATTGTGCGATTATTTCTTTCTTAAGTGTTGCATAAACATATAATACGCGAAATTGACTGTTGCAATTAATAGCGCGCGTAACAATTCTACTGTCAAGGTAATGAGCGTGCAGGGTAACTATTGCCAATATCGTACATAGAATGTATGATCTGTCCTTATTTGGCTATTATCATCTTGCAGTGTAAGCCACTCTAATTTAAAGTCAATTTTAGCCATTTTTACCGACATTGCTGACGGGAAACTGAAGTAATTTGCATTATAGGCCTGTTAAATCTTGGTCGAAATCACCATGTCTTAGTTTATACCGTTATATACAGTGTTTATAATAAGCATATAAGGAGAGTTTAAAAGCATTTATAGGATATAAAACAGAACTTGCTATGTACTAGTGCATTATAAATTAGAATAACTTAGGTTATATGAGTGTGTGCGAACATATATCCGTAGCAAAAGTCGAATGTAATATGATGCGCACTTGATTGAGACTCAATGGATAATAACTCGACGGTTAACCGCACGGTTAACCATTGCTAAATCTTAATTATATTTAAAGCAATGCTATAAATTTATACCTTTGGGACTTGATTCTTTTATTAGATATAAAGGAACCCTTAAGAAACGTTTTAGGAGCAATTACTGTTACCATTGGCGTATTCAACGGTTAACCACGGTTAACCACTATTTTGTATATATAATTGAGTCTTTAGTATATTTAAATTACAGTGGTTAACCGTGGTTAACCGTCGTAGTTTTGAACAATTCATTGTTGTGAACACTTGATTCTTTTCGATGGTTAACACTATGTTTAGAAACAGCACAATATGCTAAAATGCAGGCACATTTATCGCCACAAAGTCCAAATTTCTCATTATTGCTTATGGTTAACCGTGGTTAACCGTTCGGCGCCACTGGATACCAGTAGGTCTTATTCGCCCCAAAATGCGATTTATGTCCACTTTATATTTACAAAGCATCCCAATTAACGGCAAAACACAGATATTAAATTCTCCTGATACATTTCTTACAAAGTATTTTAAACCTTTAGGTTTATGTACTGCATACGCATGTACTTGCACTAAAGACGCTCGTGAGCAATATTTTGTCCAATTCACATATATAGTCTTTATCAGCATTGCCTTTGCTTAAACATTAAAAATGGTTCAAAAAACTTAAAGGTTAGCATCATTTGAAAGCTTAGTGGTCTGTCCTTAAACAAATGTGTAAAATGGGCCTTTACGATTATCGGTAACTGATTGCGTGTCACTTCGAAAACTGCAATGTATCACAGACAGTCTGAGAACGGACCTTGAAATAGCGAGAATATGTTGGGTTATATTGACGATTTAACGTCTGAATTACTCTGCTACGCATTAGATTGTTATAAAACAGACCGTGTTTTAAAGATTTAAAAGGGATTGTGCGATTATTTCTTTCTTAAGTGTTGCATAAACATATAATACGCGAAATTGACTGTTGCAATTAATAGCGCGCGTAACAATTCTACTGTCAAGGTAATGAGCGTGCAGGGTAACTATTGCCAATATCGTACATAGAATGTATGATCTGTCCTTATTTGGCTATTATCATCTTGCAGTGTAAGCCACTCTAATTTAAAGTCAATTTTAGCCATTTTTACCGACATTGCTGACGGGAAACTGAAGTAATTTGCATTATAGGCCTGTTAAATCTTGGTCGAAATCACCATGTCTTAGTTTATACCGTTATATACAGTGTTTATAATAAGCATATAAGGAGAGTTTAAAAGCATTTATAGGATATAAAACAGAACTTGCTATGTACTAGTGCATTATAAATTAGAATAACTTAGGTTATATGAGTGTGTGCGAACATATATCCGTAGCAAAAGTCGAATGTAATATGATGCGCACTTGATTGAGACTCAATGGATAATAACTCGACGGTTAACCGCACGGTTAACCATTGCTAAATCTTAATTATATTTAAAGCAATGCTATAAATTTATACCTTTTGGGACTTGATTCTTTTATTAGATATAAAGGAACCCTTAAGAAACGTTTTAGGAGCAATTACTGTTACCATTGGCGTATTCCAACGGTTAACCACGGTTAACCACTATTTTGTATATATAATTGAGTCTTTAGTATATTTAAATTACAGTGGTTAACCGTGGTTAACCGTCGTAGTTTTGAACAATTCATTGTTGTGAACACTTGATTCTTTTCGATGGTTAACACTATGTTTAGAAACAGCACAATATGCTAAAATGCAGGCACATTTATCGCCACAAAGTCCAAATTTCTCATTATTGCTTATGGTTAACCGTGGTTAACCGTTCGGCGCCACTGGATGCCAGTAGGTCTTATTCGCCCCAAAATGCGATTTATGTCCACTTTATATTTACAAAGCATCCCAATTAACGGCAAAACACAGATATTAAATTCTCCTGATACATTTCTTACAAAGTATTTTAAACCTTTAGGTTTATGTACTGCATACGCATGTACTTGCACTAAAGACGCTCGTGAGCAATATTTTGTCCAATTCACATATATAGTCTTTATCAGCATTGCCTTTGCTTAAACATTAAAAATGGTTCAAAAAACTTAAAGGTTAGCATCATTTGAAAGCTTAGTGGTCTGTCCTTAAACAAATGTGTAAAATGGGCCTTTACGATTATCGGTAACTGATTGCGTGTCACTTCGAAAACTGCAATGTATCACAGACAATCGTGGACATAACAGTTGATAAAATTGCTTAAATTTTCCGGAACACACATTCGACTAACTTCATTAGGCTTTCGCCCCCCTCTCCCCCTACCAATGTTGCTATTATTATCCCCAGACTTAAAACGCAACATAACAACATTGTCTAGGGGGAAGGGGGGATATCCAAGGTCAAATACAGAAATTATAGTACAATTTATACTCTGACAGATGCACCTTGGAATTTTATTAACAAGTTATGTCCAGGATTGTGGGTAAGAACTCACAAAATGTATATGTACTTCAAATATTGATACTACTATTGACCACACGGAATTGTTTATGAATTATTTAAACTCTGCATGTCGTTTTGTCCGTTATTTCTACCGAGAAAATAACATTTTAGCTACATATTATTTGTTTACCGCTCTTGCCGGCTGTGTGTCAAAGGTCATCTCAGCGCTCAAGTGGTGGTATTTCAACCCGTTCTCAACGGCGCAAATTTAAAGTTCCCAAGAAACTTATGGCATCATTCTAGACGCCATGAGTTACTCTACTTGGAAAGTAGACTAAGTTTCCAAAAAATCATGTATCATGCTGGATTTATCGCGCTCGAAAATTGCTTAAATCGGGTATTAGGAAATGTCAGACAGGAAGATTAAATTTCAAAAATCTGTCAAAAATTCTACTTTAGTTTGATTGCTTTGTAAATCAGCCGAGAGCGGAAGTATTTACCTACCTTTAGTGTGATGTATTTTGTTTGGCCAGCAATGCTGTGTTTCCCCACCACATTGCGTTGAAGCGCAGCCCTATTTTTCGACCTATTTTCTTGCTCTGAGAGCCTCTTCGCAAAGTCGAGCTGCCCCAGCCTCAATATTCTCGGTTTGATAAACTCTTTTCCGTAGAGTGTTTGCCATACAATATCTTCGTTGTCTTTATTCACGTTGGCAGGAGTCATTCCAATACTTCGATGTCGGGAATTGTTATACGATCTGACCAATTTCTGAAGAATGTCAGTGTACTTTAAAGTATTCTTAGCTGTAAAATATTTCCACATCTTTCCTTTCAGCGTTCGGTTAAACCTTTCGACAATGGACGCTTTCGTTTCATTATGTGTAGTAAAGAACCGAATATTGTTATCCTTTAAGAGTTTTTGAAACAGTTTGTTTGTAAATTCTGTTCCTTTATCCGTGTGAAACATTTTTGGGTGACGTCCTTTCTGGATTATTTTACCAAACGCTTGAACGAGGCTTTCTCCTGTCTTGGTCTTAAGCGGCTCAACCCACGCATATTTACTGAGTACATCAATCACTGTTAAAATGTACTTATAGCCGCTATTTTGTTTACTTAATGAATCCATAATCACTAAGTCAGCCTCCCACTCATCATCTATTGATCCGACAATAACACGGTTCCGCTTGAACCGATATCGTACGGGTTTATGTAAGGTGTAAGTATCTTGCTTTTGCAACCACGAGCGAATTTTATTCCGCGATATCTGATATTTCCCGTCGTTTTTCACGGCGCGATATATGGAATCTACACCACCAAAACTTGCGGGGCTTTCTGGATTGTAATACAGTCGACTTAGGTATTTCTCTGCCATCTATATCTGAAGCTTGTATTATAATATTGCCTCCACAACAAGCAGAAATACAACGTATCCTCCGAAATATATTTCGAAGAGATATTTGAGGTAAACTTTTACAGCAACAACTCATCTTTTCCCCACCGAGGTCAGAACGAAATGAACCAAGCTATGATCACAAACTGATATATAAAACTATCAACGTAAGCGAGAGTGTTATTAAAATTGATTGTTTATTATTTTGTTTATGCTTTGGAACACTGACAACTCGAAATGCCTCAACAGATCTTCGGACATTTTGTCGAATAGATTCCTCGCTATCGCTGTGTAAATATACGAAAGCTAAATAGGCGAAAATATGACCAAAATTTGTAACATTTATTTCTTTGTAGAGTTGTTCGTAATCACAAACAATCATTGAATGGTATAAATCTTCGTGTTGGTTCAGAACTGTATTTATATGAAACGATAGGGTTTGTTTATCAATATCAATCTCATTTCGTCTTAACTCGTCATAAATTATATCTATGTTCTCCATTTCACCGTTTCACCACAAAGGTTAAAAGGCAAGTGAGACATACATGTTATTGCATCTCAATAATATGTAAATTCGTGGATCGCTTTATAATGACTTAGCGACGCATATAGCAACGAAAAAAGCACACAACACAGTGTTTTTTAAAACATATTTATTGTCACATATATAAATACAGCTAAAAGATGTCTATTTCATCAAGTTCACTTGTTAAAGCATTAACAGATTTAAGAAATGTATATTCCGCGTATGCCTCTTTAGTGTTAGATTTAGTACTATTAAATATCTCTCCTGTCTCTTCAATCTTGTATCGGTATTGTAGTGGATTACTGAAAAGTTCGATGCCAGTATTGATCACACGAGGTTCGTGCTTCTTCCATTCGAAGAAACCACAAGCGTCTTCTTTGGGGCAGCAGTAAAATAGACGGTTTTGATTTGGTCCATCTTTCTTGACTTTTCGTTCACAGCATACCATTCCATGTTGGCATATAGGTCTTGGCTCTTCGAATACATCCCCCCATTGCCAAAATTTGCAGGGATTCTCTCGTTCAGAACATACAAAGTACGGCCGTCCATAGTTTTGTTTCATCTTGTCTTTAACTGTACGTAACTTTGCTAGTTTTTGATGTGTAGGGCACACAGGATGTTGAGGACCACTCTTTCTAAAATCTTCTACGGCTTTCGTGAACATATAACAATCTTCATCTCGGCAAAAGAACTCACAGCTAGGTTTTTGTCCACAGAACCAAAATGTACCATGGTTTGTAGACGAATAGGACGCAGGTTTTCCATGTAGACACTCCATCGTATTGCTTGTAAATGATGCTCAAACGACGCTTAGTAAAATATATAAGGACGCTATAGCTATTGTGATAAAAAGCGTTAGGATTAACTCTTTTGTGACGAAAATGCTGAGTTCAGCTTAATGACTGTTTCGCCCAAACTTGCCTTGCATATCATCATGACGTCAATACATAATTAATGATGTTTATGTTAATGATTTTTAATGACGTGCTCCCCCCTGTTAATGACGCTGCTCCCCCCCTGTTAATGACGCTGCTCCCCCCTGTTAATGACGCTGCTCCCCCCTGTATGTTAATGTACCATATGCTAATGATGTTTGAATTTTTAATGATGTGCTCCCCCCTTGCTCCCCCCTGCCCCCCTAAAAATAAGGCTCGATCGGCCTGTATATTACTACTTATATAAATTATCTCCGAATGCCTCATTAGCTCAGGGGTTAGAGCACTGGTCTAGTAAACCAGGGGTCCAGAGTTCAAATCTCTGATGAGGCTTCGATTCTCTAAAATCTAATCGCATAACAGCATTGTAAATACTTTTCCACCACGACTTTGGATGAACAAGAAAACATTATTTCAGGCATGCGGCTTTTACCCGAGCCTCATGTCTGCTTTGAACTCACGACCTTTAGTTTCCGAGATCACTGCTCTGCCCCTGGTCATTATAATTTGGTCTGATGCTTTTTATGATAAGAAGTACGGGGATAGGTGCCTCATTAGCTCGGTGGTTAGCGCACTGGTCTTGTAAACCAGTGTTCCAGAGTTCGAGTCTCTGTTGAGGCTTATTACTAAACCATTATCTAAATTTTAACTATGGAAATATAGTGTCATAAACTTCATGCTTCAAACTTTATTCCATGGAATAAATATTCTTCTATTTCAAATTAATTTCAAATTTGTACAAACCTGTACTTTCAAAAACTTAATTTATAAAACTCGAAATTTTGATAGGTAATTGCTTGATAATGTTTGGAAGGAAATTGTATATAAATTATCTCCGAATGCCTCAATAGCTCAGGGGTTAGAGCACTGGTCTAGTAAACCAGGGGTCCAGAGTTCAAATCTCTGATGAGGCTTCGATTCTCTAAAATCTAATCGCATAACAGCATTGTAAATACTTTTCCACCACGACTTTGGATGAACAAGAAAACATTATTTCAGGCATGCGGCTTTTACCTGAGCCTCATGTGAGATTTGAACTCACGACCTTTAGTTTCCGAGACCACTGCTCTGCCCCTGGTCATTATAATTTGGTCTGATGCTTTTTATGATAAGAAGTACAGGGATAGGTGCCTCATTAGCTCGGTGGTTTGCGCACTGGTCTTGTAAACCAGTCTTCCAGAGTTCGAGTCTCTGTTGAGGCTTATTACTAAACCATTATCTAAATTTTAACTATGGAAATATAGTGTCATAAACTTCATGCTTCAAACTTTACTCCATGGTTTAAATATTCTTCTATTTCAAATGAATTTCAAATTTCTTTACCTGTACTTTCAAAAATTATATTGATAAAATTCGAAATTTCGATTTGGAATTGGTAGTTAAGGTTGGGAATAAAATTGTATATAAATTATCTCATAACAAGAAACTACTGTGTCTCAAAAGTAATGTTATATTAATAACAACAACGGGAATTAATGCGAAACTGAAGTAATAACACATTTGATAATTCGCGGTTTGCAACGCAATTAATGCCTCATTAGCTCAAGGAGTGAAGTGGAATTACTAGTTGGTGTCCAGAGTTCAAATCTCTGATGAGGCTTCGATTCTCTAAAACCACGTCGCATAACAGCGTGGTAAGTACTTTTCCACCACCACTTTGGATGAACAACAAAACATTGTTTCATGCATGTGGCATTTACCTGAGCCTCCTGTGAGGTTTTGAGCTCACGACCTTTAGTTTACGAGACTACTGCTCTGCCACTGAGCTAATGAGGCATAACCTTCGAAGACAAATTTGTAAGCTAATATCTTGATTCACCTAATGTGTAACAGAGAGATAATATTATAGGACGAGGAGGCAAATGTTTCAAGAATGCTTCATTACGAGTTATTATTAGAGAAAATTAACTGCTCATTAGAATTTGGTTTGATGCTTTTTATGAAAAGAAGTACAGAGACAGGTGCCTCATTAGCTCAGTGGTGAGAGCACTGGTCTTGTAAACCAGGGGTCCAGAGTTCGAGTCTCTGATGAGGCTTATTAATGAGATGTCATTTAACTTACGAAGATATAGTATCGTAAACTTCATGCTTCAAACATTATTTCATGGAATAAATATTCTTCTATTTCAAATGAATTTCAAATTTGTACAAACCTGTACTTTCAAAAACTTAATTTATAAAACTCGAAATTTTGATAGGTAATTGCTTGATAATGTTTGGAAGGAAAGTGTATATAAATTATCTCCGAATGCCTCATTAGCTCAGGGGTTAGAGCACTGGTCTAGTAAACCAGGGGTCCAGAGTTCAAATCTCTGATGAGGCTTCGATTCTCTAAAATCTAATCGCATAACAGCATTGTAAATACTTTTCCACCACGACTTTGGATGAACAAGAAAACATTATTTCAGGCATGCGGCTTTTACCTGAGCCTCATGTGAGATTTGAACTCACGACCTTTAGTTTCCGAGACCACTGCTCTGCCCCTGGTCATTATAATTTGGTCTGATGCTTCTTATGATAAGAAGTACAGGGATAGGTGCCTCATTAGCTCGGTGGTTTGCGCACTGGTCTTGTAAACCAGTGTTCCAGAGTTCGAGTCTCTGTTGAGGCTTATTACTAAACCATTATCTAAATTTTAACTATGGAAATATAGTGTCATAAACTTCATGCTTCAAACTTTACTCCATGGTTTAAATATTCTTCTATTTCAAATGAATTTCAAATTTCTATACCTGTACTTTCAAAAATTGTATTGATAAAATTCGAAATGTCGATTTGGAATTGGTAGTTAAGGTTGGGAATAAAATTGTATATAAATTATCTCATAACAAGAAACTACTGTATCTCAAAATTAATGTTATATTAAAAACAACAACGGGAATTAATGCGAAACTGAAGTAATAACACATTTGATAATTCGCGGTTTGCAACGCAATTGAGGCTTCGATTCTCTAAAACCACGTCGCATAACAGCGTGGTAAGTACTTTTCCACCACCACTTTGGATGAACAACAAAACATTGTTTCATGCATGCGGCATTTACCTGAGCCTCATGTGAGGTTTGAGCTCACGACCTTTAGTTTACGAGACTACTGCTCTGCCACTGAGCTAATGAGGCATAACCTTCGAAGACAAATTTGTAAGCGAAAATCTTGATTCACCTAATGTGTAACAGAGAGATAATATTATAGGACGAGGAGGCAAATGTTTCAAGAATGCTTCATTACGAGTTATTATTAGAGAAAATGAACTGCTCATTAGAATTTGGTTTGATGCTTTTTATGAAAAGAAGTACAGAGACAGGTGCCTCATTAGCTCAGTGGTTAGAGCACTGGTCTAGTAAACCAGGGGTCCAGAGTTCAAATCTCTGATGAGGCTTCGATTCTCTAAAATCTAATCGCATAACAGCATTGTAAATACTTTTCCACCACGACTTTGGATGAACAAGAAAACATTATTTCAGGCATGCGGCTTTTACCTGAGCCTCATGTGAGATTTGAACTCACGACCTTTAGTTTCCGAGACCACTACTCTGCCCCTGGTCATTATAATTTGGTCTGATGCTTTTTATGATAAAAAGTACAGGGATGGGTGCCTCATTAGCTCGGTGGTTTGCGCACTGGTCTTGTAAACCAGTGTTCCAGAGTTCGAGTCTCTGTTGAGGCTTATTACTAAACCATTATCTAAATTTTAACTATGGAAATATAGTGTCATAAACTTCATGCTTCAAACTTTACTCCATGGTTTAAATATTCTTCTATTTCAAATGAATTTCAAATTTCTTTACCTGTACTTTCAAAAATTATATTGATAAAATTCGAAATTTCGATTTGGAATTGGTAGTTAAGGTTGGGAATAAAATTATATATAAATTATCTCATAACAAGAAACTACTGTATCTCAAAATTAATGTTATATTAAAAACAACAACGGGAATTAATGCGAAACTGAAGTAATAACACATTTGATAATTCGCGGTTTGCAACGCAATTAATGCCCCATTAGCTCAAGGAGTGAAGTGGAATTACTAGTTGGTGTCCAGAGTTCAAATCTCTGATGAGGCTTCGATTCTCTAAAACCACGTCGCATAACAGCGTGGTAAGTACTTTTCCACCACCACTTTGGATGAACAACAAAACATTGTTTCATGCATGCGGCATTTACCTGAGCCTCATGTGAGGTTTGAGCTCACGACCTTTAGTTTACGAGACTACTGCTCTGCCACTGAGCTAATGAGGCATAACCTTCGAAGAAAAATTTGTAAGCGAAAATCTTGATTCACCTAATGTGTAACAGAGAGATAATATTATAGGACGAGGAGGCAAATGTTTCAAGAATGCTTCATTACGAGTTATTATTAGAGAAAATGAACTGCTCATTAGAATTTGGTTCGATGCTTTTTATGAAAAGAAGTACAGAGACAGGTGCTTCATTAGCTCAGTGGTGAGAGCACTGGTCTTGTAAACCAGGGGTCCAGAGTTCGAGTCTCTGTTGAGGCTTATTACTAAACCATTATCTATAGTGTCATAAACTTCATGCTTCAAACTTTATTCCATGGAATAAATATTCTTCTATTTCAAATGAATTTCAAATTTGTACAAACCTGTACTTTCAAAAACTTAATTTATAAAACTCGAAATTTTGATAGGTAATTGCTTGATAATGTTTGGAAGGAAATTGTATATAAATTATCTCCGAATGCCTCATTAGCTCAGGGGTTAGAGCACTGGTCTAGTAAACCAGGGGTCCAGAGTTCAAATCTCTGATGAGGCTTCGATTCTCTAAAATCTAATCGCATAACAGCATTGTAAATACTTTTCCACCACGACTTTGGATGAACAAGAAAACATTATTTCAGGCATGCGGCTTTTACCTGAGCCTCATGTGAGATTTGAACTCACGACCTTTAGTTTCCAAGACCACTGCTCTGCCCCTGGTCATTATAATTTGGTCTGATTCTTTTTATGATAAGAAGTACAGGGATAGGTGCCTCATTAGCTCGGTGGTTTGCGCACTGGTCTTGTAAACCAGTGTTCCAGAGTTCGAGTCTCTGTTGAGGCTTATTACTAAACCATTATCTAAATTTTAACTATGGAAATATAGTGTCATAAACTTCATGCTTCAAACTTTACTCCATGGTTTAAATATTCTTCTATTTCAAATGAATTTCAAATTTCTTTACCTGTACTTTCAAAAATTATATTGATAAAATTCGAAATTTCGATTTGGAATTGGTAGTTAAGGTTGGGAATAAAATTATATATAAATTATCTCATAACAAGAAACTACTGTATCTCAAAATTAATGTTATATTAAAAACAACAACGGGAATTAATGCGAAACTGAAGTAATAACACATTTGATAATTCGCGGTTTGCAACGCAATTAAAGCCCCATTAGCTCAAGGAGTGAAGTGGAATTACTAGTTGGTGTCCAGAGTTCAAATCTCTGATGAGGCTTCGATTCTCTAAAACCACGTCGCATAACAGCGTGGTAAGTACTTTTCCACCACCACTTTGGATGAACAACAAAACATTGTTTCATGCATGCGGCATTTACCTGAGCCTCATGTGAGGTTTGAGCTCACGACCTTTAGTTTACGAGACTACTGCTCTGCCACTGAGCTAATGAGGCATAACCTTCGAAGAAAAATTTGTAAGCGAAAATCTTGATTCACCTAATGTGTAACAGAGAGATAATATTATAGGACGAGGAGGCAAATGTTTCAAGAATGCTTCATTACGAGTTATTATTAGAGAAAATGAACTGCTCATTAGAATTTGGTTCGATGCTTTTTATGAAAAGAAGTACAGAGACAAGTGCTTCATTAGCTCAGTGGTGAGAGCACTGGTCTTGTAAACCAGGGGTCCAGAGTTCGAGTCTCTGATGGGGCTTATTAATGAGATGTCATTTAACTTACGAAGATATAGTATCGTAAACTTCATGCTTCAAACATTATTTCATGGAATAAATTTCAAATTTCTTCACCTGTACCTTCACAAATTTAATTTACAAAATTCGAATTTGGTTTGAATATTTTTATGATAAGAAGTACGGGGACAGGTGCCTCATTAGCTCAGTGGTTAGAGCACTGGTGCGTCTTTCCAGAGTTCGACTCTCTGTTGAGGCTTATTACGAAACAATTACCGAAATTTTAACTATGGAAATATAGTGTCATAAACTTCATGCTTCAAACTTTATTCCATGGAATAAATATTCTTCTATTTCAAATGAATTTCAAATTTGTACAAACCTGTACTTTCAAAAACTTAATTTATAAAACTCGAAATTTTGATAGGTAATTGCTTGATAATGTTTGGAAGGAAATTGTATATAAATTATCTCCGAATGCCTCATTAGCTCAGGGGTTAGAGCACTGGTCTAGTAAACCAGGGGTCCAGAGTTCAAATCTCTGATGAGGCTTCGATTCTCTAAAATCTAATCGCATAACAGCATTGTAAATACTTTTCCACCACGACTTTGGATGAACAAGAAAACATTATTTCAGGCATGCGGCTTTTACCTGAGCCTCATGTGAGCTTTGGTTTCCGAGATCACTGCTCTGCCCCTGGTCATTATAATTTGGTCTGATGCTTTTTATGATAAGAAGTACAGGGATCGGTGCCTCATTAGCTCGGTGGTTTGCGCACTGGTCTTTCAAAAATTATATTGATAAAATTCGAAATTTCGATTTGGAATTGGTAGTTAAGGTTGGGAATAAAATTGTATATAAATTATCTCACAACAAGAAACTACTGTATCTCAAAATTAATGTTATATTAAAAACAACAACGGGAATTAATGCGAAACTGAAGTAATAACACATTTGATAATTCGCGGTTTGCAACGCAATTAATGCCCCATTAGCTCAAGGAGTGAAGTGGAATTACTAGTTGGTGTCCAGAGTTCAAATCTCTGATGACGCTTCGATTCTCTAAAACCACGTCGCATAACAGCGTGGTAAGTACTTTTCCACCACCACTTTGGATGAACAACAAAACATTGTTTCATGCATGCGGAATTTACCTGAGCCTCATGTGAGGTTTGAGCTCACGACCTTTAGTTTACGAGACTACTGCTCTGCCACTGAGCTAATGAGGCATAACCTTCGAAGACAAATTTGTAAGCGAAAATCTTGATTCACCTAATGTGTAACAGAGAGATAATATTATAGGACGAGGAGGCAAATGTTTCAAGAATGCTTCATTACGAGTTATTATTAGAGAAAATGAACTGCTCATTAGAATTTGGTTTGATGCTTTTTATGAAAAGAAGTACAGAGACAGGTGCCTCATTAGCTCAGTGGTGAGAGCACTGGTCTTGTAAACCAGGGGTCCAGAGTTCGAGTCTCTGATGAGGCTTATTAATGAGATGTCATTTAACTTACGAAGATATAGTATCGTAAACTTCATGCTTCAAACATTATTTCATGGAATAAATATTCTTCTATTTCAAATGAATTTCAAATTTCTTCACCTGTACCTTCACAAATTTAATTTACAAAATTCGAATTTGGTTTGAATATTTTTATGATAAGAAGTACGGGGACAGGTGCCTCATTAGCTCAGTGGTTAGAGCACTGGTGCGTCTTTCCAGAGTTCGACTCTCTGTTGAGGCTTATTACGAAACAATTACCGAAATTTTAACTATGGAAATATAGTGTCATAAACTTCATGCTTCAAACTTTATTCCATGGAATAAATATTCTTCTATTTCAAATGAATTTCAAATTTGTACAAACCTGTACTTTCAAAAACTTAATTTATAAAACTCGAAATTTTG
The DNA here is from genome assembly GCA_016169945.1 of Trachythela sp. YZ-2020. Taxonomy (NCBI): domain Eukaryota; kingdom Metazoa; phylum Cnidaria; class Anthozoa; order Malacalcyonacea; family Clavulariidae; genus Trachythela; species Trachythela sp. YZ-2020. Next base: position 451,632 of record JADLSH010000075.1, read on the forward strand.
ATAGGTAATTGCTTGATAATGTTTGGAAGGAAATTGTATATAAATTATCTCCGAATGCCTCATTAGCTCAGGGGTTAGAGCACTGGTCTAGTAAACCAGGGGTCCAGAGTTCAAATCTCTGATGAGGCTTCGATTCTCTAAAATCTAATCGCATAACAGCATTGTAAATACTTTTCCACCACGACTTTGGATGAACAAGAAAACATTATTTCAGGCATGCGGCTTTTACCTGAGCCTCATGTGAGCTTTGAACTCACGACCTTTAGTTTCCGAGATCACTGCTCTGCCCCTGGTCATTATAATTTGGTCTGATGCTTTTTATGATAAGAAGTACAGGGATAGGTGCCTCATTAGCTCGGTGGTTAGCGCACTGGTCTTGTAAACCAGTGTTCCAGAGTTCGAGTCTCTGTTGAGGCTTATTACTAAACCATTATCTAAATTTTAACTATGGAAATATAGTGTCATAAACTTCATGCTTCAAACTTTATTCCATGGAATAAATATTCTTCTATTTCAAATGAATTTCAAATTTGTACAAACCTGTACTTTCAAAAACTTAATTTATAAAACTCGAAATTTTGATAGGTAATTGCTTGATAATGTTTGGAAGGAAATTGTATATAAATTATCTCCGAATGCCTCATTAGCTCAGGGGTTAGAGCACTGGTCTAGTAAACCAGGGGTCCAGAGTTCAAATCTCTGATGAGGCTTCGATTCTCTAAAATCTAATCGCATAACAGCATTGTAAATACTTTTCCACCACGACTTTGGATGAACAAGAAAACATTATTTCAGGCATGCGGCTTTTACCTGAGCCTCATGTGAGATTTGAACTCACGACCTTTAGTTTCCAAGACCACTGCTCTGCCCCTGGTCATTATAATTTGGTCTGATTCTTTTTATGATAAGAAGTACAGGGATAGGTGCCTCATTAGCTCGGTGGTTTGCGCACTGGTCTTGTAAACCAGTGTTCCAGAGTTCGAGTCTCTGTTGAGGCTTATTACTAAACCATTATCTAAATTTTAACTATGGAAATATAGTGTCATAAACTTCATGCTTCAAACTTTACTCCATTGTTTAAATATTCTTCTATTTCAAATGAATTTCAAATTTCTTTACCTGTACTTTCAAAAATTATATTGATAAAATTCGAAATTTCGATTTGGAATTGGTAGTTAAGGTTGGGAATAAAATTGTATATAAATTATCTCATAACAAGAAACTACTGTATCTCAAAATTAATGTTATATTAAAAACAACAACGGGAATTAATGCGAAACTGAAGTAATAACACATTTGATAATTCGCGGTTTGCAACGCAATTAATGCCCCATTAGCTCAAGGAGTGAAGTGGAATTACTAGTTGGTGTCCAGAGTTCAAATCTCTGATGAGGCTTCGATTCTCTAAAACCACGTCGCATAACAGCGTGGTAAGTACTTTTCCACCACCACTTTGGATGAACAACAAAACATTGTTTCATGCATGCGGCATTTACCTGAGCCTCATGTGAGGTTTGAGCTCACGACCTTTAGTTTACGAGACTACTGCTCTGCCACTGAGCTAATGAGGCATAACCTTCGAAGACAAATTTGTAAGCGAAAATCTTGATTCACCTAATGTGTAACAGAGAGATAATATTATAGGACGAGGAGGCAAATGTTTCAAGAATGCTTCATTACGAGTTATTATTAGAGAAAATGAACTGCTCATTAGAATTTGGTTTGATGCTTTTTATGAAAAGAAGTACAGAGACAGGTGCCTCATTAGCTCAGTGGTGAGAGCACTGGTCTTGTAAACCAGGGGTCCAGAGTTCGAGTCTCTGATGGGGCTTATTAATGAGATGTCATTTAACTTACGAAGATATAGTATCGTAAACTTCATGCTTCAAACATTATTTCATGGAATAAATATTCTTCTATTTCAAATGAATTTCAAATTTCTTCACCTGTACCTTCACAAATTTAATTTACAAAATTCGAATTTGGTTTGAATATTTTTATGATAAGAAGTACGGGGACAGGTGCCTCATTAGCTCAGTGGTTAGAGCACTGGTGCGTCTTGTAAACCAGAAGTCCAGAGTTCGACTCTCTGTTGAGGCTTATTACGAAACCATTACCGAAATTTTAACTATGGAAATATAGTGTCATAAACTTCATGCTTCAAACTTTATTCCATGGAATAAATATTCTTCTATTTCAAATGAATTTCAAATTTGTACAAACCTGTACTTTCAAAAACTTAATTTATAAAACTCGAAATTTTGATAGGTAATTGCTTGATAATGTTTGGAAGGAAATTGTATATAAATTATCTCCGAATGCCTCATTAGCTCAGGGGTTAGAGCACTGGTCTAGTAAACCAGGGGTCCAGAGTTCAAATCTCTGATGAGGCTTCGATTCTCTAAAATCTAATCGCATAACAGCATTGTAAATACTTTTCCACCACGACTTTGGATGAACAAGAAAACATTATTTCAGGCATGCGGCTTTTACCTGAGCCTCATGTGAGCTTTGAACTCACGACCTTTAGTTTCCGAGATCACTGCTCTGCCCCTGGTCATTATAATTTGGTCTGATGCTTTTTATGATAAGAAGTACAGGGATCGGTGCCTCATTAGCTCGGTGGTTTGCGCACTGGTCTTGTAAACCAGTGTTCTAGAGTTCGAGTCTCTGTTGAGGCTTATTACTAAACCATTATCTATAGTGTCATAAACTTCATGCTTCAAACTTTATTCCATGGAATAAATATTCTTCTATTTCAAATGAATTTCAAATTTGTACAAACCTGTACTTTCAAAAACTTAATTTATAAAACTCGAAATTTTGATAGGTAATTGCTTGATAATGTTTGGAAGGAAATTGTATATAAATTATCTCCGAATGCCTCATTAGCTCAGGGGTTAGAGCACTGGTCTAGTAAACCAGGGGTCCAGAGTTCAAATCTCTGATGAGGCTTCGATTCTCTAAAATCTAATCGCATAACAGCATTGTAAATACTTTTCCACCACGACTTTGGATGAACAAGAAAACATTATTTCAGGCATGCGGCTTTTACCTGAGCCTCATGTGAGATTTGAACTCACGACCTTTAGTTTCCAAGACCACTGCTCTGCCCCTGGTCATTATAATTTGGTCTGATTCTTTTTATGATAAGAAGTACAGGGATAGGTGCCTCATTAGCTCGGTGGTTTGCGCACTGGTCTTGTAAACCAGTGTTCCAGAGTTCGAGTCTCTGTTGAGGCTTATTACTAAACCATTATCTAAATTTTACCTATGGAAATATAGTGTCATAAACTTCATGCTTCAAACTTTACTCCATTGTTTAAATATTCTTCTATTTCAAATGAATTTCAAATTTCTTTACCTGTACTTTCAAAAATTATATTGATAAAATTCGAAATTTCGATTTGGAATTGGTAGTTAAGGTTGGGAATAAAATTGTATATAAATTATCTCATAACAAGAAACTACTGTTCTCAAAATTAATGTTATATTCAAAACAACAACGGGAATTAATGCGAAACTGAAGTAATAACACATTTGATAATTCGCCGTTTGCAACGCAATTAATGCCTCATTAGCTCAAGGAGTGAAGTGGAATTACTAGTTGGTGTCCAGAGTTCAAATCTCTGATGAGGCTTCGATTCTCTAAAACCACGTCGCATAACAGCGTGGTAAGTACTTTTCCACCACCACTTTGGATGAACAACAAAACATTGTTTCATGCATGCGGCATTTACCTGAGCCTCATGTGAGGTTTGAGCTCACGACCTTTAGTTTACGAGACTACTGCTCTGCCACTGAGCTAATGAGGCATAACCTTCGAAGACAAATTTGTAAGCTAAAATCTTGATTCACCTAATGTGTAACAGAGAGATAATATTATAGGACGAGGAGGCAAATGTTTCAAGAATGCTTCATTACGAGTTATTATTAGAGAAAATGAACTGCTCATTAGAATTTGGTTTGATGCTTTTTATGAAAAGAAGTACAGAGACAGGTGCCTCATTAGCTCAGTGGTGAGAGCACTGGTCTTGTAAACCAGGGGTCCAGAGTTCGAGTCTCTGATGAGGCTTATTAATGAGATGTCATTTAACTTACGAAGATATAGTATCGTAAACTTCATGCTTCAAACATTATTTCATGGAATAAATATTCTTCTATTTCAAATGAATTTCAAATTTGTACAAACCTGTACTTTCAAAAACTTAATTTATAAAACTCGAAATTTTGATAGGTAATTGCTTGATAATGTTTGGAAGGAAAGTGTATATAAATTATCTCCGAATGCCTCATTAGCTCAGGGGTTAGAGCACTGGTCTAGTAAACCAGGGGTCCAGAGTTCAAATCTCTGATGAGGCTTCGATTCTCTAAAATCTAATCGCATAACAGCATTGTAAATACTTTTCCACCACGACTTTGGATGAACAAGAAAACATTATTTCAGGCATGCGGCTTTTACCTGAGCCTCATGTGAGATTTGAACTCACGACCTTTAGTTTCCGAGACCACTGCTCTGCCCCTGGTCATTATAATTTGGTCTGATGCTTCTTATGATAAGAAGTACAGGGATAGGTGCCTCATTAGCTCGGTGGTTTGCGCACTGGTCTTGTAAACCAGTGTTCCAGAGTTCGAGTCTCTGTTGAGGCTTATTACTAAACCATTATCTAAATTTTAACTATGGAAATATAGTGTCATAAACTTCATGCTTCAAACTTTACTCCATGGTTTAAATATTCTTCTATTTCAAATGAATTTCAAATTTCTATACCTGTACTTTCAAAAATTGTATTGATAAAATTCGAAATGTCGATTTGGAATTGGTAGTTAAGGTTGGGAATAAAATTGTATATAAATTATCTCATAACAAGAAACTACTGTATCTCAAAATTAATGTTATATTAAAAACAACAACGGGAATTAATGCGAAACTGAAGTAATAACACATTTGATAATTCGCGGTTTGCAACGCAATTGAGGCTTCGATTCTCTAAAACCACGTCGCATAACAGCGTGGTAAGTACTTTTCCACCACCACTTTGGATGAACAACAAAACATTGTTTCATGCATGCGGCATTTACCTGAGCCTCATGTGAGGTTTGAGCTCACGACCTTTAGTTTACGAGACTACTGCTCTGCCACTGAGCTAATGAGGCATAACTTTCGAAGACAAATTTGTAAGCGAAAATCTTGATTCACCTAATGTGTAACAGAGAGATAATATTATAGGACGAGGAGGCAAATGTTTCAAGAATGCTTCATTACGAGTTATTATTAGAGAAAATGAACTGCTCATTAGAATTTCGTTTGATACTTTTTATGAAAAGAAGTACAGAGACAGGTGCCTCATTAGCTCAGTGGTGAGAGCACTGGTCTTGTAAACCGAGTCTCTGATGAGGCTTATTAATGAGATGTCATTTAACTTACGAAGAAATAGTATCGTAAACTTCATGCTTCAAACATTATTTCATGGAATAAATATTCTTCTATTTCAAATGAATTTCAAATTTCTTCACCTGTACCTTCACAAATTTAATTTACAAAATTCGAATTTGGTTTGAATATTTTTATGATAAGAAGTACGGGGACAGGTGCCTCATTAGCTCAGTGGTTAGAGCACTGGTGCGTCTTGTAAACCAGAAGTCCAGAGTTCGACTCTCTGTTGAGGCTTATTACGAAACCATTACCGAAATTTTAACTATGGAAATATATTGTCATAAACTTCATGCTTCAAACTTTATTCCATGGAATAAATATTCTTCTATTTCAAATGAATTTCAAATTTGTACAAACCTGTACTTTCAAAAACATAATTTATAAAACTCGAAATTTTGATAGGTAATTGCTTGATAATGTTTGGAAGGAAATTGTATATAAATTATCTCCGAATGCCTCATTAGCTCAGGGGTTAGAGCACTGGTCTAGTAAACCAGGGGTCCAGAGTTCAAATCTCTGATGAGGCTTCGATTCTCTAAAATCTAATCGCATAACAGCATTGTAAATACTTTTCCACCACGACTTTGGATGAACAAGAAAACATTATTTCAGGCATGCGGCTTTTACCTGAGCCTCGTGTGAGATTTGAACTCACGACCTTTAGAGTCCGAGACTACTGCTCTGCACCTGCTCATTAGAATTTTGTTTGATGTTTTTTATGATAAGAAGTACAGGGACAGGTGCCTCATTAGCTCAGTGGTGAGAGCACTGATCTCTGATGAGGCTTCGATTCTCTAAAACCAAATTGCATGAAGCGTCGTGAATATTTTCCTCCAACTATTTGGAAGAACAACAAAACATTATTTCAGGCATGCGGCTTTTACCTGAGCCTCATGTGAGATTTGAACTCACGACCTCTAGTTTACGAAACTACTGCTCTGCCCCCTGAGCTAATGAGGCATAATCTTTGAAGACAAATTTATAAGCAAAAATCTTGATTCGCCTAACGAGTTATTAGCAGAGAAAATGAACCGTTCATTTGCATTTAGTTTGAGTTCGATTCACCTAACGATTTATTAGCAGAGTTCGACTCTCTGTTGAGGCCATTACGAAACCATTACCGAAATTTTAACTATGGAAATATAGTGTCATAAACTTCATGCTTCAAACTTTATTCCATTCAATAAATATTCTTCTATTTCAAATGAATTTCAAATTTGTACAAACCTGTACTTTCAAAAACTTAATTTATAAAACTCTAAATTTTGATAGGTAATTGCTTGATAATGTTTGGAAGGAAATTGTATATAAATTATCTCCGAATGTCTCATTAGCTCAGTGGTTAGAGCACTGGTCTAGTAAACCAGGGGTCCAGAGTTCAAATCTCTGATGAGGCTTCGATTCTCTAAAATCTAATCGCATAACAGCATTGTAAATACTTTTCCACCACGACTTTGGATGAACAAGAAAACATTATTTCAGGCATGCGGCTTTTACTGAGCCTCATGTGAGATTTGAACTCACGACCTTTAGTTTCCAAGACCACTGCTCTGCCCCTGGTCATTATAATTTGGTTTGATGTTTTTTATGATAAGAAGTACAGGGATAGGTGCCTCATTAGCTCGGTGGTTTGCGCACTGGTCTTGTAAACCAGTGTTCCAGAGTTCGAGTCTCTGTTGAGGCTTATTACTAAACCATTATCTAAATTTTAACTATGGAAATATAGTGTCATAAACTTCATGCTTCAAACTTTACTCCATGGTTTAAATATTCTTCTATTTCAAATGAATTAAAATTTCTTTACCTGTACTTTCAAAAATTATATTGATAAAATTCGAAATTTCGATTTGGAATTGGTAGTTAAGGTTGGGAATAAAATTATATATAAATTATCTCATAACAAGAAACTACTGTTCTCAAAATTAATGTTATATTAAAAACAACAACGGGAATTAATGCGAAACTGAAGTAATAACACATTTGATAATTCGCCGTTTGCAACGCAATTAATGCCTCATTAGCTCAAGGAGTGAAGTGGAATTACTAGTTGGTGTCCAGAGTTCAAATCTCTGATGAGGCTTCGATTCTCTAAAACCACGTCGCATAACAGCGTGGTAAGTACTTTTCCACCACCACTTTGGATGAACAACAAAACATTGTTTCATGCATGCGGCATTTACCTGAGCCTCATGTGAGGTTTGAGCTCACGACCTTCAGTTTACGAGACTACTGCTCTGCCACTGAGCTAATGAGGCATAACCTTCGAAAACAAATTTGTAAGCGAATATCTTGATTCACCTAATGTGTAACAGAGAGATAATATTATAGGACGAGGAGGCAAATGTTTCAAGAATGCTTCATTACGAGTTATTATTAGAGAAAATGAACTGCTCATTAGAATTTGGTTTGATGCTTTTTATGAAAAGAAGTACAGAGACAGGTGCCTCATTAGCTCAGTGGTGAGAGCACTGGTCTTGTAAACCAGGGGTCCAGATTTCGAGTCTCTGATGAGGCTTATTAATGAGATGTCATTCTATTTCAAATGAATTTCAAATTTCTTCACCTGTACCTTCACAAATTTTATTTACAAAATTCGAATTTGGTTTGAATATTTTTATGATAAGAAGTACGGGGACAGGTGCCTCATTAGCTCAGTGGTTAGAGCACTGGTGCGTCTTGTAAACCAGAAGTCCAGAGTTCGACTATCTGTTGAGGCTTATTACGAAACCATTACCGAAATTTTAACTATGGAAATATAGTGTCATAAATTTCATGCTTCAAACTTTATTCCATGGAATAAATATTCTTCTATTTCAAATGAATTTAAATTTGTACAAACCTGTACTTTCAAAAACTTAATTTATAAAACTCGAAATTTTGATAGGTAATTACTTGATAATGTTTGGAAGGAAATTGTATATAAATTATCTCCGAATGCCTCAATAGCTCAGGGGTTAGAGCACTGGTCTAGTAAACCAGGCTTCGATTCTCTAAAATCTAATCGCATAACAGCATTGTAAATACTTTTCCACCACGACTTTGGATGAACAAGAAAACATTATTTCAGGCATGCGGCTTTTACCTGAGCCTCGTGTGAGATTTGAACTCACGACCTTTAGAGTCCGAGACTACTGCTCTGCACCTGGTCATTAGAATTTGGTTTGATGTTTTTTATGATAAGAAGTACAGGGACAGGTGCCTCATTAGCTCAGTCGTGAGAGCACTGATCTCTGATGAGGCTTCGATTCTCTAAAACCAAATTGCATGAAGCGTCGTGAATATTTTCCTCCAACTATTTGGAAGAACAACAAAACATTATTTCAGGCATGCGGCTTTTACCTGAGCCTCATGTGAGATTTGAACTCACGACCTTTAGTTTACGAGACTACTGCTCTGCCCCTGAGCTAATGAGGCATAACATTTGAAGACAAATTTATAAGCGAAAATCTTCTTTCACCTAATGCGTAACAGACATATTATATTATAGGACGAGGAGGCAAACATTTCAAGAATGCTTTATTTAAGAATTAAAAAACGAGTCGCGTGCCGTTATGGTGTAATAATGCACGAGGGGGGAATGTTGGGAGAATACGAGAGAAGCTGGTAAAACACGAGGCGTAGCCGAGTGTTTTACACGCTTCTCGAGTATTCTCCCAACATTCCCTCGAGTGCATTATTACACCATAACAGCACAAGACGAGTTTTTTTAATTCTTTTATATTATAAGTGGTAGAATAAGCACAGTAAACAACTTTGTTCAAAGATCAATATTGATATTCTCCTAACATGTAATCACTGACGTCACTCGCAAGCTTTTCAATGTTTTCATTGCTTGGCAACAACTAAGCTTGAATTCTGGCCGGGGAAGGAGCGAAAAACTTGCAACTCAACAAAAATTAGGGATTAAAAAGGCACAAAAACTGTTGAAAAAATTTCAAATATGGTGCACAATGATAGACAGATTGGTTTTTCGTTGTTCTGCTTCACTTTTGTCCTGGATTCGGTATAAAAGCGAAGGGTTTTTGTCAAGCTGCTTTGACGACATTGGCTGTCAAGTTGATTTTTAATCTTGAACCAAATATATGGGTCAGTTTTTGTTTGAAGGTACTGTTTGAATATTTTTGGTGTTTTTTGCTAATTCAGTGGTTGGTGGTTAAAAATTTTCTCAGACAAACTATCAAGAAATGCATAAACATGTGGTATTTGTGTAGGTTTTTGTCGTTGCATCTTGACAGCTTAAAAACTGTACACATAGTGTTATCTAAATCAATGCCAAAATGGTTTTTGCACCTAGAACTGTGGATAAATTTGGTTTGGTTTGTGTCTAAATACAGTTTTTGTACCTTTAAATGTCAAAATAGCACAGATTTTCGCGTTTCTTGTCGCCGTTGAATGCGAACTTTCAAGCAAAAAAGTATATTTCAAACTCAGAAACAGCTACTAATCTTCATTCGCCGTTTATGGATCCCATTGTTATTTGTTGGCTGGCTTTTTCCATCTCGTTTAGGTCTACTTTTTCTTGCTTTCTGACAGACTTTGGATTTAAAACTATTATAATTTTGTTCATATTGTATTGACAATTCCGAGGAAAATTTAACAAGCGGGGACAAAGGGGAAAATTAAAACCAAAACGGTGGCCGTGCTTTATTGCGTCATAAAGCACGCGAATTAGTCAATCAAATTGCTCGTTAGATACTACTTATAATATAATACGAGTTAATATCAGAGAAGGTGAACTGGTCATTAGAATTTGGTTTGATGCTTTTTATGATAAAAAGTACAGGGACGGGTTCCTCATAGCTCTGTAGTGATTAGAGCCCTGGTCTTGTAAACCATGGGTCCAGAGTTCGAGTCTCTGATGGGGCTTATTATTAAACCATCATCTAAATTTTTAACTATGAAAATATAGTCTCATAAACTTCATGCTTCTTCTATTTCAAATGAATTTCAAATTTCTTTACCTGTACTTTCAAAAACTTAATTTATAAAACTCAAAATATCGATAGGTAATTGCTTGTTAATGTTTGGAAGAAAATTGTATATAAATTATCTGCGAATGCCACATTAGCTCATGGTTTAGAGCACTGGTCTAGTAAACCAAGGGTCCAGAGTTCAAATCTCTGACCAGGCTTCGATTCGCGAAAACCAAATTGCATGAAGCATGGTGAATACTTTTCCTCCAACAATTTGGAAGAACAACAAAACATTATTTCAGGCATGCGCCAATTACCCGAGCCTCACACGACCTCTAGTTTACGAAACTACTGCTCTGCCCCCTGAGCTAATGAGGCATAATCTTTGAAGACAAATTTATAAGCAAAACTCTTGATTCACCTAACGAGTTATTAGCAGCGAAAATGAACCGGTCATTTGCATTTAGTTTGATGCTTTTTATGATAAGAAGTACAGGGAGAGGCGCCTCATTAGCTCAGTGGTTAGAGAACTGGTCTTGTAAACAAGGGGTCCAGAGTTCGAGTCTCTGACGCGGCTTATTGCTAAACTGTTCTCTAAATGTTAACTATGGAGATATAGTGTCATAAACTTCATGCGTCAAACTTTATTCCATGGAATAAATATTCTTCTATTTCAAATGAATTTCAAATATCTTTACCTGTACTTTCACAGATTTAATTGATAAAATTTGAACTTTTGATGTGGATTTGTTAGTTAAGGTTTGGAATAAAATTGTCTATAATTCTATAAATGATCTCATTGACAGAAACTACTGTATCTCAATATCAACGTTATATCAAAAACAACAACAGGAATCAATACGAAATTGACGTAATAATACATTTGATAATTCGCCGTTTGCAACGCAAAGAACGTTTAGGCACGTTAATGCCTCATTAGCTCAAGGAGTGATGTGGAATTACTAGTTGGTATCCAGAGTTCAAATCTCCGATGAGGCTTAACACGTCGCATAACAGCGTGGTAAGTACTTTTCCACCACCACTTTGGATGAACAACAAATGCGCCCATTACCTGAACCTCGTGTGAGGTTTGAGCTCACGACCTTTAGTTTACGAGACTACTGCTCTGCCACTGAGCTAATGAGGCATAACCTTCGAAGACAAATTTGTAAGCGAAAATCTTGATTCACCTAATGTGTAACAGAGAGATAATATTATAGGACGAGGAGGCAAATGTTTCAAGAATGCTTCATTACGAGTTATTATTAGAGAAAATGAACTGCTCATTAGAATTTTGTTTGATGCTTTTTATGAAAAGAAATACAGGGACAGTTGCCTCATTAAGCTCAGTGGTGAGAGCACCGGTCTTGTAAACCAGGGGTCCAGAGTTCGAGTCTCAGATGAGGCTTATTAATGAGATCTCTTTTAACTACGAAGATATAGTGCATAAACTTCATGCTTCAAACTTTATTTCATGGAAAAAATATTCTTCTATTTCAAATGAATTTCAAATTTCTTTACCTTTACCTTCGCAAATTTAATTTACAAAATTCGAATTCAGAGTTCGACTCTCTGTTGAGGCTTATTACTAAACCATTATCTAAATTTTAACTATGGAAATATAGTGTCATAAACTTCATGCTTCAAACTTTATTCCATGGAATAAATATTCTTCTATTTCTAATGAATTTCAAATATTTTTACCTGTACTAGTCGGCAAAATTCGACCCCTTACGAGCAAGAATTAAAGACCCCCAAAACCCCAACTAGGCCAACAAATAAGCCTCGCCTGAAGCCGAATACGAGGGTTGCCTTACAAAGTACAAATGTTAACAATAAAATCAAGTCTGATCTGCCTCTCCCAACCCGCCCTAAATCCCAAGTACCCGAGTGGCTTTCCCGTTTACCTTTAGTTGAAATCTCAGTTGACTATAGTCAATCTCCTTTTCCAAAGCGTCAGCGAACCAAGAATCCACCATGCCAGCATATCGGACGTCCCCGAACTAAATCCCAAGTACCCGTGTGGCATTCCCGTTTACCTTTGGTTGAAAGCCCAGTTGACTATAGTCAATCTCCTTTTCCAAAGCGTCAGCGAACCAAGAACCCGCCATACCAGCATATCGGATGTCCCCGAACGAGGGATTGGCTGAGTTACCTCGACTTTGTCCGCCAAGCCACGAGAACCAATCCGAAATTACATCATCCCGACCGATCTCAACTAACTCTTGTTTCACGCCAAACAATAACTTAATGGGAAGTGATATACCGAAGTACCCTAGCGAATCAAGTGCTATCCCGATTATAACTTCAAAACGTATCGTGAGAGTAAATAACAATAATGTACACCGATCTAACTTAATCAACATACCTATGAACGATGAATGTAGAAAATCTGTGACGTGCTCACACCAGATAGGACCCCCAAAGTGATGCAGTTCCGTACCTTCCCTGTTCATGTCCAACTCGAGGTCACTAGTAAATAAGATTGATGAACTTTCCGGTACCGTCTCTAATCTCCTTGCAGACATCGTACTTATCACCGAAACGTGGCTCACTTCCAACGTTGATAGCGCAGTGATAAACTTAAGTGGGTTCTCTATATTTAGGCGTGATCGAGATGATGGTAGAAGAGGTGGAGGCGTGTGCGCTTACGTGAAAAACTGTCTACCTGTAGTCCATTTGAAAGATCTCTCGAACCCTGAATTTGAAGCCATGTGGCTATTAATCAAACCAAGACGCCTACCACGTGGCATTAATTCAATCGTATTGGAAGCCATTTATCATCCGCCAAATAGTGACAATAGGGCTATGTTGGCTTATCTTACCGAGTCCCTTGACCGCGCTCTAACAGCCAACCGAGAAGCTGCTATCATCCTAACCGGCGACTTCAACCAATTCAAACACCGTCAACTGTGTAATTCGTTTTCCTTAAAACAGATTGTGAAGAAAGCTACTAGAGGATCAAGCATTCTTGATAAAATATTCACGAACATTTCGAAATTTTACGACGTTCCTGAAGTTGTTCCTCCACTCGGATTCTCAGAGCATAACTCAGTTTTACTAAATCCACTGAATCATCGTAGGAACTCACGGTCCTTCCGAATGGTTAGGGACGCGCGTCCCTTCAATCGGAGGTTAATCACTGAAGCCCTATCCAGCTTTAACTGGTCTCCAATGTATCATCTAGGCTCTTGTGACGAACAGTTCCAATATTTCTCTTCTCTTGTTGATGGTATTGTTGATAAATATCTCCCGCTGAAGCGTATTAAATCTGATAGCAGCGATAAGCCCTGGATTACTCCGGAGATAAAAAGATTAATATCGAAACGCCAAGTGACCTGGCGCAGAGGAAACAAGCCTATGTTTCGATTCTATAGGAACAAAATTAATAGCTTGTGTAGGCGTGCTCGCTCAAAGTATTATACGAACAATGTCGCTAATACCACTCAGTCGAATTCACGGAAGTGGTGGTCCGCGGTCAAAGATATCGCTGGCCTTGCCCCATCTAAAAACGTTTCCACACTGGTGTACAAGGGACAGCCTTATTCCGGTTCGGCTCTGGCTAACCTGTTTTACGACAAGTTCGTTGCCGTTGGGAATTCCCTGCCTTCGCTTGCTTGGACGCCCATCGAAGTCGGTGATTTTCTTCCCGACTTTTACATTTCAGTCGACGACACCGAGAAAGCATTACAATCCGTCAAGTCCTTTTAAGCTGCAGGTCCTGACGAAATCACGTCTTGGTTCCTCCGTGGAAATTCCTCGTTTATATCGTCCGTCAGCATCCATATTTTATTTGCCTCTTCATGATATGGTTGTCCCCCATCCCTGTGAATTCTGCCGATGTCATCCCCCTGCAGCAAGCCTGCTCTGATGGATGAATTGATTTTCGACCGATATCGCTCGCGCACGCCAATAGTAAGAAAGATTACCTGGAGTCATTTCCATAACTAGCTCTCTTGCAGTCAAAACGCGACATTTTGATAAGCTCCCATTAATCGGATCCATCAGAGATCAACACCTGCATGGATCACACCATCACATAAATGAATGGAAGGCGGAAGCGATGACCAAACCTGAGCCTGGATACGGATATGCATACTGAGCATTTCTAATTTCTTCATCAACATCGATTTCAACATTCTGATGCGTGTACAATTAACATGCGTGTACACCTCTACTAATTAACTGACGAAGTCAGAGACTTAGAAGTTGGTCAGATTTCTCTGGTGGCGAAGACTACGAGTTGGAGAAGCAACCACGGAGGAGTCCCCCAGGCCCCCCTCATCATGGTGAGGCCCCCTCTGACCTCTCATCACGGTGAAATTTGACTCCAAAAAGACGTCTCCGACGATTATTAGAAATTAGGGTCAAGAACACCTCGGCCAACTCGGGTGTACAAAGAAGGAATCAAGCCATCTCCTAAATAGGTTTCTGAATGACAGGGAGAGAATCTACAACAAACCGTGTTGGGTTCTCTCCCCTTGATCTTGGGACTCTTCCGCCGATCACCATTGACGGTCATGATATATCTGTGGTCCCGCATGCTAAATTACTTGGTGTCATGATCTCGAAAGATCTTAAATGGATCGAGCACGTTGACTATATCTGCAAGAAAGCTTCGAAGCGGTTGTATGCCTTAAGATTACTTAAGAGATCCTCTATTCCAGCGTGCAAGTTAGTCCGGGTTTATACTACCTGCGTTCGACCAATTTTAGAGTTTTCGTGCGAGGTATGGCACTATAGCTTGGCGCAATACTTGAGCGACGAGATCGAGAGTATTCAACGCAGAGCCCTTCGTATAATCTTCCCTGATCTCAAATATGAAGATGCGTTGGTACGCGCTGGGGTGGTGTCACTGTTCTCGCGGAAAAAGACCATTTGCGAGAAACTTTTCGTTCAAATGTGTGAAGAAACATCCCATAAACTCCATTCTCTCGTTCCCCCAAGACATAAAACTGGATATTCTCTACGTAATGATAATTGTCTTTCAATACCAAAGCATTGGACAAGTAGGTTTGCTAATAGTTTTATTATGGCCGGTAGTAAGGCCTACAACTCTAGTTTTAAATAATAATTGTTTGGCTACATTTTTAACTAGAACTATCAAAATTAACAACGTGTAAATAAGGAGTGTTTGTAGTCATTTTTACTCATATGCATGTAAACAAGTGTAATTCAGTTTTCAACTGCAAAATTGGTATCTTTTGAATAAATTGAAATTGAGCAACAAAACATTATTTCAGCCATGTGCCAATTACCTGAGCCTCATACGAGCTTTGAACTCACGCCATTTAGTTTACCAGAGTACTGCTCTGCCCTGAGCTAATGAGGCATAACTTTTGAAGACAAATTTATCAGCAAAAATATTGATTCACCTGATGTGTAACAGACAGATAATATTATAGGACGGGGAGGCAAAGGTTTCAAGAATGCTTCATTACAAGTTATTAGCAGTGAAAATGAACAGGTCATTAGAATTAGGTTTGATGCTTTTTATGATAAGAGGTACAGGGACATCCGCCTCATTAGCTCAGTGGTCAGAGCACTAGTCTTGTAAACCAGGGGTCCAGAGTTCGAGTCTCTGATGATGCTTATTTCTAAACCATCATTTAAATTTTAACTATGAAAATATATGTCATAAACTTCATGCTTCAAACTTTATTTCATGGAATAAATATTCTTCTATTTCAAATGAATTTCAAATATTTTTACCTGTACTTTCAGAAATTTAATTTACAAAATTCGAAATTTTGATAGGTAATTGCTTGTTTATGTTTGGAAGAAAATTGTATATAAATTATCTGCGAATGCCTCATTAGCTCAGGGGTTAGAGCACTGGTCTACTAAACCAGGGGTCAAGAGTTCAAATCTCTGATGAGGCTTCGATTCTCTAAAACCAAATTGCATGAAGCTTCGTGAATATTTTCCTCCAACAATTTGAAAGAACAACAAAACATTCTTTCAGGCATGCGGCTTTTACCTGAGCCTCATATGAGATTTGAACTCACGACCTTTAAGTTTACGAGACTACTGCTCTGCCACTGAGCTAATGAGGCATAACATTTGAGGACAAATTTGTAAGCGAAAATCTTGTGTCACCTAATGTGTAACAGACAAATAATATTATAGGACGAGGAGGCAAACATTTCAAGAATGCTTTATTACGAGTTAATACCAGAGAAGATGAACTGGTCATTAGAATTTGGTTTGATGCTTTTTATGATAAAAAGTACAGGGATAGGTTCCTCATAGCTCTGTGATTAGAGCACTGGTCTTGTAACTCACGGGTCCAGAGTTCGAGTCTCTGATGAGGCTTATTACTAAACCATCATCTAAATTTTAACCATGGAAATATAGTGTGATAAACTTCATGCTTCAAACTTTACTCCATGGAATAAATATTCTTCTATTTCAAATAAATTTCAAATTTCTGTACCTGTACTTTCACAAATTTAATTTATAAAATTCCAAATTTTGATTTGAAATTGGTGGTTAAAGTTTGGAATAAAATTGTATATAAATTATCTCATAACAAGAAACTACTGTATCTCAAGATCAATGTTATATTAAAAACAATAACGGAAATTAATGCGAAATTGAAGTAATAATACATTTTTTGATGATTTGCAGTTTCAACCCATAGAACATTTACGCACGCAAATGCCCCATTGGATCAGGGATTAGAGCACTGGTCTAGTAAACAAGGGTTATGACGAGGCTTCAATTCTCTAAAACCACATCGCTTAACAGCGTCGTAAAGTCTTTTCGTCCACCAATTTGGATGGACAACGAAACATTATTTCAGGCATGCGCCAATTACCTGAGCCTCATTTGAAATTTTACCTCACGACGTTTTGTTTACGAGACTACTGCTCTGCCCCTGAGCTAATGAGGCATAACCTTTGAAGACAAATTTATCAGCAAAAATCTCGATTCGCCTAATGTGTAACAGACAGATAATATTATAGGACGAGGAGGCAAATGTTTCAAGAATGCTTCATTACGAGTTATTAGTTGAACCGGTCATTAGAATTTGGTTTGATGCTTTTTATGATAAGAATTACAGGGACAGGCGTCTCATTAACTCGGTGGTTAGAGCACTGATCTTGTAAACCAGTGGTCCAGAGTTCGAGTCTCTGTGCCACTGAGCTAATGGGGCATAACCTTCGAAGACAAATTTGTAAGCGAAAATCTTGATTCACCTAATGTGTAACAGAGAGATAAAAGGGAGTTTACGATCTACGACGCGACCAGCTCGACGACGCGTCTGCAAAACAAAGATATACGTCCTGCACGACAAAAAGGATGAATAAGTTGTGGTCCCAGGGGTTTCCTCAACAGCGTTGCCATTCTTATCACATCGTCAAATGAGGAATTTTCACGTCTTGCGAGTGATATGAAAGCTGATTTGGTCATGAGAGGTGTTTTAGCCTAATTTAAACGTTTGTAAGGTTGTTAAAACATGCTTTAGACAATTAAAGCAGTATAGTTATTTCCTCCGGCTTATGTCAAGCATAAATTAACGTGGCGTCGTCGCGCTGACCGCGTCGTAGTTCGTAAACTCCCTAATATCATAGGACGAGGAGGCAAATGTTTCAAGAATGCTTCATCATTAGAATTTGGTTTGATTCTTTTTATGAAAAGAAGTGCAGGGACAGGTGCCTCATTAGCTCAGTGGTGAGAGCACTGGTCTTGTAAACCAGGGGTCCAGAGTTCGAGTCTCTGATGAGGCTTATTAATGAGGTCTCTTTTAACTACGAAGATATAGTGTCATAAACTTCATGCTTCAAACTTTAATTCAAGGAATAAATATTTTTCTATTTCAAATAAATTTCAAATTTCTGTACCTGTACTTTCACAAATTTAGTTTATAAAATTCGAAATTTTGATTTGGAATTGGTAGTTAAGGTTTGGAATAAAATTGTATAAAAATTATCTCATAACAAGAAACTACTGTATCTCAAGATCAATGTTATATTAAAAACAACAGCGGAAATTAATGCGAAATTGAAGTAATAATACATTTGATGATTTGCAGTTTGCAACCCATAGAACATTTACGCACGCGAATGCTTCATTGGATCAGGGATTAGAGCACTGGTCTAGTAAACAAAAGTTCCGGAGTTCAAATCTCTGATGAGGCTTCAATTCTCTAAAAACAAATCGCTTAACAGCGTCGTAAAATACTGCTGCTCTGCCCCTGAGCTAATGAGGCATAACCTTTGAAGACAAATTTATAAGCAAAAATCTTGATTCACCTAATGTGTAACAGACAGATAGTATTATAGGACGAGGAGGCAAATGTTTCAAGAATGCTTCATTACGAGTTATTAGTTGAACCGGTCATTAGAATTTGGTTTGATGCTTTTTATGATAAGAAGTAGAGGGACAGGTCTCTCATTAGCTCGGTGGTTAGAGAACTGGCCTTGTAAATTAGTGGTCCAGAGTTCGAGTCTCTGTTGACGCTTATTAATAAACCATTATCTAAATTTTAACTATGGAAATATAGTGTCATAAACTTCATACTTCAAACTTTACTCCACGGAATAAATATTCTTCTAATTAATTTCAAATTTCTTTACCTGTACTTTCAAAAATTAAATTTATAAAATTAGAAATCTCAATTTGGAATTGGTAGTTAAGGTTTGGAATATAATTGTATATAAATTATCTCATAACAAGAAACTACTGTATCTCAAAATTAATGTTATATTAAAAACAACAACGGGAATTAATGCGAAACTGAAGTAATAATACATTTGATGATTTGCAGTTTGCAACCCATACAACATTTACGCACGCGAATGCCTCATTAGCTCAGGCGTTAGAGCACTGGTCTAGGAAACAAGGGGTCCAGAGTTCAAATCTCTGATGAGGCTTCGATTCTCTAAAACCAAGTCGCATAACAGCGTGGTAAGTCCTTTTCAACCACCACTTTGGATGAACAACAAAACATTATTTCTTGCATGCGGCCATTACCTGAGCCTCATGTGAGATTTGAGCTCACGACCTTTAGTTTACGAGACTACTGCTCTGCCACTGAGCTAATGGGGCATAACCTTCGAAGACAAATTTGTAAGCGAAAATCTTGATTCAATTAATGTGTAACAGAGAGATAATATTATAGGACGAGGACGCAAATGTTTCAAGAATGCTTCATTACAAGTTATTATTATTAGAGAAAATGAACTGGTCATTAGAATTTGGTTTGATTCTTTTTATGAAAAGAATTGCAGGGACAGGTGCCTCATTAGCCAAGTGGTTAGAGCACTTGTCTTGTAAACCATTAGCTAAATTTTAACGACGGAAATATAGTGCCAAAAATTTCATGCTTCAAACTTTATTCCATGGAATAAATATTTTTCTATTTGAAATGAATTTCAAATTTCTTTACCTGTACTTTCACAAATATAATTTCTAAAATTCGAAATTTTGATGTGGAATTGCTAGTAGGTACTCAGATATCAAATCTCTGATGAGGCTTCGATTCTCTAAAATCAAATCGCATAACAGCGTGGTAAATACTTTTCCTCCACCACTTTGCATGAACAGCAAAACATTATTTCAGGCATGCGCCAATTACCCGAGCCTCATGTGAGATTTGAACTCCCGACCTTTAGTTTACGAGACTACGGCTCTGCCCCTGAGCTAATGGGGCATAACCTTGAAGACAAATTTATACGCGAAAATCTTGATTCACCTAATGTGTAACAGAGAGATAATATTATAGGACAGGGAGGCAAAGTTTTCAAGAATGCTTCATTACAAGTTATTTTAGCAGAAAATGAACTGGTCATTAGAATTTGGTTTGATTCTTTTATGATAAAAGGTGCAGGCACATCCGCCTCATTAGCCAAGTGGTTAGAGCACTTGTCTTGTAAACCATAAACCATCATTTAAATTTTAACGACGGAAATATAGTGCCAAAAATTTCATGCTTCAAACTTTATTCCATGGAATAAATATTTTTCTATTTGAAATGAATTTCAAATTTCTTTACCTGTACTTTCACAAATATAATTTCTAAAATTCGAAATTTTGATGTGGAATTGCTAGTAGGTACTCAGATATCAAATCTCTGATGAGGCTTCGATTCTCTAAAATCAAATCGCATAACAGCGTGGTAAATACTTTTCCTCCACCACTTTGCATGAACAGCAAAACATTATTTCAGGCATGCGCCAATTACCCGAGCCTCATGTGAGATTTGAACTCACGACCTTTAGTTTACGAGACTACGGCTCTGCCCCTGAGCTAATTAGGCATAACCTTTGAAGACAAATTTATACGCGAAAATCTTGATTCACCTGATGTGTAACAGAGAGATAATATTATAGGACAGGGAGGCAAAGTTTTCAAGAATGCTTCATTACAAGTTTTTAGCAGTGAAAATGAACTGGTCATTAGAATTTGGTTTGATACTTTTTATGATAAAAGGTACAGGCACATCCGCCTCATTAGCTCAGTGGTCAGAACACTAGACTTGTAAACCAGGGGTCCAGAGTTCCAGTCTCTGATGATGGTTATCGCTAAACCATCATTTAAATTTTAACTATGAAAATATAGTGTCATAAACTTCATGCTTCAAACTTTATTTCATGGAATAAATATTCTTCTATTTCAAATGAATATCAAATTTCTTTACCTGTACTTTCACAAATTTAATTTATAAAATTCGAAATTTTGATGGGTAATTTCTAGTTAAAGTTTCGAAGAAATTGTATATAAATTATCTCATTTGCAGAAACTACTGCATCTCAAAATCAATGTTATATCAAAAACAACAACGGGAATTAATACGAAATTGACGCAATAATACATTTGATAATTTGCCGTTTTCAACCCATACAACATTTACTCGCGCGAATGCCTCATTATCTCAGGGGTTAGAGCACTTATCTTGTAAAACCAGGGGTCCAGAGGTCAAATCTCTGATGAGGCTTCGATTTCTCTAAAGCCAAATCGCATAATAGCGTCGTAAATACTTTTCCCCCAACAATTTGGAAGAACAACACAACGTCATTTCCGGCATGCGGCAATTAACTGATCCATATTTATATTAAAAGTTCATGCTTCAATTTCAAATTTATTCACTGGTAATTTCGCAAATTCAATTTATTAAATTCCAAATTTTGATCTGGAATTGCTAGTTAGGTTTCGAATAAAATTGTATATAAATTATCTCATTGCCAGAGACTACTTTATCTCAAAATCAATGTTATATCTAAAACAACAACGGGAATTAATACGAAATTTACGTAATAATGCATTTGATATTTTGCCGTTTGCAACCCATAAAACATTTAGCCTCGCGAATGCATGGCTCATTAGCTCAGGGGTTAGAGTACTGTTCAGGTGTCCAGATTTCAAATCTCTGATGATGCTACGATTCTCTAAAATCAAATCGCATAATAGCGTCGTAATTACTTTTCCTCCAACAATTTGGATGAACAAAAAAACATTATTTCAGGCATGCGCCAATTACCTGAGCTTCACGTGAGATTTCCACTCACGACTTGTCGTTTACGAGACTACTTCTCTGCCCCTGAGCTAATGAGGCATAACCTTTGACGACAAATTTATAAGCGGGAGTCTTGGTTCACCTAATGTGTAACAGACAGATAATATTACAGGACGAGGAGGCAAATGTTTCAAGAATGCTTCATTACGAGTTATTAGAAGAGACAATGAACTTGTCATTAGAATTTGGTTTGATGCTTTTTATGATAAGAATAACAGGGACAGGTGCCTCATTAGCCAAGTGGTTAGAGCACTGGTCTTGTAAACCAGGGATCCAGAGTTTGAGTCTCTGATAAGACTCAAATAAATATTCTTCTATTTCAAATGAATTTCAAATTTCTTTACCTGTGGAATTGCTAGTTAAGGTTTGGAATAAAATTGTATATAAATTATCTGATAGCCACAACAACAGGGGTTAATAGGAAATTGACGTAATAATATATTTGATAATTTCCCGATTGCACATTAGTTAAGGGGTTAAATTCAATATGGCGTTGCATAGAAGGAGTGTCGTGGATTTCTCTCCTTTTCAAGTTGATAAAACAGCATTGATAAAACATTTAGCAATGCTTCCCAATGGTTTTAAAATTTTGATGAAGTCATTTTCTCTGTTGTATCTCTTTTTATGCTTTGAAAACAAGCAAGTTCACTCTTTTTAGAAAATACCATGCATTAATATTCCCCAAGTTACGTCCGCATCATTTGTTTAAACTAAACAGAAACAGATTAAATACTTAGCTATACAAGGTTAGGTATAACATTATCGTTCATTGCAGTATTTTTAGTACTCATTTGAGCCAAGAATTTGATATAATTTAATTAAATCGAAACATGCATTTCAAGAACAAAAATTATACAACATATTTGTAGACTTTTCCATACTTTTTTTATCATTTTATAAGACTGATATATAAATACAGGATTACTTGTGTTAAACACATGGTATAAATACAACAAATTTACTTTAATTATTATTCTAGAGTTTGTAAACACACCAGGTCTAATTCACATAAATACTGTTAGTTTCTTGAAAAATGTTTGTATAATCATGAAATTTGACTAACATTACTAAGTTCACTAGGAATGATTGATAGTAAGCACTGACGTAATGACCTCAGAATACTGTTTTGAAAAAAGTAAGCACCTTCGCCATACAGAATGTCAATGTGTGGCCATTTCCTCATAATTGAGAGCTTACATAAAAAAAGCATTTTATGTGAATATTATATTTTCAAAGATCCAAGATGATTAAGAGGAGATTTTTTACAAACTCGCGTATTGGGCGCTCAAAACCAATCAGATTGCCGGAATGCAGAAGTCGGAATGACAACATGGCGGCCTCATTCCATATCGTAAATTTTATCACTGCGGTTTTTAGCGCAAATAACCACTCGATGATAATAAAATTTTGGTATAAAAATAATCTATTTGATCTTCAAGAAGGAAAGAGTTTTTATACAAGATAGAATTGACAATAATCAAAGAATTACAAGCGATGTAATGTCATACTGGCGTTTGTTTTGATTGCAGTGTCACAGAACCATGGAAGGTATGGTTGTAATTTTGCTGATTTCTTATCTAGTTACCTGCTTCTGATCAGACTAAATGATAATATATAACAATGCTGGGATATTTTACTTTCAGCAATCATATTTTGAGGAAAATTTGAGTTACAAACGATTTCAATATTTACTATTTCCATAAAAAAAGAGATTAAAACCAGCAATTTTGGCTGTATCTTTCAAAGTAACTGGAAATATTGTACTGCATTGTATATACTGTTTCATAAGATATACTTAATGCCAAAAATACAACAGTTTCAAAATCCAAACACCAAATTGGGTTGCAAATATATTATAGTTCTTGCCAAATTTGGCATTATTTGGACAGTATTAGTCCATTGCAAGAACTAGATTTCAGCAGTTGTAAATTATCCTAAAACTGCTTCTGATCAAACTGAAATGCCTTTTACAATAGACTCTCGGTCTGATAGTAGGCAAAAACAATTATTTGCTGAAAATTGGAGTGGTCGGTCCAAAGTCTATTTTCAACATTTTAAAAATCAATCAGAATTACAATATTCATAGTGTGTATTTACTGAACAGCCCAATATTTGTAACCTGTTTTTGGAAAGTAAAGTGAGATGTTGTGCTTCAAGTCATATAGACATATCCCTTAGTCCATTTTTCACTATCAGCACTGATTAAAAGCTGTTTGAACATTCTTTATTCCAGAAATCCATATGTTTTTATTTAAGTACTATATGGTTAAAATGGATTTTAGTGATCTGCTCCTTAACCTAAAGCATAACAGTTGCAAATCAGCCCAGAACTGTTTCTGATCAAACTAATTTATATTTAAGGATAGAGTCTGAGTATATAGGTTTGCAAAAAATATAATTTAATTCAAATTGGAGTGGTAGGTCCAAGGTCGTTTTTTAACATTTTTAAAACCTATCAGTATTTCTGTCAATGTTTACAATGTACTGTTTACTGACAAAACCAACATTTATATATTATGTCCCTTTCAAATATATTTATATACTATACTTCGAACTATGTAAACACAATTTTTAGCCATTGTTTTCTATATCAAGCATATCAATAACTTGTTTTGGAATGTTTTCAATAAAAATTTAGAGGTTTTATATTTTATACATATTTGTCAAAATGCAGATTATTGCTGTACATGCAGCCCAATCTAAATTTCAACGACCTAAAATCACCCCGGAACTGTTTCTGATCAAACTAATTTATATTTAAGGATAGAGTCTGGGTATGTAGGTTTGCCAAAAATATAATGTAATTCAAATTGGAGTGGTAGGTCCAAGGTCGTTTTTTAACATTTTAAAAATCGACCACAATTACAATATTGAAAATAAGTTCCATAAGAGGGGATATGCATGTCACTCTAAACTTAAGTACCGTAATGTCATGGCCTAAAGGTTGCGCATAAAGGCTGACATAAAGGCTGACATAAAAGGGACCTTTCGGAATTTTGAAAGGCATCAGTTTCCACAGTTAGTTGAAACCAAGAAGGTGCAATTCAGCTAATGGATTGAAAATTAGTGACAAGGCAAATTGTAGTGTGGATAACCCTTTGATGTGCAAAACTCTTTCCTGAAGTCATGAGTAAAAGAGGGCTATATTAAGGCTATCCTATGTTTGGCTTAGAGTAGGACGTCAGCATTAAATTGCAGCTGTTTAAAAATTGCACAACCGCCACATCTGAACTAATTTGTTTCGTTACACAGTCATTATAACCTATATTTTATGTACATGTTCAAAACACTTTCAAATGAAGTGCATACATTTTAATAAAAACTTGACTTTTTTCTTTTTTTTAGATCACTAGGGCATGGGATGAAATTGTACTGTCAACATGTCATTAGTACCGACTGCTCCATCATCATATATATGGAAGACAGTCTCCTAGCACCATTGCCCACCAAAGTTGAATTTGGTTATATGATATTCCTTGAATTAAAACTATTTATGTCCAGAATATCCAGTACTGAGTGAGTGACCATTAATTGCAATTTGTAATTGTAATGTAAATGTGATATACTGATACTGTAGGCCTATATACTTTAGCCTGGACAGTTAGCTATTTCGTTTATTCCAACTGTTGCTGGTTGTGTAAAGATAGATTAGCACTAATCCTGGGTTAAAATTCAATCAATTTTTGTTTGTGTTTCTGCAGCATTTGCAACATCTGCCAGTTACTAGTCGCTAGGCAAACTTTTATATAAATTACCTAGGTTTAAGCTGATCACCTTTCAAACAACCAGCATTTGGTTTTATTTTTTGCCAAATTGAAAACTGCCTTAAAGCCATTAAGCCGCAATGTGCCCTGACACGCCTTACTTTGCTATAATTTTACACCAGATGATCTGCCCATGTCTCTTGTTAACTCAGTGGTCATTTCCAACAATTTAGCCCATTCATGTGCAATAATTTTCCCTTGATAAGTGTAATGTTTGTCTGGCGATAAACAGAGTAAAATAATAACACAGTATTGCACACTAGGGCACATTGTGGCTTAATGGGTTAAGAAAAAAGTTTTAAATGTACATTGCACTTTATTCACCAAACTAAGGTGATCAACCTTGCCCGTTAACAAGTTGAATATACAGCATTTGTAATAGCATTGGAATTAAATTTTCATGCCCCAATTTCCAGGTGTTTAATGCAAACCTTCCTATAACGCTTTTGCCCCCAAACAATAAGATATGTTAAACGTAGTTAAAAGAAAATAATTTTGTACTAAGATATGTAAAATGTAGTTAAAAGAAAATATTTTTATACTCACCTTTTATATTTTGTATATTATTTTTTGTTTTCTTTGATTTTGATTTTGTATTTTAAGTCCAGTATTTATATTCCACCTGAATTGCAGGCAAATATGACTACCTAAATTTCGGGCTGTTATTGCCAGGTTACTAAGTTTTGAGCAGTTTTTGCAAAAAATACGCGAGTTTGTAAAAAATCTCCTCTTAATAAGAGCCTTTTACTAGACTTGACAGTGTCTTATCAACAAGATGGAAGAATTTATCTGCAAGAATAAACATAAATAATACTAAGCATACTCAAATGAATCTTTAGCTAGCATGAGCGACGAGGATTTAAATGATGATCAAACTGACGACGAAGACTGCATGTGTATACATACATCATATAAGAAAGCAATACCCTAGCTCAGAACTAAAAGGATTTATGAATGCACAATGGAATGAACATTCTACAATCAAACGTTTTGGTAATGATATAATATGTCATTTTACAAGGTGTCCCCCAAAAATGCCCCTCCAATCATATTTTGTCATATTACTATGTTAGCTTTAATAGAAATTTCCAGCTTCTATACTCTATGGTATAACAGTATAGCTAACATAGCAAAACCACAAGATATAGTTGGGGGCTTTTGGGGGGCATCCTGTATGAATTATATTGTGTATAGCAGCTATGCTTGTTGTAAACACAGTCTTGCACACTCTGTTGCTGAGTGTCCCTTCATAGGTTTTCCACACTTCTTACACTGTGGCTTCCGTCTCGGTTGTTTATCATATGTTGCCGCAGATATTTCTTTTTGAGAGGACAGTAATTTATCTTGCTCAGTAGCTGTAAATTTGTAAAAGAGCATGAATTCTGTTAAAAGGATCTTTTTAAGAATTGTGTTGTGTTTTGGTTTGTAGAGTAATCACTTGTTTCACTGTTTTCTGTCGCCTTTCATTTTGTCGCTTCATGGCGTCCTCCCTTGAGATACGATAAGTAAGTTGTGCTGGTTCTTTCTGCCTCTTAGAGATCTCCTTCATTTCATCCTTTGTTATTGTGAGAAGTAGCTTTCTCATTTCAGAGACATGGCCTGAAGTGAGAAAACATGCTAGGATTATCTAAGTGAACAAGATAGTCTTAAATTGACCTCTCAAATTATATCTTTCTAAGTGCACTTGCTGAATAGGTTAAATAGTTGAAAGGAACAGAATAATTTGGGAAGGATAAACCTAGCCAAGTTATTGTTCATTCCCAAAAGAATCTTATTGGTTTTTTTAGGGGTTAACTCATTAATGGAAAAGAGCCCATCTGCACTTCCTTTTGCTTAGATGCAAACTTCTCTTTTCACTTGCCCTTTTGCAGGAATGCAAAAAATATCATTTACTATATCTTGGTGATGAAGCAACCTCACAAACTAGCTCCTCTCCGAACTTGTACTTGGGATAGGTCACCTTCATGTAAACCTCACTCTCTTTGTTTTGCTTGGACTTCCTATTTTGTTGAAATGCATACATGCTAAAATGTGCCTGTTGATAAAAAGACGACATGTGAATAGGTGAAATATTGGTGGTGGGAATTATGGTTATCAGCATTTACAACCCCCTTGTTGGTGAAAATTTCACCCTTACAAACATTTTATTACTGAGATATTATGATAATTTATTCTAATTAAAAGGATATTAGGCTCTTCTAACTTTTGGGATTAATGGTTGATCTTTTGGGGATTAACATTTTTGGACAATAATGTATGGGCTGTTACCTGCAGTATGTTCCCCATCCAAAAAAAGCTCAAGATCTTGGGATCCCAATGATTAAGGGTTGCATGGAAGCCTTCCAGGCAACTAGTTTGAGCCTCAAAATATATCTTTTGTATATCATTGATGTAGGTTGACTTGGTGACAATGGCATTAAGTTTTTCATATGGTTTGCTGCCTAGAAATGTAAAAATTTAAATTTTAAAGTGACATCAAACTATATAAGTTTTAAATATCTTATATTTTCGTTCATACAATGCAGTGATTACAATGCAACCTAACTTTGACCCCAAGTTTGCTTCACAGATGGATTGAACTAGTCATCCAAACAGTGAAGCACAAACTTTGCCAAGGTTAGAGCTTTGCATGTAGTCTAAGTGTAAAAATGATTTGTCATTAGTAAAACTTACTGCGTTTGAGCCATCTCCTTTCCTCCAGTTCTTCATGGGCGCATTCTTGTACAGCTTATCAGGGTGGTCATCATGTACATTGCATACATGGTACGTTATTTAGACAGGGTAAAATATCAAAGCTAGGCACATTGTGCCTTAATGGATTAACAAGGGACATGAGTAGATAGTCAGGTCAACCATTACCGTAAAATATTTTCCCATGTTGTGTAAAATCGTGTGACTTTAAATAAAGTAAAATAGCAAAGTATAGGGTGCATTGCTCTGGTTTAATTTGTTGATCTTTCACTTTAGAATTTACAGCCACGTTAACGTTTGTTAATAATGAGAAACTGCAAAAGGATTTTGTGGAAAATATCCAACAATGATAAATTTAGCCTAATATATACTTAATTCAGTCTGGTGTGTATAAAAAGCAGCACAACACCCTACAGCAAACAGTGTTAAGCAGGAGGCAGATAGAGTATACGTAAGGTAGTGGATGTAAAGAACCATGCCCTCAAAGTTGTATCTACTCTTTTCATAGAATTTCACATTCAGAAGATTGAGATTTTACTTGAACTTTTATTGACAGAGTTCTGTTGGATTATTGTGTCATGCTATTGTAATCTTTCATTAATTGGTCTTTAATTTGAATTGATGTTTTGCTTCCAGCAAGGTAAGCGAAATTATGTTATTAATAAGTTATTTCATTAATCGCTAATGCCAGTTAATAGCAATTTTAGTTCGTAGATCGTAAGGATTGAGGCGCGGCTTAAAAATGTCGATTATGGAATGACGCTTCATATTATTGCAATATGTGTACAAGTTACAAATTACAAGATAAGAATTTCAATTATCGATCTAAATTAAGAATAAGCAAGATTATAAGTTATATTATATATCGAACGTGTGGTGCCAGTGTAGGTAGCGTCTATACAATAAGCGTTGGGATTTTAGGATCAATCTACCTAAAAAAACAACGAAAACTTCGACGTTTCGAGAGCAGCTGGGTTTTTTTTTGGGTTTTTTTACAAACTTAGCCATTAGGCAGGTTAACCCTACAGAGCTTATTGCTCCATTTACAGGGTTCCTAAATACAAACAATAATACATTATTTACAACACATTTTAACCACAAGACAACGAACGACACACGTGACACTTAACACGTATACTTTTAAACGTTTGTGGAGCATCAATATCATATATTTGTTAAGTCATGGTATGATAGTAAGTCAACAGGTAGGATTTGAATTGGCCAATAGTAACGCCTGCTTCTCGGATATGTGGTGGTAGAGAGTTGAAGACTCCAGGAGTCCTATTGTAAAAACTGTTCTGAAAGGTTAAAGTGTTAACTTTGACGATTTTTAATGTTACACTGTTAGTTGTGGAACGCCTGGTGTTACGATCATTTGATAGTAAAGCAATCTGGGGGTCATTCAATTTAATTACCTTAAAAAGGTATACTAAGTCCAGGTACTCGTGCCAGTAGGACAAAGGAATTCGTCCTGTTTTTAGTAATCTTTCCTGGTAACTGGTTTCAGATCTAAACGGCAGCGATAGAATGAACCTGGTTGCACGTCTTTGAACCTTCTCGACTTCGTGGAATAATGATACAGACTGCGGGGACCAGACTTGCGAGCTGTAAGTGATACGACTTCGTACTAACGTTTTATATAATGCAGTACGTGTACGTGGATCATGCATGTTGAGAGAGGACCTTCTTACAAACCCAAGCATTTTGTTTGCTTTCGCACATACAGCGGACACTTGGTGGTTCCATTTGAGGGAAATTTTGGCCCACAATAATCTTTCCAGTCCGGGGACGAGTATGGAGGCAGAGAGTGAAGAGTTGTGTCTACTCTTTTCATAGAATCTCGAATTGAGATGACTGAGATATTACTGTAATTGATCTTTTATAGACAAACTTCTGTTGGTTTATTGTGTCGATATTTCATAACGTTTGAATTGATGTTTTACTGCTACTGTAGCAAGGTAGGCCAATGTTATCGATAAATTATTTCATTAGCTCGTTAACATTTAACTGCTCGACCCCGATCCCATTCTTCACTGTTTTCAAAGGCAATTGATCGCAAAAATGTGAATCTTAGAAATCCCAAAGGCGCAAGAGAATTGTAAAATTTCGTGTCCCTGAAATGGTATTTCACGTTTTATAGCATTCAGTAAGTTATAAAGATCGTAAAACACACAGTATAGACTGCACACTTCAGCACTATATAGTCTATATAGAATAATGGAGGTTGTTATGTGTTTTTGACCAAAGTTCTTCTTTATTTTGGCGGGCAGTCACATTCTTTTGTCATCTTTGACAAAATTACAGTAGAATTATCGAATGGCCAAGTTGGAAAGAAATTCTATAAGCTAGCTCATTAACGTCACTTTTCTTTGAGCAGTTCTTCAACTAGACTATATGGCTGCAGAACGGTGAAAAGATATTTTTTTTTCTTTCATCAAACAGTTTTCAATTTTCAAGCTATATCGCTTTATTTCCCAATAAATCAATGAATTACAGGTTTTCCTCATCTTTTCGTTTTCTCTGAGACGTTTCTATTTCCGAATAGATGTCTAAATTTTCTGAATATTAGAAATTCTGAAATCCACCCCCAATCCACTACCCCCATGCGCAATACCCCCTTAGCTACGGCCCTGACAACAAGATCTATTGATAATTAATTAAATAAACTCATGGGCGACAGTCAATTAAAAAATTCAGGGAGACGAAGCCAGCAACAAATGATAATTTTATTATAACTTAAATAGTTATAGATTAAATACTTATATATATAGTCTCATAGATGTCCAAAATTGAGGGGATGCGTCCCTCCCACACAGGATTGATGCACCTTAATAAACTTGCGAGTACTCTATGTATATTATAATTTTTACTGAACTAAGCTTTCATTTCGTTAAGCTCAAGACTTCATCTGAGCTACTAACTAAAATAGATTAATCGATCAAAGTACCGGTTATAATTCCATGACACGCAATCACGAATATTTCTCTTTGATCTTGACCCCAATCCCGACCCAATCCCTAACCCTAACCCTATTTCGTGCGTGTCATGGAATTGTAACCAAAGACCTGTACAATTTTGGAAGGGATTTTTAAGATATAGCTATTTTGTGGTCAATTGCTTCATGTACGCTCTTGATTGTCAGTAAGATACATTGCAAGGAGATTTGCATAGTCCTGCATATAGAGTAAGATTTATTAATTATATAAACTTGTGAGTACACCATGTATAATATTTAATGAGTTTATAGCTTTCGTTTAAAGTCGTCTTTGTTTTGGTATAATGAAAGTTTTTTCGTAACAATGTACCCAAGATATATAAAAGGTGAAAATTTTGAACATGAACTGCGGGAAATATTGAAATATGATGATTTTGTTTTCAATTAGTGGAATTTTGATGGAATCAACTGTTGCCACTCAAAACGTAGCTCGAAATGACGTAAGCACGTCCAGACATCAAGTAATTTTGAAGGTATTCGTTGAAAATGCTTGCCCTTGCCGGACATTTGCACCAACACCGAGACTATAGTAAGTCGTTTCATTTCAGCATCTAAAGTATCCTGAAAATTCTTAAACATCGGATCATCGAATATGTTCAATGCTGCACGAAACTTCCAGCTAAACTTTCGTCGTCCTCGCTATCCGCATTCTGTATACACGAATCGCGAAATTCGGCTGTGCATCCAAATGACGCGTTCTGAGTCGGGCAAAAATCGCAGTTAAAGCAAAACATGTAGCTGTGACTGGATGATTTAAAATATGCGTATTGAAGTATTCAAATGTTCAGTCATGCATTCATTTGACTAAATGCCTCAGTTCTCGGTAATTAACTCTTACTTATTGTTTTGCTTGCAGAACTATATTATTTAAGAGACTTCGTCATTGAGCTTACCGTTGTGTTTGCGTAAAGTCGCTATTATTAAATGGCAGAGTTTCCGTCGCGCAGTTTGTTTTTACGCAATTTCAAGTCAAGTGAGATTCCGTGAAAAACAACATGCATAACAAACATCCACGCTCATTATTTCGTCTTCGACATTTAGAATGGTCCATTTTAAAACTGTCGATAAACAGCCTTCACACGAAGCATACACATTAACGTTTACCAACATACTTGAAATAATTATCCCGAGGAATATGGTAATGTGAGCCAAAGAAATGCCTGCATATTTTAATAAAGAAAACATGCGAAGGCATTGCTTTCTGAATTCCCGCGAGAACGATGTGTGCCGTCGCACATTTCTTGAATCCCAGCGATCAATACCAATATCGTACCCAGTCCCTTGATTGATACCAAAAAATACCCGCTTTTTCGCTTTTTTTTTAGTTGTTTACTTATTTTACGTCGTTTACTCGTTTTTACGTCGTTGTGTATATGGTTTTTCGGTAGATTAATCTAATTGACAGTTCAAATGGCGAATAATGGAATGGTTCAGCTACCTTACAGTATGCTGTACATCAGAACTGGTGAAATCCTACACGGTGGCACACCATACTCAACCACCAATGTCATACGAATTCCCAATAAGTTTACCACCATCGACCAGGTGACGGCTAAACATACTTTTTACTAGACGTCGCGAGGTATGTCATATACAAACGATTTAATTTAATCTATTTGGCTCTATCGGTACCTTCTTTGTCGCAATTGCACTCTCGTCTTTGCAAACAACTCTCTTTTTCCCGTCTCCATCTTTTTGTGCTGCCAGCTACCTGTTCCTCTGTCCGAAGGAAATTTTACAACTTCGGTAAATTAAGAAAGCTATAACCAATAAAACATCTAATTATGTTGATTATATGGGGCACACATTTATTGAGAATACATATATATAGCTGTGCTGTTATCAACACTTTTTTAGTAGAGTCAGCAAATCGGTAAAGAGGGATTTGATGGAGTTGATATTTATTTCATTTGAATTCACCCATATACATAGTATCCCAATAATGGTTAATAGATAAAAATGAGGGCTAGGAACCTAGGTCCCAGAAACCTATATGCGGCCTTTTGGGATAATTATTTCTATTAAAACTTATCAAACTGAATCTTTTGAGATAAGGTATTGGGGTGAATAGTTCATCAGAAATCAATAACAAGGGTTCATTTTTTCTTCTAACAACTTCTTGGCAAGACACAAAGTTCTTGTTATATAACTCAATATCTCTCGACCAATAAAAATTCCGTATTGCCCATGGGTATATACCGTAGAGTAATTTCCCGCTCAGCAGTAACTTGAGTATCAGACCAATATTTCCCTTCTTAAATGCGGGTGGAGGTGAGCAGCCAATCCATACGCCCGTAAGTTGCCATATAATAACAATAGATATTAACCATAATATCTGATAGTAGTTGCTCTTCTTCTACAGTAATACATAACAATCTAGGTATGTATGTGACAATAACATAGAATACCATAGACTATATATTACGACGAAACGCTAAAAGCCCTAAAAACTGAATGTGTACCAGATAGCTTGTATTAGGGTCAAACTAACTCTTTTAATGTATTTATTGAAGGTACAATTACGCACGGAACCATTACTGTGGCAAAAACAACAACAATGGATTTGTGTTTAACGAAGGCTGGGTCGAGTACCAA
Source organism: Trachythela sp. YZ-2020 (assembly GCA_016169945.1). Lineage (NCBI taxonomy): Eukaryota > Metazoa > Cnidaria > Anthozoa > Malacalcyonacea > Clavulariidae > Trachythela > Trachythela sp. YZ-2020. Next base: position 485,548 of record JADLSH010000075.1, read on the forward strand.
TATGTATGACCAGCTAATATCAAAACAAATAGTATTTTTCTTTGTGAGTGGCACTAGGAAACCCATGCGGCTTTTAAATCTACAGAGTTGATCACGTATAAAAAATAGACCAATCAGAATAATTTATGAAAGCAGAAAAACAGGACCTGATATGAAATTCGGCGCACGGGCGAGGGAGAGGAGGGACGAGAAAAGAGATTCAGCGGTTATCTTCACACCACGTACCTTCTAGCGCAATTGCGAAATTTATCCATTTACACATATTAAGACAATGTGGCTTCTGCGGAGGAGAGATTTAAATTTAATTTGTAGGCTAGCAGCAAATCAAAACCGAGATTTTATATATAATGCGTAGTAATGATACTTATATGACATCACGCTGCATGAGGATTTGTGAAGAAGCATGATTATCGTTTGCAGGCGTAATTATTAAATCCCCTTTGATCAAAACACTGCATTTGCATGTAATCTCCAATATCTAACCGAACCGGCCTATTTGAGCACGATACGGATCAACCATTTCAACATTCACACTTTAAATTTTTGAAATTCCGTATGAAAAGTGACGTCATAGGCATGATTATTTGCATATCAAACAACTTAAATATCGCCTTTTATCTCTTTATATGCCTTAAATGTGACCAAATAATGCTTAAGACGAGCTTCCTGGAACTCTCGTCTTAGCCACGCACGATAGAAAAATTGAAAATTGTAATAATTTGTCACAATAATCGCCTTACAAATTACAATACCTAGCAAAATGGTATAAATTCTGAATCCATTCGAAATAATTTTAGTGATTTTTGAGACATTTTCATATTTTGGCGATGCGAGCTAGCTTTAGAGGGTCGCAAAGGGACGACTTTGAAGGTTCCCATTGGCTCTCTCATTTAAATTACACCTCGTCTATGCATCCAATTCATTTAAAGCAACAAATTTCTGAAAATATATATTTTTTAATATTTTTAGTTAAACTCCTTTCGGTCTATTTGAACGAGCAGCAAAATTATACATTTTCGATGCCCGTAAAATCCCATTGGTACATGCATTGGCCAGGAAAGTCTACATGTAATGATTCAACCATTATCCTACCTGCAACCCTGCAAAAAAAACAATTCTTGGGCACTTCAGTTCCAAATTTTCTGCAGCTTCAAACGTTCGTACCACGTTGTGTCACTTATGATCTAAAAATAGCATCACGAAATTTACAAGCAGATTGGAAAACAATTCAAAATTTGTTATTATATGCCAACTTTTTTTTATTTACAACACGCTTATCCATGTTTACAGAGATATTCAAGGCTTAAATGTGTCGAAGAACAAATAATGACCACATTTATTGAGCTTCGCGCTGATTCTCCACAAAAATGAAAATTGTAAACAATACAAAACGCACGTACGCCGCCCAGTACAAATGTAAAGGTAGCTAATGTGATCAAATTTTCTACCTTAATGCATTCCATATGATCAAAAAAGCGGTAATAAATTCATGTCCTACATTAATCCCCAATCCAAACCCTAACACTAACTCCCTAACCGTGAAAGGAATTAGTTTAGGGATTAAATTCGTGTATTGTAGGACATGGAATTATAACAAAAAAGGGTATGTACGGAGAAAATTTTCCCGGGTTTTCGTATTTCCACTTTAGCAAAACGTTATCACGAGTTTCCAGTCAATACTGGAAAACACAGGAACCCGTCATTAAGAATAAAAGAGAAAGATAATTATTGGAAGGTCCTATTTTAAAAAGATAATGCATTGTGTAGCGCACGATAAAAATCGCATGTGTTGCCACCCTTGGAACTGCTGAAAAAAATGCAGAAAAAGGCACGCATTTGATGCCGTTGGACATCAAAAGCGCACAAGAACTAATTTATTTAATTAGCGCAATTGCGATGCCTTGCATAACGCCGTGCGAGATGCGAACAAATGTCAATTTTCTGATTAGCTCAAATAGGAATTAGCCTGGTTTCGAGGTTGCTCAACTGAATCAGTGTTCTGTGAATATCATGGCTGTGTGTTCGTATTCTACGATTGTTGGAGGAAGTTGTGGTTCAAGTGCGTTCAATCCTGCAAACACTGAATGCATTCCAGTAAGTAGTTGTGACAGGCCAATCAATGGTCACATGATACTATTATTAGTGTCAGATTCAACTTAGACAAAGAATCAAAGCTGCTTTTAGCTCGAGCAGATGAGCATACAAGTGCTTTAGTTTGGAAGTAGTTTCCCAAAAATAAATAGCTCGTTTCTTGCGTACTAATAGGTATTTTCGATGGCCATGAAGATTCTAAGAAAGAACTGATAAGACGCCGTGATCAATTTGGTGTTAGGTGGCGGTGCAATAGGAAAACATGTTCATGTCCCACTGAGTGGACCGGCCACAAAGCTTGTCTACCAAAAGGAGACCGTGGAATATCCATGTAGCAATCAAAACAGCTCTATTTCCTTACTAATGTATTTGTTCCAGTTGGCTCTCTTAAGTGTTATGTCTCTATAAAAATTTGCAATCTAATTTATTTATATCTCGGAATTAAAGGGCGTGGGTATGATGCTGCAGTAGTTGGTTTAAGCTTGGCGTGCTTGAAGTTGAGATAAGTAGAATTTTTCCTAAAAAGGCGATTTATATATTTTTCAGCGACTGCCGGAGGTGTAGACTTACTCTCGTTAAATCCAATGCGCAACCTTTTCAAAAACAGCAATCAGAAATTGAACCAGAAGACGATGATCTCCCAGAAGAGTCAAAGGTAAAGATGTGTATGTGAACCTCTCGGTTGATGCGGACAAATCGAAGAATCAGGATCAGCTCGCTTTGCCGCGCTAGTTTTTATTTGCTTTCATATGAGGCGAGGGGCTAGCCCGGCAGACGGAAGCAAAGAAATTCCCGCGTTATTTTTGCGCGAAAGAAAACTTCGTTTTTATTTTGAAAAAAAATAATTTTATCGTCTGCAACTGTTTTAGGAGGCCTATTTTGTTTAGTCCTTGCTTATTTTCAGGCGGAATAAAGCAGGCGCTTTCAAATCTTTTTCGGCCAGCTTAGGGCATTCGTATGAGCCAGGAAAGGGAGGATCTCGCCTCGGTCAAGCGGCAGCCCGGCATGTCGGGCCGTGATATGATAGTTTAAAAATATATGAAAACAATAGATGAGGTGGAATCTCACTACTCACGAGCTGGCGCGGCAAAGCGGGCCAGTCCGGCTCATATGTGTTTGTCCGTGTTACAGGGGTTTCAATCCCTTAATTTACTCTGTTAGCAATATAGTTTTCCGTGAAAACATAACTCTTTATTGAAATTATACGTATTATAAGAGGACTAAATGTGTTATTATATGCTTTTCAGGTTCAGAACGTTACCATAAATTTGGGACAAGATGGCGGCACGCATACATAATTAAAGACCATTAAAATGGCGATTTCTAATAGAAAATAATGAGAGCACATATTAACTCAAATTTTGCTCGAGCGATGATATATTTCTTCTTTGCCAGACTCTATCTGACTTCAGCATAGGCTGAGCTATTGTTATAACTAAAAAATTCTTGTTTTATACGAAAACAAATTACTTCCCTAGCTTGCCATATTTTGTTCTAAAAGCGGCACTATTAGTGTTAGCCATATTAATCTTCTTGCAGGGGCTATATAAATTTGTCAATTTAGGCTACATCATTACGGGCGACGCGAAGTGCCAGACTCGCGATGCATTCTGCTATAATCAACCTACTTTTTGAGCTCATAAAAATCCTTATTTGTCTTTAACGTTGTACTTCCAAAAGCGTTTGTACTTGTTTGATTTTACAATCTTTGTGGTCGTTTACAGGTTAATTTAAATATGCATGCATGCAATATTTGAATGTATTCTAAAGAACACAATGACATGAATAATGTCCCCTTATAGAAATCACTATTTTGTTGTTAAACGTGCGTTGTTATACCTCTGGGAATTTAAAATAGCTTCTAAAACGAACAGCAACACAAAAATGTCAAATAACAAATTCGTCTTACCGTCAGTTCGAGTAAGAATGGTTCAACTGACTGCAGAGCAACGAGGATTTGTCGTAACAACTTATACGTCGCGTTAAATTATTTCGACGAAGGGAAGTAGTAAATACTTCCGCCGTTCATGTACAATTCAATTAAATTCCCAAAGGTATAATAACGCACAAGAGTGATTTCTAAAGGGGGACTTTTTTGGGACACCCTGTATAATCTTCGCATTAGAATATATAATTATATTCGCTAGAATGAATATTTCCTAGAATGAATATTTCCTTAGCTAAACCTAGATGTTACGAACGTTTTATATGGGACTTACAAAAAGTAAATGAGGAAAATCTAGTTAATGCTCTTAATAGTGTACACTGGGATGATATTTTTGTTGATATTGATGCTTTATATAATAGATGGTTGGTCTGCTTTCGACGTATCCTTGAGACGTATGTACCTAATAGGATTGTTGTTGTTCGTCCTCGGGATAAACCCTGAATGAATTCAGAGATTCGAAGAGCTGTAAGGAAGCGAAATAGATTATTGAAAATATTTTGTCGAAATAAGGTTCCCGAGAACTGGGAAGTTTATAGACTTCAAAGAAATTTTACTACATCACTTATACGAAGACGTAAAAAGTCTTACTATAACAATTTGAATAACAAATTGCAAGATCCGTTGTTGGGATAAAAAAAATGGTGGGGGCTAATTAAACAATTTTATGCGAATATACAATTCAAAAAACTGTTCCAATTTTATTGGAAGGTGATTGTTTATTTACTGACCCAAAGGATAAAGCAACTTTATTGAATGATTACTTTTGTAGTCAGAGTAAGCTGTCAAATGCAGATGCACCGTTACCAAATTTAATAGAGTTTCAAAATACTAAGACGTTATCAGTGGTTTTTACTACTGATAATGAAGTTCATGATTTATTGAAAAGTGTTGATGTATCGAACGCTTGTGGAGTAGATGGTCCCTTCGCTCCCTTGCAGTCAGGATTTCGTCCCGGGGATTCCACTGTAAATCAACTCATACGCATGGTACATACAATTTATGAGACGTTAGAGCGTGGTAGAGAAGTGCATATGGTTTTCTTGGACATAAGTAAAGCGTTTGATAAAGTGTGGCATAAAGGTCTCCTTTTTAAATTAGAACGTTTGGGTGTTAGAGACCCACTATTATCCTGGATTAAAAGTTATTTGACAAACAGAAAACAACGAGTAGTTATTGATGGAAACATGTCTGATTGGAAAGACGTTGAAGCAGGAGTGCCACAGGGATCAGTACTTGGGCCTCTGCTATTTCTAGTTTATATAAATGATATTACTGATAACATTCAAAGTACTTGCTTTCTTTATGCGGATGATTCTTCTTTGTTAGAAATTGTAGAAGATCCTCAATTAACTTCAGCCAAACTTAATAGTGATTTAATAAATTTTAGCAAATGGACACGTGATTGGCTTGTCACTATTAATCCTAGTAAAACTGAAGCGGTGATCTTCTCTACTAAGAGAGACAAACCAGTACATCCAGCTTTATATTATGAAAATAATGAAATTAATAATGTCAATAGTCATAATCATCTTGGAGTTACTCTTTCTTCAAACATGTCCTGGAGAACACATATTTTAAATATTCATGATAAAGCTTCAAAGCGACTAAATTTATTGAAAGGTTTGAAATTTAAAATTAATAGAAACACTTTGGATAAGCTTTACAAGTCTCTAATTAGACCTCTTATGGAATATGCAGATGTTGTTTGGGATGGTTGTTGTGAAAATGTTAGTGACTTGCTTGAATCTGTACAATATGAATTTGCTAAAGTGGTCACTGGGGCAATGAAGGGTACTGGGCGCCAAAGGCTGCTAGAGGAGTTAGCATGGGAAAGCTTGAAGTCAAGACGTTCAGTTCACAAACTTGTTTTGTTCTTTAAGATAGTTCACAATTTGACACCAAGTTTTTATCCGATTTACTTACTCTTACGACACAACAAAGATCAGGGTTATTGCTGAGATCCGCCTGTAACTTTAGTTTATTCCAATGTCGTACGGAAAGATTTAAAAAATCTTTTTTTCCTGCTACTACAAGTTTATGGAACACCTTAGACTATGAATTTCGGGATACTCAATCGTTAAGTTATTTTAAAAGTTGTTTGCAAGATTTCTTTGACATTTCAACTTACGAGAAACGCTATGATTATGCACTAGATAGATATAATTCAATTCTTCATACTCGACTTCGCTTGAATTGTTGTGCTTTAAACTACTATCTTTTCAAAATTATTTGTGTGATATCTCCAGCATGTAATTGTGGATCTAATTACGAATCTGTAATTCATTATTTTTTGTACTGTCCCCGATATGCTGCTCTTAGGACTTTTTTGTTAGCGGTCATGGTTGAAATCTTGGGAAATAGTTGGCATCACATGTCCGATTCTTCTAAAACGAAAATGTTTTTGTCTGGATCTGAGAATATGACTTTGTATCAAAACAATGCTATTTTTTTCCATGTACAATTATATACGATACCGCAGCGAATTGTGCGGCAATACAAACAGTTTTGTGATGAAACAGGCTTTAAGCCATTCGGAAAGCACACCATGTTGCGCATCTTCTCTTGTTGTAGTGCAACTGTTAGAAAATCTTTACAAGGTCTTGACTATTTTGCTGCTGAAGGAGAAAGGCGTTCGACGATCTCCAGGGCTTGATTGAACGACTTATGAGAACTGGTGCTGAGAAAGATCTACTGGAACAAAGTAAGAAGGATTTGAAAGAAGCTAAACACTACTTGAAGACAGATTACAAGGTGAGTACAAGGAATTTAGAAACAAAATGGGTCATGTGATGTTACCTTACTCCATACAATTTTTGCCTTAAACTTTATTTCGCGTAGATCTTGCTTACAACTATTGCGTACGACAAGGAAAACAGGTTGTAGACTTTTTATGCGTTTTTAAACCCCACAGCCTTTCGTTGTTGGCGTACGCAACTGTTTAGGTTGTTTGAAAGTTACGCAAGTTGTTTGTGATAGTTGTTGGCAAATGGTGAATCGTGCAAGTTGGCCTATAATATATTAGTATTTGTGGAAAACCCTCTTGCAAAGAAAAAGAAGTGATCGTTTAGTTTTTCCTTTATACGTTCATGACAAAATTTTTACTATTATTTTGCCAATTGTTTCATTTCTAGGTTATATAGCAGAAGAATCAACTGTTGCTGATCACTGCATCACTTACGCTCTAAGTGACAACAAAGAAACCAACTTGAAGAAACCCTGCGCACATGACCACCTTCAATTCTGCGAAGTGTGTGAAGCTTTGAAAATTACTCTTCAAAAGTTAGAGAAAGTTCTGTTGTCAGCTGAAATACCAAATGATGAACGTGACGACCTAATGTACTCATACCAACAAGCAAGAAATCTCATCCGCTCAGGAGCATTAGACAGGATGCGTGCCGCACGGATGTTCTTGTAAACCTCGACAATAGCTCTGTAATGAGAACCCAAGACTGGGCTATGAAGCTACTGCCCCTTATGTACAGAGAAATTCAAACTGACTGGTTTGTCAAAAGGGGTATATCGTGGCACATCAGTGCAGCTGTGATTAAAGTGCAAGAGGTTATGAAGCAACAATCATTCATTCCCATAGCAGAAAACTGTTCCCAGGACAGTCTTGCTGTCATCCGGATTCTTGAGCACACTTTGAGGTCATTAAAACAAGAACATTCAGATATGTTAAAAGTCTACCTACGCCAAGACAACGCTGTTATCATAGTGCGTCCATGCTTGCCAGCTGTCAAGAAATGAAAGATCTGACAGTGATCAGTGTTGCTAGGGTACACTTCAGTGATACTCAAAGAGGAATTGGAAAGGGTCCCTGTGATAGAAAGGCGACAGTGGTCAAGGCACATGGTACGAGATTAGTAGAAGATTGTTATTGTAATAACTAAAGTCTAAAAAGGACAAATTAAGAAATAATACAAAAATTGCGGTATTTTTTTATGTGAAGATTCTGAATTTGTCTCAAATGAATAGAATTGAATGGTTCAAAAGAGGACAAAGAGAGACATAAAGAGAAAATGACTGTTGTTAGAAAGAACATGACAATATATTATATTAATGCAGTATACAGTACTGCCTAGAAGTAACTTAACACCGTGGTTCGGTTGCGGTTCGTGAGGGTAGCGGGTGAGGTTCGTGCGGTTAGCGGGTGTGGTGCGTGCGGTTAGCGTGTGCGGTGCGTGCGGTTTCATGCGCCATCTACACAAGCATACATACACAAGCATACATAAAGCGCCATCTACACAAGCATACATACTAACAATTTGACACAACGGTTGATAAAATGACAAGCTTGTTACACGTTGTCGGCAGGCTTGCTACGAGCTTGTTATAAAGCCAACAACTTGTCAACAATATGTGAGATTTTTACATGTGTAGATAAACCTAGTAACTTTTTGTCATACGCGTATCAGTTTAATAGCCTAGAAAAGGATTTATATAGCATGCAGCAAATTCCGAAATCAACAACGCATTAATCTAACAATATTTTTAAAATTATTATTGTAACATAATAACACATACCTTTTCGTTTGCAAATCAGACTTGTATTATAGTTACGTGTATATGTAACAGAGAGCTGGACATATACGGCATAAAACTCCCAAGGTTATAAACATGCGATAATAAAGAATCGTAGGATGCAGCAGCTCAATCTTGCCGGTGTCACGGTCTCAGCATTCCCCCAGTCTGAGTTATCCCCTTTCATTATCTGCTCATGCGCGAAAACAGCGGACCGCTGAGCACGTAACTAGCTGGCCTGAATGCTCCCCCAGTCTGAGTTATCCCCGTTTATATTTTTGCCTTTTATCTTTGTTTATTTACAAAAAAAAAGACTTTAAAAGTATTCTCATGAAGGCACATTATTGTTAGATATGGTAAGGCCGTTATATATCGTATTATTTCTTTATAAATATGATCACTTTTGTATATTTTTTAAAAGATATAACTCAGACTGGGGAGTATCGAGACTGGTCTGAATGCTGCCCAGTCTGGGGTATCATGGACCCATACTGCAGAGTATGGCAGTTTTCGACGAGATCTCGGGTGTGCAAGAAATAAATTTAGGTGTGCAAGTGTGCAAACCTGCCTAAACTTTAGCCAAGTGTGCTTTAGCTAAACTTAAGTTGGTGTTAATGTTTAAAACTGCCAATGATAGCAACAAATACAAGCTGTGTGGGCATAAATATAGATCAAGTGTGCAAAGTCATTCGACAAAAAAATTATCGAGTGTGTACTTGCCATACTCTGCAGTCTGGGGTATCTCCTGTTATAATTTTTTAAATGAGATCACTCAGACTAGGGAGTATCGAGACTGGTCTGAATGCTCCCCAGTCTGGGGAATCTCCTGTTTTAATTTTGTAAATGAGATCACTCAGACTGGAGAGTATTGAGACTGGTCTGAATGCTCCCCAGTCTGGGGTATCTCCTGTTATAATTTCTTTTTAAAATATATAACTCAGACCGGGGAGTTCGAGACTGGTCTGAATGCTCCCCAATCCTGGGTATCCCCTGTTATAATTTATTTTTAAAAGATATAACTCAGACTGGGGAGTATCTAGATTGGGCTGAATGCTCTCCAGTCCGGAGAATCTCCTGTTATAATTTTTTAAATGAGATCACTCAGACTGGAGAGTATTGAGACTGGTCTGAATGCTAAGAGACCTGAATACAAGACCCTTCCCTTGAGGGGTAAAGTTGTTTCGTGTTAAAATAATAAAGTAGGATGCATTGCAACTCAATGATTAACAACTGAATACTCATTAAAATGATATAAGATTATTTTCCTAATTTTATTTACAATTTTATAGTTTACACATTATGTACAAGTATTTACAAATTATATTACTTGCAATTTTTACAATAAAAAGATGTTTTGCTTGTAACAGTTCTTTGCACCTTCTCACATGATCGATGGAACCAATTGAAACATTTTGGGCACTCGACCATAAAAATACCGTCACTATATGGCATTCTGCTATGGCAGAATAAGTCTACAGTTTCTTCAGTACCAACGTCCACCACACATCTTGATGACTTGACTGGAAATGCATCTATCTCGTCAGATTGAAGACAAAGAGCTGAATGTACTCTCATGACACTTTGATCATATGCTTGTAGACCAGGGTCATCACCATTGCAAAGGCTAACAACAACTGCAAGGGCAAAAAGGCCACAATCTGAACAATCTTTTCGCGGTACCATTGATGGACATTCGACCACCATGTTTGCCAAGCTTGTGTTGAGCAGTGATGCCAAGGAGGTGCAAAATTTCTGTCTATCGCTCTCTGGGAGTTTGGCTGAAAGAGAGTCATAAACTTTAACTCTGTTGCTTTCACAACCAATGTTGGTAACCGTCACCCAGTGATTTCCGCCAATGTTAATGACCTGCACAAAGTCTTCCAATCCTCTCTCTACTTTTGGCTTTTTACTTTGAAAGGCTAACACCGAGTGTAAACCTTTTGCATGGGGAAACTTCTTTGATATTAGCCATTAGGCTTGATCGATATGTCCATCAGTAAGCCAGTAGTCCGCTTGAAGAATTGTTGACACCAATTTGCCAGGCTTTAGATTTTCACTTGGATACAAAATGTGTTTGGGCTTTCTACTTCTTCGTTTGTTGTTTTTGTTGACTGTGTAGGATGGTGGTGGGAGAGTGTTTTCATCTGCTGGTGGCAAGGAGTTGTCATCTACTGCTGGTGGTGAGGTGTGGTTGTCGGGTGGTGGCGAGGGGTTGTCATCTGCTGGTGGTGAGGCGCTGTCGTTGGGTGACAATGAGGTGCTGCCTGTGTCATCTGGTGGTAGCGAGGGGCTGTCATCTGGTGGTAGCGAGGTGCTGTCATGGAGTGGTAGCGAAGTGCAGTCACCTGGTGTTGGTGAGGTGCTGTCGTTGGGTGGCAATTTAATGAGGTGCTGTCTGTGTCATCTGGCGGCGGCGAGGTGCTGTCTTCTGGTGGTGGCAAGGTGCTGTCATCTGGTGGTGGTGAGGTGCTGTCATGGAGTTCACTTGTACTATAGGGTTGCAGTTGGTCATAAGGGACTTTTTTCTTTAAAGGCACAGCACCATCCTTTAAGAAAATAAGAGTTGCCTTTGCATTTTGTCAATTTCTGTCACTCTAAAAGAAAGAGGTTTTAGCATAACCAATATTATATAAAGATTTATTAACCCCGGCAATCCGCCAAGATGCACCGTATTTTAGTATTTACTCTGTCTAATTCTGCCAGTAAATGGGTTAAACCCACAGGATAAAAATTCTAACCCACTAAATGTACAATGCACCCAAATGCATAGCTCCCCTCTTATTATTTTGCCTTGTCATATCCAGACACAAAGCAAGTCAATAAAAGAAATGAAAGTAAACATTCGAACCTTATAACACCCAGCAGTTTAACCCATTAGAGTGCAAGATCCAGGTCTTAGGAGCTGAATGCTTCGTTAGAGTATACCTAAACTGTACTGTAAAGACTCTTCCTGTAACTAGTAAAATTGGCATTAGAGTTAGTAAAATAATAAATTATGTACCTGTATGGCCCTATCCTAATAGGCTCGATCTTTCCACCTTTTCTTGACACGTTTTTCATCTGTTTTTTGAAAACTGTATCCCCAACCTTTATGACAAAGGTTATCACTCCCTTCGCCTCTCTTTTTTCGTATTGTTTTTTTTGTTTCTGCTGGGCGATGTCTATGTTCTTGAGAACCTAAAGCAAAATATATTGTAAAATAATAAATTAAACAAGGAAGTTGTTATTAATTCAGATTGTTTGGCTATAAAACCGCAACACATACCTGTTGGCATGTAGCCTCAGATAATACATTATTTTCCTCTTCTCGTTCATCCAGAAGATCTTCCGGTTGATCTGGAACATGAGAATTGTCCTCCACAACAGTTATCTACAAGATTCTTAAAGTAACTTGTATTGTATATTTTGTGTATTACACATTTTTTCATGCGTAAATTGTTTTGTAAAAACCTATGTACTACAATATCATTAAGCACAATACAACTTACTTTCTCCGGTGAATTTGGATTCCGACAAAACATTAGAAAAAACGGAGTGTACTTAGTTGAAAATTGCTTTTGTGTCCTTATAAAATAAGCCACTTCATCCAAAAAGTCAGACCAATTATTTTGGTATTCGTTGACCAGTTTTCAAAGCCGTTGTTCTAAACCATTTGTTTGAGGATGATAGGCACTGGTGACTGATCTCTTTATTCCAAATTATTTGCACACTTTATCATTAACTTGCGCAACAAACTCTCTTCCTTGGTCACAAAGCAGTCGTGAAGGTGCAGCCCGTCTAAAGATAACAACATCTAAGACTACAGACCCTCCCTTGACCATATAAATCATCTGGTGTTGGACAGAGTCACAGAGTAGTAAAACAAAGTAGGTCGGGTTAATTGGGTGCATTAACTTTATTCTGTTCAAGACAAATTAATGTGGTACCTGCATGTAAATGTCTTGATACATTTTGAAACACCAAGTGCACCACCAAATGGGGTAAAAATCAACAAATTTGGTGAAGTAGTCAGTGAAGGTGCACACATACTTATAGCCATCTGCAGTTGTCGGTAGTGGCCCTACAAAATAGAAATTGAAATATTGTTAGTTAAGAAGCACTCACAAATGATATCACCTTGATTTTGGACATTTTGCTACTTTGTGTAGCACAACAATTACAGATTATACAATTAATATATTATAATAATATGTAATTTGTTCCAGTTGATTTACATGTACATACCAATTAAATATATCCCAACCAACTCCAGAGCATTGTTTATTTTATAGGGATTAGTTCTGGTGCTTGGGTTTTAATTTTCCTGTATATCTGACATTGATGACACGACATAATCTAAACATTAAAATATACAGTTTTTAATTAAATAACTTTGCCTAAAACATACAACAATGACATCAAAATAAATAATACAATGAACTACAGCAAGTAATTACAACATGGAGGGCAACCTCAAAGCCAATTACAGAATTACTGTCGACCCCACCAGTGTTGTAGTCACTTGTCAAGTATCAGATTCTTAAGGTTACACATGACATTTGAATAAAGTATTCTATTCTAATAATATCAACTTACATATTCCTGGATGTCTTCTTTCATTTCGTTCCAATGATAATAACTGGAAACTTTGAATAACGTAGCATTGACACCACTGTGGTCTCCCATTGCATAACTGTGATGGTGATGCAACATTTTTTTTAATTTCATCAACAGTAAGGACAACCTTTTTTCGGACCGTTTCCTTTCCATCCAATGTGTAGTACAACTCATTATCTAGAAATTACAATAAATAATTATGAACATGACAAATATATGAGAAACCATGAGAAATATACCAGCAACAGATGGTACGTACAATGTGGAAAGTCTTATTCCAACCAACTATACTACCAATTATTGCCATGCGGCACGTTTGGTCAAAACTACCTGACAAATGGGGGCAGTTATTGAATAACTAGCTGAAAATTTTAAAGATTTTTAATTAAGTAAAAATTAAGTTGTATCGAATGTGTTCACAAGTGAAGAAAGCAGTACGATCAGCGACAGAAGCAGGGGAGAACTGAGACCACGCGGAAATCTTGTCATGCAAAACCGCTGACGCGCGCATGCGCATGGTAATAGAGGAATGTTGAGACGGGGGAGCATCGAGACCGCTACACCTGCTTTGGCACGGAACTTTACAGTCTTAAACCTTGAAAACATCACAGCCAAACAAGTCAGACCTAGTTTGCTTACTCTACGTATAAAGGAAGTTGTAAAAAAGCAATTAAACTTTTGATAATTTAAGTCAAGTTAAGCTTTAATAGTTAAATACCGGGTTTAGCTGAGAATATTTGACCTCACACATTTCTTATGATAGTCAAATATATAACTATATTTCTATTTACGCAAAGTACTTACTCTAGTGTGTCCAATGTGTATCCATCAATAATCTTTATTGTATTAAGAAAAGCTGCATCAAACTCGTGTCTCAATCTCAGATCTCTCACTCCGCTTATATATATAGCTTTCTTCTCCACAATGATTTTGCTAGCATTTGAAATCCCGTTGAAAAATACACCGTTCATGCAAATATTCGTCTGTTTACGTAAATCTGCATACTGTTTACAAGCTTGGAGTTATCCACCCACGTCTCGGAAATAATAAATACTCATTAGCGCGCCGGGCAACGCCGGTGAATACATGTGTTGAGAATAAATACAAACTTAAAGCTATCTGCTATCAGTATCACTGAGAGATTTATGGATCGAATGTTTCTTCAATATGAGATTTTCAACGAGTTTTTCCCAGTGGGATAAGCCTCCGGAAAAGGTATGTGTTATTGTATCATGATATCTTTGCTTGAATAGTTAAAAGAAAATCTAAAGGTATGAATATTTGCCATATATATTATCGCTGATTACTCTGAATTGTAACTCGCAGTGATATATAGAACATATCATATGGTGATACACAATACTCACAATTATATATCCTTACCCTACTTATACGCTAGCCCGAATAACAACTTCCGTATTTGTATTACGTACGTTAGGCATTCTTGGCAGAGTTTATTGAACTACGTTATGTTATTGTTTGCAATACTATATACCGTATTTACCTCGCATTGTCATGCTATACAAATTACAGTCAACGCGGAGATGCGTACTCAATCATATATATACACCGCTACTATACGCTTGCTCCCTCAAACAAACATAATCTCGTCGATCTGTCAGTCTATTTACAAATATTTTAATTGACTGTCCATATAACAGGTATATGCCAATATGGTAAGAATTATTGCTTCAAGAGTCAGCTTACATTTTTTTTTTTTTTTATTCAACTTCGCCTCAATGGCAGGGAGTCCACAACAGCGTCAGCCAATTACTGTGGCCCCATTGTTAGTTCCTAAGGGTTAGTATTAGAGGGAGGAAACCGGAGTACCCGGGGAAAACCCTCGAAGCACAGGAGAGAATCTCAACTTACATGAGTTATTTGAGCACACTGCCGATCTCATGCGAGTACCAACAGTGACCTCGACCTGTTGTGAAACAGGCTCAACTCAGTGGTAAGAGGCAGCGCGCTAACCGCTTCCGCCACCCGTGCTACCCTAACTACATGACAAAGCTGCATTACTTTTTTATGTTCGCCTATATCAGAACTTTCCGGAACAGTACTACTATTGACCAACGGTTTTACATTATAAATATAAGCGCTCTTTATATATAAATTTCAAATTTTGTTGGCATATCACTAGATTGAATAATAGTTGAAGGGTTTTTGTAGATGGAAATTATCGAGTGTAAATTATATACATTTATTAGACCTAACCAGGAACAGCTGCGAAAAATGCAACTATAGGTCCCTGGCAGGAATTGAATCTGCGGCCCTGCGATTCCGGTGCAGCGCTCTAACCAACTGAGCTACAGAGTCCAGCTGTCGAGCTCTAACCACAAGTTCACGTATATAATTGATAAAATGATGTATTACATACATTACAAGGGTGAATTAAATCTAAGATATATCAGTATATGATAGATGTGCAAGGCCCATATCTGATTTGAGCGAGCATATATTCTTTTTGCCGGTACATTAATCATAAACATAGCTAATCATATGGATTCCTCATCACTTGTGCAACCTTATTCAGTCAAACATGATCGCGAACAAACATGTTCTCCTCTGTCAGTATATTTACAAATAATTTAATTGACTGTCTATATAACAGGTATATGCCAATATTGTAAGAATTATTGCTTCAAG
Source organism: Trachythela sp. YZ-2020 (assembly GCA_016169945.1). NCBI lineage: Eukaryota > Metazoa > Cnidaria > Anthozoa > Malacalcyonacea > Clavulariidae > Trachythela > Trachythela sp. YZ-2020. Next base: position 501,353 of record JADLSH010000075.1, read on the forward strand.
AGTCAGCTTACATTGCATTGTGAAACAAAGTACATGACAAAGCTGCATTACTTTTGCATGTCCGTCTATATCAGAACTTTGCCAAATGGTACTTCTATTGACCCAGACAGCATTCCAGAAAAAACAATTACCAAATTTGTAGACTAGTTATTGGGAGATTTGCTCAGTTGAATTTTTGTGTTTACCTTGACCTAAGCTATTCGTGTGGTAAAATTGTGCAATAATTAGCTATGGTAAAATACTTGCTTCGTCAAAACACACTATTAAGCTTTACAAACAAATACGACCACTATATTTTTAGGCTGGTTGCAATATACATGAAATTGTAAAAAATAAACGAAACACCATGCTAAAATATATCGTATTATATTCTGATTTCTGAATCCTAATTTGCCGACGGAAAATTCCGACTTGGCAAGTCGTATTGTTTTCGTGCTCAGAATGTCGAGCAACATCCCAAGTGTTAGGATCACACAATCCTGCACGGAACACCATTTGGTAATTATTTTATAAAATAACGACAAAGAAACAACGGACATTTTAAAAACCCCGCGAAGCGCCTAAAATTTTCTGTGCATGATTGTCTCATCCTGCACGGGTATTGACCAATCACAGCTCGCGTAGTAAACATGTTATTTTATAAACATCTTTACCTTTGACTCTTCTGTGTGATTTGGAATTTCTTCTACAAAATCATCGTCTTCTGGTTCAATTTCTGATTGCTGTTTTTGAAAAGGTTGCGCATTGGATTTAACGAGAGTATGTCTACACCTCCGGCAGATCGCTGAAAAATATATAAATCGCCTTTTTAGGAAAACTCTACTTATCTCAACTTCAAGCACGCCAAGCTTAAACCAACTACTGCAGCATCATGGCCACGTCCTTTAATTCCAAGATATAAATATATTAGATTGCAAATTTTTATAGGGACATAACACTTACGAGAGCCAACTGGAACTAATACATTGGTAAGGAAATAGAGCTGTTTTGATTGCTGCATGGATATTCTACGGTCTCCTTTTGGTAGACAGGCTTTGTGGCCGCCCACTCAGTAGGACATGAACAGGTTTTCCTATTGCACCGCCACCTAACACCAAATTGATCACGGTGTCCTGGAAAAATTATCAGTTCTTTCTTAGAATCTTCCCGGCCATCGAAAATACCTATTAGTACGCAAGAAACGAGCTCTTTAGTTTTGGGAAACTACTTCCAAACTAAAGCACTTGTATGCTCACCTGCTCGAGCTAAAAGCAGCTTTGATTCTTTTTCCAATGTTGAATCTGACACTAATAATAGTTTCATGTGACCATAGTAGCTTAACCCGTCTAACCAGCGGCGGAAGTAATTAGTATTCAAAATGGCGTCGCGTGCGTCATATTTGGAAGTGACGTCATAGTTGTACGTACGCATTGTACGTACGCATTGTACGTACGCATTGTACATACACCTTGTACGTACACCTTGTACGTACGCCTTGTACGTACGTTTTGTACGTACGCATTGCACAATGTTGTTTTGTATTAAATTACACCCAACAATTTAGATGTTTCTCTTAATACGTTTTGGCTTTATTGTTCGATAGCCATGGTTTCTTTAGACTCATCTTCGTGCAAATTCACCCACTTCATTGCGCGTTTTTCGCCATTTTAATTGGAGCTTCTGTGGAGTTTCTGTGAAGCTTCTGTGAAGCTTCTGCAAAACCTCTGTGGAGCTTTCCAAAAGGAGGATAAAGGGGGTTTAACGAATACGAAAATGTATACATTTTTAGAGCAAAATATGAGTAATTAGTGACGTTTGGATGCATTTTCAACTTGTCACATGTTCACCAAGATTTCCTCAAAGCAACGGGTTTGTTAAAACAACTATAGAGACAGCAAAAAAATTGGTAAAGAAAGCTTGTGATGACTGCAGTGATCCTCATTTGGCAATTTTGGAATTGCGAAATACTCAGATACAGGGAGGCGGTTTATCACCAATGCAACTATTGATGGGTCGTCGTGCTAACACACTTATACCAATAAAGCAGTCCTTGTTAAAGCTAATGGCATATAATGGAGAAAAAGTGCGACAAGTATAAACAGAAAAACAGAAAAACCAGAAGAAATATTATGACCAAGGAAGTAAAACTTTAACACCTTTAGGAGAGGGAGATACAGTGAGGATGAGATGGGGAAAAACTTGGGAACCATCCAAGTTATTACGAGAATCTAAGAAAGGAGAACCGAGATCATTTGTAGTGACAGCGAATAACCAAGAATACCGAAGGAATCGAAGATACATATTAAAGACTTCAGAAGAAATTATTACAAGTCCAGAGAATACCTGTATAGTGGATATGGAAGAACTTATGGACGAACCTGTGGAAGATACAAGTAATGACGTGCCAGAAACTAATGGGACTTCCTTGAAATCACCGGTTGTAAGTATAGAGTTAGTGGTATAATCATAAGAAAACCTGCCAGGTATATGCCATGACTAAACTGTCAGATACATTTATACATTATTTACTTTAGTGTGACTTTATTTTATCAAAATAAGAACCAAAAAATTATCATATAGTAATTGAGACTTAAGAACCATTTATATATTCAAAAACTTTCCTATTATATATTATTAGTTAGTATTCTTAAGCTTAGAAAGGAGATGTAATGTTAGGTGTTCGGGTTACCTGTGTAAATACTTTAGTATAAATAAAATTATAAATTTGGGAATAAATTATTTATAACCGCCATCTTGTTTGAAGTTATTACAGTTGTGTGCTTAAATTATGCATGTAAACAATAGTGCATAGCCAAAATTAGCACCAAATTGTTTCTGCTAATCTCAATTCTTTAAACATTCATCCAAATTTGCCTAATTTATAGCACACGAATGCTATCAAGGTTGTAAAATTATGGTTATACATTTGCAACACAGTTATTGAAAAGTAAAGATTAATAGCAAATGGTGTTTGTAGATGGAATACTCGAACGGAATTATATATACAATTTTGCAGACCTAGCCAGGAGCAGTGGCAAAAAATGCAACTTAGGCCCTCTGGCAGGAATTGAATCTGCGGCCCTGCGATTCCGGTGCAGCGCTCTAGCCCACTGACCTACAGAGTCCAGCTCCTGGCTAGGTCTACAAAAATGTATATATAATTCCGTTCGAGTATTCCACCACAAACACCATTTACTATTAATATTATCGAACGAGTTGCCGAGAAAAATCTTGAATTTACCCATACATGCACCATAATTATTATACTGGCATCACTCCCATCCTATATACCGAACTTGCGGTTGACGCTCAGCAACTGGACTCTGTAGCTCAGTTGGTTAGAGCGCTGCACCGGAATCGCAGGGGCGCAGGTTCAATATCTGCCAGAGGGCCTAAGTTGCATTTTTCGCAGCTGCTCCTGGCTAGGTCTACAAAAATGTATATATAATTCCGTTCGAGTATTCCATCTACAAACACCATTTATTATTGAAAAGTAAAGCTTAACCCTAGGCCTTAACGGAACGGCTAACCCCTTAACTTTTTGTCCACAAAAAGTTAATGGGTTATGCTTTACTTTTGGTGATTTTTAATCACTTCTTTAGTTAACTTTTTGTCGACAAAAAGTTAGCCTTTACTTTTTAGTTACTTTTAGCCACTTTTTAAGTAAAAGTGGCCAAACTGTAAAGGGTAGCCTTAACGTTTTGTCAACAAAATGTTAAGGGTTTAGGCAGTGGCGGAAATTCACTTTTCCATTGGAGTGGAGGGGAGGGGCAAAGCCTCTTAACTTTGCGACAAACCATATTTCCAACAAAGCCGCCATTTACCCTCAAAATAGACTGTTTTTAGCCTTTTTAGGTCATAATTTCCGACAAATTGTCTATTTTCCTCGCTGAAATTTCCGCCAAGGGGTTAGATTAGCCTACTTTTGGTGATTTTTTTCCACTTTTTTAGTTCTTGAAAAAGTGGCGAAACATGGCCAAAAAGTAAAGGGGTTAGCCTTAATATTTTGTCGACAAAAAATTAAGGGGTTAGCCTTTACCAAAACGTATGGCGCCATTTTCGCAATTTTTAAAAAAAACCTATTATGGCTAAAAATCACCAAAACGGTGATTTTGGCCCTATTAGGATATATTTTAAATGGCGAAAATGGCCAAAAAGTAAAGGGGTTAGCCTAAACTTTTTGTCGATAAAAGTTAAGGGGTTAGGCTTTACTTTTTGGTGATTTTTAGCCACTTTCCGAGTTTTTGAAAAACATCGGAGATCTGAGACCTGTAATCCGTCAAAAACCAGGGCAATTTTAATATTGCCAACTCCGGTGCCCAGCGACTAATTATTGTACAACACACGAAATGCAATTATAAAATAACATGTATATAACGCGTGCTCTGATTGGTCGAAACCCGTGTTTGGATCAGGCCATCCAAACACGGAAGACTATCGTGTTGTTGTTATTTTATAAAACAATTACTTTATGGTTTCCGTATTTGGATGGTCTGATCCAAACACTTGGGAATGTTGCTCGAGTTAAGAAAAGCTCGCAAAATCACTCGCCTTCGGCTCGAGATTTCGCGCGCTTTTCTTAATTCTCGCAACATTCCCGCGTGTTTGGATCAGGCCATCCAAACACGGAAACCATAAAGTAATTGTATAATACAAAGTTATTCATAGTGACTATGGGAGCTCTCGCAGATTGTCGCCGTTCGTCTTTAGATTCAAAGCGGGTGAAATCAATTTAAACATTTTCTATATATTATAAATCAGGTATGACACCTGCACGCTATGCAAGTTTTTTATTATCGCTGTTTCATGCATGTCATTACATATAATGATAATCATGCATGGCAATATAATAATAAGTTTATATGTTCATATTACTATAGGGAAATTTTATATTTGTTGAAATTTGCAAAAATCTAAATATATGCTTTCTTATGTAGGCAATTTTATAAAATAAGATGTTCAATAAAATTGTACATTTAAACCGTCGCATGAGCTTCCTGTTTTCACTAATAGATTGCAACGAAATTTATTGCCGTCTGATTAATCTGGGCAATTTAATATAACTATAGAAATGACCAATCAGGTTGCAGCAATTACTCTCATTTGTAGAACATGTATCCGCGTACCGACTCAGCGTAGTTATTAATTTGCTTGCAACGATATAGATATGAAGTTTAATATTGGAAAATCTTTCTTTTTACTGGAATTTTTGATGATCTTACTTTCTTCAAGACCAAGTTCAGTCAAATCGGAAGGTTACTGCAAGCCAGACAAACCGATTTTTAGATCACAAGCATTTCGTTTGCTGCATTCTGGTGAGTTTCAATTTACTAATTTACGCCCGAATCTCACACGCTATTATTTTTTCAAATTGGTTAAAATATCCACGAATTATCCACGAATATATGTTTTCAAGAGAAAATGGTCCATAGTCTTTGCATAGATGTATATGTAGAATTGAAATGTGATACAAAATGCAGTTTCTGTTAGCTGTTTCAAAATACACAGTTTTAATAGTTCGTTATAATTGAGAATTTCGTGAATTGAGAACTGGTAATGTCATGAATAGTGCCGCTAAATATATAGTCTAAATCTCTATTACAAATTACGGAAACGCGCTTGTCAAACCTTGTAACCTTGACCCGTCATTTTATACTACATTTTCACTCACATTTATAGCAAGACAGCTGTTTTTCATAAAAGGCTAATAAATTAATAACGAACAAAAAAGTTTTTTCAGTCAGTATGACGAGTCAAATTGTCTGCTGTACAAGACCGAGTGAAATACTCTGTCTGAAAATCGACTGAAACGTGCTCTAAAACGAACGTGACTTGTGGTCAATATTGTATCAATTACAAGCTATGTTTCAAATGTAAATATCTCCAGACATAGCTTATGACTTCCTCTTTCATATGATATGTGGTTTATTCCGGTTCATATTACATATCCAAATTAATTTGCAGACATGTTCATAAATTATCTAAAAATTTTACAATTGTTGTTGATATAAACCTGAATTGCCAGAACAGGATTTAGAATTTCCCAGGAAGTGTTGCACAAAAGTTGTAGCTCATGAAAAAAGGAATATTATGGGAAAGTTTCATTGCATGCCTTTGAAGAAGTAGAACTATTTTTTTTATATTTTGAAATTCGCATACAAATATCCGAAATCGTTGAATTAATTCCCGTACGAGATATAAAGTACGAAATGCCATATAAGGGCAGTGTTGCTTGCTATAAACCATTGAACTAAATAGAACTGGAGCGGCTACCTCCATAGAAACTCGCCTAAGATCGCACGAAGCTAAATTTGACCTCCAGACACGCGTGTCTGGAGGTCAAAACACGCGTGTTTATGTTGCGAGACTTTCTCGCGAGACCATTTCAGGGAGTGAACATGCCTTACATTACATATAACAAGAAGAAAATTTCTTTTTTTAGGTTTTCTTCGTATATATATTTTTTAGGTTTTCTTCTATATTCGTAGCGCAATGAAGTTTAACTTTGCATACAAACTATGCATGATCGGTTTCGAGGCCGATCAAAATATTTTACAGTAAGTCTCTGATATTCTAGCTATATTATCTAAACTAGTAAAAAACAACACACTTTTCTACAATAATCGTTGTATGTTTTAGTACTGGTATACAGAGGTTTATTTCTGTGAAATTGGCTTTATGAACAGAGTATAGAATCAGTGTGGAAACAAAAAAATATTCGCAAAATATCCAAGCTGAGAGTCAACAAACGAACTCTCACTCCTTGGCACACTTTTATCAAAAAAGATCATTCAGCCATTACAAAAAATAGAAGAAAAAAAAACAAAAGTAAGTCTACTAGGAAGTTTTACCCGAATGAAAGTATTCATAAAAGCTTAATTGAACATTGTAAAATGTTTCTTTTTGCAAATTTTAAGCCGGTTTTCAAGAATGCATGACCGATTGACCGCGTTCTTCACTTGCGTGAAAATACGTTGACTGGGAATATCTTTCAAGTTTGGCTTCACATTTCCGTTCGGAGGAAGTGTTCCAGTTCTATTTAGTTCAATACTATAAACCATTGAAAATCTGCCATCTAGGTAATGACCTCACGAGGAATCGATTGCCGGTACTTTCAAGCCGATAGGGTGCAAAGATCTCGGAGATTTAGCTTCCGAAGTTGTCCGAGAGTGCGCCGACAAAACCGGCTCTGCAACAAAGAAAGCATTTTCACGAGAATTGCCATAAATCTAAAAGGGCTAGATTATTTCGTAATCCAATAAAAATGGATTTGTTTTAAAGAGATTGTCAATAGCTGTCGAATGGTTGTATGAATATTTAATTAGTTATGTTGAATGAATATTTAATTAGTTTATATTATTGTTATAATTCAGTAAGCAAAACAAAATTGAGAGTGTTTAAATTCAGACCGCATAGCGTTGTAAAGAAACACAATTTACTTCTCTAGAGAGATCGTAAAACCCTGAATTAAACGGTGGTGTTGTCATCTACATAGCATACACTGAACCGAAGATATGAAAACTGCAAAGTCGTAGGCCATTTATGACCTGCTACCATTATGACCTCACGATAAAGAGTTCAGTAAAAAATATTCTATTTAACAGCAACTTCGAAAGTCCGACTGATCATAACGCCCATATATAAAGTTGACATTTTTAAAGTAGAACAACATACAATACTTTCAATCTCATTTTCATGTTATATTACTTTGAAACTTTGCACTATATCACTTGCTTCTGAGACTTTCTCAAAGTCAGTTTCAGTATTAATTTGAAACTTTCACAAAGTCTTAAAACCTTATCAGGTTCAAGGTTGGCTGGGCTGTGAAGATGTAAATATTTTAAATAATGGTGCATGAAGACCACATAAAGTAGGCTACCTTTTCCACTCCATTACTCAGTAGTGTCAGGTGGCTGATGTATCTCCCAGTATCACAGTACTACAGTGAAAACAACTCACCTCCTTAGCAGGGGTGGTAGTAGTTTTTGTCACTTTTTGAGTGTGTTCTATAATTTATTTGTCTTTTAGCAGTGCAGGTATTAAGATGAATGATTTGACTTCTCATATATATATTTCTTGTCTTCTCATCGGATTGGGCCAGATCTAAAATTACACTCCCCCTTCCCGTTTCCTTAAGCGATGAGAGGGGGGCGAGGAGGCTGAGCCCTCTTTCTTTTTTGCAAGAATTTTTCCATTGTTTTCATTCTCCAAGTATCACGTATGACTAGCCTTCTCGCAGACGTTGTTAAAAAAACCCGTCTGCTGAACCGAGCGGCAGAACGAGTCCTGCTATTTTTCCCTCAACCAATCAGAATTTACCTTTCAAATTCTGGAAAGTGACGTTTTGCGGTATATTGTTGATACGAAATAGCTCGCAAACCTTGCTCACAGCTTCGTTGAACTCCATATTGAATTTAAAATTATGCTAATTATGCTGAATATACCGCAAAACGTCACTTTCCAGAATTTGGAATTGGTAAATTCTGATTGGTTGAGGGAAAAATAGCAGAACTCGTTTTGCCGCTCGGTTCAGCAGACGTTTGTTTTTAACAACGTCTGCGAGCAGGCTACACTTATGACTATTTCAGGCAAGAATATCGTATAAAGATGTGATCATGGGATTCGGGGGTTATTTATGACGTCATCCATAGCCGAATGTTTAAATTTCACCCTTGGTAACATGCTCGTCTAGAGAGCCCCCCCCCCCCTACTAATACACTTCTCAACTTTCAAAGACCTCTCTTTGTGTTTAGATATCTGTACATTAGTGAGTGAAATAGTCTCAAAGGTTATGGCTAACACTCGCGGAGATTGTGCTCACAAATGCTTGGCAGAAAATTTGTGTGCTGGATACAACTTCAAAATAAAACAAAAGAAAGGAAAAGCAAACTGTCAGATAACCAGCACACTGGATCACGACTTTCATAAAGACATCTGCAGGACAGAGGACAAAGGGTGGAGATTTTATCAGACTGTAGGATCAAGAAAGGTAAGAATCAACTGGGTAAGAATATACATGGGTTGAAGGCACAGTCACCTGCTGAGCGATATGATTTAGTGCCCTCAAATTGTAAATGGCACATTATGTAATAAAAATCGGCCAGTAATTTATACCCAATCTTCAATTTAAATAAATCGGGGGTTTTATATTAGAATTTGACCATACAGCGAATAAAATCACAACTACCAGCAGGTGATCCTGTGCCCATTGGGGGCCGATTACATGGAGAATTTTCAACTCCGGGGTTGAACTCAGCCCTGTTGACCGGGTTGAAATTTCACCCTGCCTTACTATAAAACCCTAATAAAATACAATGTGTGATTGGGGGTTGAACTCAGCCCTGGGCTGAAAAATTGCCATGTAATCGTTTCACCCCAAGGCTGAAGTGACTATTTACGATGCATGACGAATTTGAATATTATGAACGTGAAGTTGAAAGCTCAGAAATTGTCGTAAATCGAGCAAAAGGATTTCGTCGAGACAAAGATAACAAAGTTAACAACTTAATACGCTGCATGGCCAGTTATAGAAGTCAAATGTAGTATAATCATTGTGATTTTAATGTTGATAAAACTTATTAAAAGTGAAACAATACGAAGCCGTACGATTTATATAAGACATTACAGATTAAGCTTAATTAGATTTATGTACAGATATACGCAATATAGCATATATATAACACTGTAATATTAAAGTTATCAATACCCCAAGTTGAAAAATACGCATTACGATACTTCTAATAGTTTCGGGAGACATGTTTACAAATTCTCAGCGCCTTTTGATACTTTCTGGCATTTCAACCAAAAAGGTTGAAATCGACCATGTAATTGAAAAAAAATTCAGCCCGGTCAACAGGGCTGATTTCAATCCCGTGGTTGAGAATGCTCCATGTAATCGGCCCCTAAGTATAGATCCGCGAGAGATTCACAGCTAGCAGCAGACTGGCCGTTGTATGGAGATCTCAGATGCCCGTTGTATGGCCAAGATGTCCGTTGTCAAGAATACCCGTTAGCAGGGGTTCTACTGTACACTGCCGTTTTCACTCCAGCTTGGAACGCCAATACTTTTGTCGAAATGTTTAACTGCTCGAAGAACGACAAGCCGTTAGTTGTGCACGTAGCTGTTAGACGTATCGTACATCAGATTTGATTTTTGGAACAACGTTCATTTATGAATAACTTATTTCCTTGTGGATCGTTTTCTAGGTTGACTGTACCATAAAAATATGTGAAAATGGTGGGACATTGGTCCAAATTAACAATACAAGATCAGACGTTTACATGTGTCAATGCCCCGATGGTTACGTTGGAGATTCTTGCGAGACTGTACAAAGTCAAAGAGAAGGTGAGTTCAAATCAGAAAATATTTTAAAGAAAAGTCCATACCACCTATAATAAAGAACCCCTTTTAAAGCTTTGGGTTTTATAGGCACTTCAACAATTCATTCTTATTTCTTACTCTTAAATACTGTACCATCTTAATATGATTTGATTCACGAAATGTCGGAGATGTAAGAGCAAATCAAGTATACGTTGGCTTACCTAAAAATCTTTCGTTCACTGCCGTCGGTTTCACGCCAGGCGTGATCATCAGATGATTGTAGAATTCCGATGTCAGAGTAATCAGACAACTCATGTCGATGATCACCTGATGATCGCGCTATAAGCGTGAAACCGAATTAATTTGAGGTAATCCAACCTATACTTACAGGAGTTCTATTGTGGGGGAGCGAGTTTTGTATATAGCGCACACGAGACGAGATAAATTGAGCGAGTTGAGAAGAAAATAGGGGGAGGGGGAAATTTGAGAGGAAATTACCTCGCTTAATTTTTCCTGTCTCGCGCGCGTGGGCTCTAGACAAAACTTAAACAAAACTCGTTCCACCACAATAGTCGACCGCCTGCCACGTAGACTAACCTATACTTAGCTACCCATAATACTAAGCTAGCCATTAGCCTTAGGCCCCGTATACATGAGACCGGGATGAAGTCAAACCGAAACGAATTCGTTTCGGTCATATTGTTATTTATAATGGATGTTTACACGAAACTGGGACGAAAAGTCTCGAGAAGTCTTCCCCCTTGCTCGACCAAACCGACTATCTTCTGACCGTTTGACGAATTCGGAGCGAGATGAATGTAAACACGAATTATTTTCAGACCAATAAACAACGGCAGACAAGATTAACCGAACATCAATTGTGGACTGCTCTTTTGATATACGCAATAGAGTGTTTCATGATTTTCGTACCGGTCTTATGTGAACCTGGATCCATGACAAAAAAAAACAAAAACCCCACCGACAAAAACGTTTGAAAAAATATTTTGAAAAAAATTAATAACCAGAAGTGTGGGTGTTTTGCCGTAATTCAGAAATTTCGGATTTTTGTCACTGGGATATTGCATATCGTGGGGTTTTTGTCGGTGGTGATTTTGACGTTGGGGTTTTTGCCACATGGGCTTTTTGTCGGTATCCCTATAAACCAGCGGATAATCTTGATTTTCATCCGTTCTGCTACTGCGTCCCTGGACGTTTTACGAGGAGCTGAGGCGCAGGGAAGGGGGAAATGCGGAGATTTGTGATTTTCACCACGTCCATATCTCCCCCTTCCTCGCGCCTCAACTCCTTGATTTGTTCTGCCCGCGCCTCACTTCCCAACCCCTTTAATCCGCCGGATACGCAGTGGGCTAACCTACACTGATTTCTGTGTTCCCTTAAGAAGAATGCACTACATCATGGACCTGGCTTAAAGACAGTACTCGGAACATCAACTATGTATTCTCGGGCTCCCCTTCCTTGGCATGTGACAGCGGTCTTTCAACAGGATGGTACAGATTTGGAGATGGCGCTGGAACAAAACTGTCCACAACATGTATTCCGCAAGGAAATAAATGTAACACACATGGCGTCTCGTGGTTAGATGGTACCCATCCTACTGTCGGCGAGGGAAAGGTCACACGTGTGGTGTGCTTCAGTTATAGCACTAGTTGCTGCAATTTAAAGAAAGATATCGAAGTTGTCAATTGTGGATCTTTTTATATCTACAAACTGGTTTCTATAGGTTGTTATTACAGATACTGTGGTACTGACTAAGTCTGAACACTGATCTAAAAGGTATTCTGGATTTAGCTAGTGCAACCCATGCAATCATGTATATCAATCCTTAATGCGACAATCTTATCTTATTCGGTATCATTATATATATACACGCCATTCGAATAATTTTAATACTTTGCACCAGATAATTTAATATTTTAAAGTAAAGATTTTATTGTAGATTTCAGGATATAATGGGACCTGATTATATTAATTTTTCAGTTTTTCGTGCATGCGCATGAAGGCGTAGTATTCACTATTCGGATTCGAACGAAAGCTAGCTCAAGACATTCTTCTTAACTATGATAGCTATAATTTATTGCAATGGCAGAATGTGGGGCATTTTTTATCACAAACAAGCCTCTGCACAGACCTGGAAACGTGTTCAATGTTCCTCGGATCCTGGTTAAAGTGTTCCTCATGCAAATTTAGCTCAATAGTGCGTAAAATTTGACCATGTATTACGCGTGCAACAATAAAGTTGTGATGTACTGTATAGTATTCATATCTATATAGCTATATCGCCTATGTTACAAGATAACATGAAATGGAACCAACACATAGAAAACATTACAAAGAAAGCATCGAAAATACTATATTTCCTTTCCCAATTAAAGAAAGCGAAGATACAACCAAATAACTTAGTCCAATTTTACATCACATGTATTCGATCGATTTTGACGTATGCTTGCCAAGTCATTCATTTCAATCTACCAGACTGTTTAAGTTCCGCTCTAGAACAAATCCAGAAACGGGCACTGAGGATTATTTATGGCTATTACATACCATACTGTGCCGCTCTTGAAAAATCAGGACTTCCCAAACTCTCTGACTACCGACTAAAAATGTGTGACGAATTCCTTGCTAAGATTTTAGCTAATCCAAAGGATCAACTTTTTAATCTGCTTCCATACAATAAGCAAACAATGGATTCCTTGAGGAGAACAAGACATTTTACTGTTCCTGTGTGTAACACGGACCGTTTTAGACTATCCTTTATAAACTCAAGCGCCAAACGATATAATGATTTAAATTAGATAAAATTTAGTAAATTCTTAATAACTTCAAAGTTTAAAAGATTAAATATTTCTTGTATTCATAGTCATACTTATTATAGTACTTGTACATATACTTTTAAAACTTATACCTTAACAATTCAGTTTTCAGCTGTAACAAGGTTATTTAATAAACGATCTATCTATCTATCTATCTATATGTAATATTATCACTGAAAATTCCCTTTGGTTTATTGTCAATAAAGTATTGTATTGTATTGTGTCTACTTTATGTAATGTTATCCTGAAGTAAAATACGGATTGTAACAACTGCTCTGGTACGACTATTTCTTGTATTTTGCATGAACGTATTGAAGAAAAAGCGGATATAATTGCGTTTTACCGCATAAGTTCACCAAACACTGAAAATAATAAGAAAATATTGTTCTGTTTCCCGGGCTTTTGAAAGTCCAAAAGTCTCGTACATGCACTTTGTGAAGTGATTTGCCCCTTGGGAAAATGAGTTTGAGAAGGCCGAAGCAGCAACACTTGAAGCACAGCCGAGCGATATAAAGCTGTAATTGCGCTGTGTACAGCCACAGGATCGGATCGGAAAGCTATCTGAGTAATCAATTTCAAAATTGATTAGATTGTGAACATGCTACACCAGTCTTTACGATAAGTTTAGAACTCAATAGAGCTATCCAGTTTTTTTAGCACTTTAATATTATAGACCTCTTTTACGACTACGATTTAAAATTGATAGCTATATCCAGTTCAGTTTGTGTTAGGTTTGTTTAGTTCATGCATGTGAAACAACATAATTCCATTATAAAACAACAAGTATGGATTATAGTCGAAATTAATACAACAGTATGAGGTATCTTCTTCTATTCAAAACGCCTGACGTAGTGATAAGCCCACGCACCATCCAAGTTACAAGTGATGTGGCGAACAGTATCATCAGCCGATTTGAAAGCGAGCAATGCCAATTAACTCTGATCAATATTCTTACTGTACTCTGTAGACGTGTAGAGTTCTTGCTTGTGTTGTTGCATTCTGGTCAGGGGGAAAACTAGGGTATTTATATATATATATCAATTGTAATAAAAGACATGTTTCATTATTCAGAGTTATCCGCCGTGTTACGACGCAGGCACTTGAGAGGTTAGGTTAAGGTATATACTCTTTGAAACTAGAGCTGGCCTAAGTTAGTAAATATTTCAGCACAGAACGGAGCACGCGAGATCGTTAACCATTTTGTCATTTAAACAACATACCTTCAAACCGTGGTGCACAACAATTTCTATGACTATGCAAATGTTAAATTAGTGCAGACTTAAAGCTGAAGGAAGTAGAGTATGTCGGTTAAAAAGTGGCAAAGCGACATGAGGTTAAAATGCTAAAGTCTACCGCTAAGTAGTGTATACTTTAATATTCATATGACCCCCTCAATCATCACGATAAGAACAATCAACAGGCGTATTTGTTGGCGCCATAGCTTCAGCAATTTCCTACAGCAACAGACTTCCTGCACGGCTGCACAAAATGAAAGCGTATTTAACACGGTGTTTAGTTGTGTTTATGACACAAACGCTGAAGAAGCTTCGGATTTTCAACCTTGGACCTGGTTCTACGTTTTCAAGGATTTGATTAACAGTTATGTTGTTGAGAGGATTTATCTTGGTTGCTTTGCCTTTGCTGGGAGGTAAGAGTCTGACTTGGTATTTTGATTTTTACTAGTCTACTTTTATGGGGTAAGTGGTGTTGACCCAATACACAGTGTACAAACTGTGCGTGTCTGTGTACTGAACATCTTTAAAAGCAATATAAATGAGAGATATATTACTATTTCTGTATTACCTCATTCTGTGTTCGTCTGGTAAAGTTAAGCTATATGAGGATGGAATATTCTGTCGAGATCGGTTTAATGCAGAAGTGGTCGCTGCGAAGCGTTAATTCTGGCTAGTCGCGGCGGACGGACTAAACAACCCAGCAAAATGAAAACATTCAATTGAAGAGGGCTGCAACTGTGCATGCAAAGGTAGAGATAAATGTACTTAAAAACATAACATACACGCCAGGAAAGGTAATGACTGTCATACTATAACAATCTAGGCGTTAGCTCTGAAGGGTATATATTTTGATATGCAGGAATGAGTATATTGGTGACTCAGCGTCTTGACTGAATATAGTTCTCTATAAAAACCTTGTAAAGGACACAAAAAATAAATACGCTGAAATTCGGCCTTCAACCATGCTACAAATTGTATGCAGCTGGTTTTCCTGTTCATAATAGTCATTTATTTGATATCAATAAACGAGGAATGTTCAAGAAACAGGAAATCAAAACTGATCACGGAACTTGCTAGACAGGAACAGAAATAGAAATCTTGTATACTAGCCCGACATAAAAGAGGAAGTCGGCGTATTTAATTAACTCCTAAGTAAATTTCCTAATACAAATATTGATTTCCTTTAATTATTAATTGCTTCTCATTTTAGTGGGTGTATGGGGTTCGAAACAGGAAAATTAATCACATGTAAGCGCTGAAGACAAATAGACAAGACGCATTTTAGTCGCTACAGGGGCAGCCCGGCGACTTGAAAATATTCCTCTCGTGTTTTATCCAATCATGGATCAATCTCGCTCCCAAAGCCATAGAAGTAAATGGCTCTGGCTACATCTGTCGAAAATTGAATCTGATTGGTCAATCTTAAGAGCTATTGGCCCCACACTCCATTGGGAGTGAACGCGATATTTTTGCTTAACTTTTTTTAATTGTTGGTGACGTGGTGATGGCAGGTTAGAAGCCCGCTGGGCCTCAGGTTTGTGCTGTGAGTTGGGGTTACGGTCGGGTTTGGGTGGAGATCATGATCCATTATAGCTCCATGAGACGAAGTACTTACCCAAGTGTCTTGACTGAGAGCCACCCAGCGCAGAAGCCCTGGGTACGAGGTTGTTTTGACTTTTGATTTTTTTGTGATGCTTATCATGAAAAGATTAAGGAGGTGTTCTTCACACACTTCGTTTTATTTGAGCAAAAGAATCTACTTCGTTACAGCAATAAGTGGTAATTGTTTTTGCTTACTCTATCAAGGTGGTCTTGGACAAAAATCCAATATTTTTCAATTTAAAAAATAAATAAAAAATGCAATCGTTACAGCTTTCTTTATCATACCTGTATAATTTTAAACGCAAAAGTACACGCAAAACCGAGATATACAGCTTATCCCGCGTCTTGTTAGGGTAAAACCATGATTTTACCCTAAGCAAATAATGGTATGTGGTTGGTTGATTCTATTGTCCCTCTCTTCTATTATATTGTTTTATTTAATTGGGGTGTTATTGATTATCAAGAAGAGAGAATTAGAAATCCAAGCACACAAAGGTCAAAGCGATTCCATATTGTATAGAATGAATTTATTCCTATATGTTTGCAGAAGATTTATTAATTGAATTGTATTATATACATGATCATGATCATGATGACAAGTGCAGTTGGAATTTGTCAACAAGTTGCATGGGAATTATGCTACAGTTACAGAATTATGTTTTTGACAATTGTTCCCTCAACATGATAATGATTATGAAACGGTACAGCACATATATTCAGTACATAATATATTGTACAATTGTTCTAACTGGTTAAATAATCATTGTTCCGCAAATTTCCACACGTGCATGGTTAACAAAACTGAATATTTGTTTCTCAGAGAGGGTACATCAAATAATGAAGTTGTGATTATGGACTTGTATTTATGATTTTAAGGGGCAATCCATTTACCACATACACAAAAATTTTGGGGAAATATTTCCACGCTCTTTTTGCCATTGGGTGTGTCATATCTTGGTAACCATGGTAGCAATGTTTCTAAAAAAACATATTTTTCAGACCGACTGACATACTAAACATTCTGTTGGAGCAGATTGGACCCCCTTAATATATAATTTCATTATTTCTCACGTGATCAATACTGCCATTTAAAAACTTAGCTTCGTGGAAGTATATAAATGTCTGAAATGCATATAGTGTTGCACACTTTAGGTCAACATATTTCTGACCTGCCTCAATTAAACTGATATCAAGGTTCATGATATTGCACTCTTTTAGAGATGTTCAGAAATATTGGGTGGTGCCCCCCTTTACCTTCTCCCCAACTGTCTGCTCCAGACTACTAGGTTTTCTCCTAGTGTCTGACACATCACACAGTCTCTCTCAAGCCCAATGATTTACCTTTAGGTTAAATGGTCAACTATAAAGCTCCTACATCTTTGACAGCATATAGAGCTGGCATAACATCAGCGGATACAAGTTATAAGAAACTTTATTTATGTTTACATGTATAATTGTGTAATGTTATCATTTTTCATATGTACCCATAAGGCATAAGGTGTTGCATAAAGAGGCCTACTTTCTATTATTTTACTTTGTTTAACACCAGACATACTTGCCTGTCAGGAAAGCAAAATCTTTGTGTATAGGTTAAAGTATTATTTACTAGCAACTTTGTCGGTAATGTTTCTCCTCTTGGTACATTCAATTTAGTGGATTAACAAACATTCATCAAATATGGGTTGGATTTTGCAACAACATAATTATGCAATTCTATGTGTGGATAGGCCATTTGCTCGATGGCATGGTCAGGAAGGGAGCATGTGTGCGTGTGAGCTATATGAACCATCTATTACTAACCCAATACCATCAATACAACCCCCCTATCCCAATGATCCATTCCCTTTCCTTGCTTAGTATACGATATGTCAAATACCAGGACATTTCACTGATTCGGAGAAAAAGCACAAATTTACATCATTGAGTTAAATCATAATAACCGTCTCTATAATTTTAATTACTCCAGACATCTGATTTCTTCATACTTTATAGTTGTCTGGCTTCTCATTTGCATCATAAAAAGGATTGCCATATGAACAGTTCAAGGCTTATGTGAAAGAAATGAAAAATTAGAGTGATAAAATCAAGAATGAGAACACACATTTTGGTATAGCAAATCAGCATTGATTCTGACATTCATCCTTTTTGACGAGGATATCTTTAATTTAACACTACATCCAAGAGAACTGACTATTTCAGCTGGAGCAATATTGCTTCTTATTCCCTAGATATCGAATAATGTTAGTCACTTATAGCATGCTCAGAGAATTGCCATTATTTTATAGGTATGGAAATAAACAGCACAACATATCAAATTTAATAACCTTCAAACAAATGATATATAAAATTGGAACAAATCTGTAACAAATTATATTTCATACATTAATACAACCAAGTTAGTGCAACATGCAATGTTTTTATCCAAGAAGGGAAATTTAAATAGAGCTGAAAACTACCAAATGATTATATACATACAAAATATTAAATATATTTATCTTAAAAACACAGAGGAGCATTTTGAAAGAAATTAGGTTGGACAACATTGTTTATTAAAAATGTATGGAGCAGTCTATATTACAAATACTATACTTGCTAATTAGACGTTCATTGAAAATACATTGATTATAAGAGCTGAAATTAAGTGAAAATATCTAACCGATCATTGATAAAACATCATTGATAAAACAGCTCAGTAACTCAACCTTTATTATACAGTAAACGATACTGTATGGAAGCTATATACGGCGTGGCGTTTATCCTAAGCCCGTGTTATTCTTCTCGATCGTGCGGTGCCAATGTGGGTAGAGTGTAACAAAGATTCGGCGGTTGAAAGTGGCGTTTATCCTAAGGCCGTGTTATTCATCTCGATCGTGCGGTGCCAGTGTGGGTAGAGTGTAACAAAGATTCGGCGGTTGACTATTGTGTATAACTACTGTACCTGAAAAATACAATAAGAAGACCCTTCGTCTGGAAGTTAGTAGAAGGGGTCGGAGGAAAACATGTGCTTTATAGTGAATACAAAAGCGATCACGTAATAGAAAATAAACCAATCAGATGGATTTAATCAAAACAAACTATAAACAAAATATGGAAATCACATCACAAATATATTAGCATATAAGGATGAGGTGAGATGTAGAGTATCTGCTGATGGCAGGCATAAACAGATAGGAGTTAAATGTAAGAGAAGCGCTCATTGATGACGAGAGGACGAATGGTGCCAAGTTGGGAAATGAGTCGCATTTCTTGCTTTTGCAGCTATAATTGCTGGCAGAAATGGGACACAGAGCATGAATTTGTATATCTGAAACACTGTGATTGCCAGTGTTGACATGTCTGGCAACAGGTTCTTTAGCATCATTGTTTGCGACAGCACGACGATGCTCACCAAACCTTATCATTAAGTATCTACCAGTTTCACCAATATAGAGCATGCCACATTTACTGCATGAAATACAGTAGATGAGATGAGAGGAGGTGCACGTGAAATGCCGCTTAATAGTGTACTTATATTTTGGTGCCGAAATTGGAGTGGAAGAATCTATATACTTACAGGTTTTACACAGCTTCACACCACAAGGAAACGTGCCATTAGGTGACGATGAGTCCTGTGGTAGAGAGCTGTGGACTAGGGTTTCACGGATATTTTACTATGTCGAAACGAGACTAAGGGATTTTCGGTGAAAATGGAAGATGTTTCAGGGTCGTTTTTCAAGATATGAAAATTATTCCTAATGACACCCCTTACTTTGAAATTGAAGGGATGGTAACTGAGAACTAGGGGTATTTTGTTGTGAGAACATTAGACACAGGGTCTCTAAGGGTTTCGGATCGGGCAATATTGGAGGCCTTCGGAAAGGCAGTATCTAAGAGAGGGGTGGGATAACCGCGTTGGACAAAAAAGTTTCTCATTTCCTGACTTTTGGCATGGAAGTCTTCATCTTCACTGCAAATGCGGCGAAGGCGAAGGAACTGAGAGTAGGAAATAGACCTTTTAATGTGGTCGGGGTGGGAAGAGGTCGGGGTTATTGTGGTTAATGTGGTCGGGGTTATTTTGAGCCTTGATAAAAGAACCAGTGGATTAAGAACCAAAGCATGAAAATACAATATTAATAACCACTCCAGGCTGACAAATCAGTTGGCTGGTGTTTATAATGTATGTATGGTGTTTATATTAGTATGTTAGTAAACTTTGTATTCAGTTAGCTGAAGTGGAAAGTTCTAAGGTTTGCAATTACAAGCTGTTAAATAATAGTATTAAATATTTACACAAGAATGGTCCTGTACCTACCGAGTTTAATGCATCAATTATTATTGTACAAACAGAACCATAGGCATAAAGCGCACTATGGGAGTCAGTCGGCTTGTAGAACACAGAAGCAACAAGTCTATTGCCATTGATAGATACAAGTATATCTAAGAAGGATACACTGGTCTCCCTGATCTCCCACGTAAACTGGAGTGCTGGGTGGAAGTTAGTAACAAAGTTAATAAACTTCTCCAAGTCTCCGTGGGAACATGATGTTGTGCCGAGACAGTCATCAATGTACCTACCAAGGTAATCAGGTATGGGATCAGTGTATATATTGCTCGAAGATTTGCTTTTCCACAAAACCAACGAATAAATTGGCATAGTTGGGACCCATTTTAGTTCCCATGGCTACACCACTTACCTGTTGGTAATGCTCACCGTCAAATGAAAAATTGTTGAGGGTGAGCAGTAACTCAGCCAAACGAATCAAAACAGTGGTAGACGATTCCTGGTCAGGGCGCTTATCTAAGAAGAATTTGAGTGCCCTCAAACCATCATGATTGGGAATGACAGTGTACAAGGATTTGACATCCATGGTGAAAATGAATTGATGAGTGTTGTGAATTGTCGATGAGCTTCATTGCGATATAAGTCAGCTCTCCAAACAACCAAGACACCACCCTTATCAGCAGGTTTGATAACAATGTCTTCCCGAGCACGGAGTGATTTGAGAGCACTAAATTCAGCTTCAGTGAGGTTAGATGACCTTTTGGGTAGGATTTGGGGAGTTGTTCTATGTCATGTCGATATTGTCGAATGAATAGCTCTAGGAACCCATATTGGTGTTCTGGAGAACCGGGACATTTTTTCTGGTTGATGGCCTCAAAAACGTCCTTTGATGGACGGAGGGGTTGTCGTCAATGTGCGCCTTAGGGCGTAATCGCCTAAAAAAAGATTCAGTATCCCCGAGGTTGGGAACAAATTTGAGACCTTTCGCGAGAACAGATCTCTCAGAGTCGTATAGGGTTCAATCAGGGGAAATCGTTACAACTAAATTGACATCGCTGGCTGAATTAATGTCACTTGTGCCGAAACGGGTCGGATGCCTGACAAAGAGTTGAATGACAATGCGCATCAAACGCCGACTGTGTTCAAAGCAAGCCCTCGTGACGCGACAAGACCTAATATGGGGGACATTGGGCGAGTGAAAATATAAGTTAAAGGGCGATTTAAACCCATCTGATTTATTTCTTATCACGTGATCCCTTTTGTATTCACTACAAAAGCACATGTTTTTCCCGAACCATTCTACTAACTTCCAGACCAAGGGTCTTCGCTTGAAACGTCGAAGTTCTTATTGTATTTTTCTGGTAGTTTTACACAACAGTCAACCACCAAATCCATGTTATTCATCATTGTAGTACCACATCAGCATAGTTTCCATAGCCCCGGTCCCCGTTGTACAACTTCTGTAGCGTGATCGTCAAAATGTAGCTTGATCGTCAAAACAAGCTTTGTCATAAATGACTGGTGATCCCTACAAGGCTTATTGCGCCATTCACATGGTCCTTAAATATACATCTACATTAATTACAACACATTTTGTCTACAAGACAGGACAACAGACGACACGAGTGACATTTAAGTATACACTTGGGCGAAATAGATTATTGTCAGTGTCATTAAGCGAAATAAAAAAGATGTGGTGGTATTGGCAGGGAAATATATAATCTATTCCATATTATTGTCAGAACAGACAGTGATCTCAGTTCTGTGCGCACTAAGACAAATATTCCAATGGCAAAGAGATGTGCTTTACATGTAGGTGTCTCACATATCCAGTAACGTTAGAACAGAAAGATGGAACAACAGTATCGTTTTATAGCTTTCCAAATGCAAAATTATTTCGCGCAGGTGTATATATTTTGAACGCTTTATGGCAGTGCCATATTACTCATCGCAGTAAACATGGGTTTCATGTTGGGAATTCCATGTGCGTGGAAGATGGAAAATATATACATGGAAAATATTGATACATACATATACATAATATATACAATACATGGAAAATATTGATCTTTGAGATGGTACAAAACGTTCAATTGATGCCTTTCATGTCTGGTGACAAACCTGGTACAAAGCTGGTAAACAAATTTTAGTGCTGCTTGCTGATGTCTTATCCCGCAAACTATGCTAGGGTACCTACTCACAGCGCGCAAGCCAGCCCGCATCCTGATATCTTCTGGCATACACACTGGCTCAATGCCACTCTCCTCTGCAGAGGCTTGCGAGCCCTTAAACTGAATATGAAGCGAATGAAAAACATCAGTATGGTCGTATTCACAGGCAAACATAAGCGTACATATTATTGTCGCAACAAACAGTGTTCTGCGCGCACTGAATCGACAAATATTCGTATGGCAAAGAGATGAGCTTTATTGCCTTTACATGTAGGTGACTTGTAATACCAACAAAGTTAGAAAGAATGATGGAACAACATTATATTTTATAGCAAATCAAGGAAAGGAGAGAAACTATTTCGATGAGGTCATGAATTTGACGACTCAGGTTATTGCAATATTGCCAGTCTGCCAGACACTGGACAAGCAATGCCATGAGTATAGGTTTATCCAGATTTGTCTACTTTCCTTGAATATTTTTTTCGCATTTGGAAAGCTATAAAACGACACCGTCGTTTCGTGGATATTGTGATTTGTGGGTCACCTAAAACACAATGCTTTAGTGGAATTTGAAGTAGTTGTCCATTTAGTGCGCTTATAGAACACTGTATGTACAGATAATAATATATATCTTATATTTTCCTGCCAAGACGACCATACATTGTTTTCATTTGCTTAATGGCACTGAGAATAACGTAAAGTACTTCCCATACTAACAAATTAACGGATTCTTCCCTACTTTTATGACATTTTTCATGTGGTATTAGAACAATACATGGAAAATATTGAGATTTTAAAATAGATGTTACAAACATTTCAATTGATGTTTCCATGTTTTGTGACAAACCTGGTACATTAGCTTGTATTCTAGTTAAAAACAAGTTTTCGCTGCTGCTTGCTGATGTCTTATCTCGGCAAGCTATATCAACTACAATAACTGAATATAATTTGTGTTGCATAAACGTCATGTTTGTTTCAAGAAGCTATAGAATGATAAAAGCCCCTGCAGCATCCCTACCTTGCTGAATAAGCCTTAACCTATGGTTTCATTTTCAAACTAATTTCCGCATGTGTTCTGTTTGTCTCCTCAGCTCAAGGGTGGCTACTACCAAAACAGAAAAACTGGCCGGTGACTGCTATTGGTAAAGTGACATGCGATGACAAAGCAATGCCCTACGTTTTTCTTCGGCTCATGGATGATGATCTTATTTTTGACGATAAAATGGGTTCTTCACGAACGAAAGCAAACGGAGATTTCGCCGTCAGTGGTTCCGGACGCGACGGACGTCGTCGGCAACCTGATCCTTACATAAGGGTAGAGTATAGCTACTCTGGCAGCTACGGTAAGATGAAAGTGGTGAACTTCTTCAACACAGTTCGTACGGAGAAATCTAGCGTCAAACTTTACAGCAGGGTGGTCAATTTCGGCATCATCAAACTCGCGAACATCCACTGCAGAGCATATCTACAGTTTTACGAAGCACTGAAGGACTTCCGAAAAAGAGCCCCTGGTATTCAGCTACCATACAGTATGTTGCACATCAGAACTGGTGCAATCCTACACGGCGGCACACCATACTCAACCACCAACGTCATTCGCATTCCCAACAAGTTTACCACTATCGACCTGGAGACAGCTAAACATGAGTTTGCTCACACAATTAGACAGTCTTTCGATGGCAGTTTTCGTCACTTCTTAGCAGACGTCGCGAGGTATGTCATATAATTATACAAACGATTTCATTTAATCTATTTGGCTCTATCGGTACTTTCTTTGTTCCACCCACATTGTCGTCTTTACAAATTATAACTCTCTCTTTCTTGTACTGCCTGCCACCTCTTCCTCTTCCTCTTCCTCCAAGGATGTTTTTACGGAGATTTTACAACCTCGGTAAATTAAGAAAGCTAAAACCAATAAAACATCCATGTTGATTATACGGGGCACACATATATTAAGAATAGCTGTGCTGTTATCAACACTTTTTAGAATCGGGAAATGCGTAAAGAAGGATCTGGTGAAGTTCATCTTTATTTCTTTATTCCTTTGACTTCACCCATACACATGCATATTGTATTAAAATGAGGATTAGGAGCCTCCCAGAAACATTTTTTTCTTCTCACAATTTCTTGGCGGATATTTCGCTCGTTTTCATTCATTTTATAACATTTTAGACAAAGTTCTTCTTGTTTAAATTTCGTTTTGCAATACAAATTCCGTATTGCACGTCAAAATGCCGGAGAGTAATTGCCATATAATAACAATAGATCTTAACCATAATATCCGGCATAGTACTTGCTCTTCTTCTGTAGTATTACATAACAACGTAGGTATATATAAGAACAACATAGAATGCCATAGATTATGACTAAAAGTTCGAA
The DNA here is from genome assembly GCA_016169945.1 of Trachythela sp. YZ-2020. NCBI lineage: Eukaryota > Metazoa > Cnidaria > Anthozoa > Malacalcyonacea > Clavulariidae > Trachythela > Trachythela sp. YZ-2020. The sequence continues at coordinate 526,132 of JADLSH010000075.1, forward strand.
GCCCTAAAAACTGAATGTGTGTACCAGATAGCTTGTATAATTGTCAAACGAACTCTTTTAATGTCTTTATTCAAGGTACAATTATCCACGGAACCATTACTGTGGCAAGAAAACCAACTATGGATTTGCATTTAACGAAGGCTGGGCCGAGTATTGGGCTTCGTCTTGTACCAGTATGTATATGACCAGCTAATATCAAAACATAATTATAGTAATTTTCATTGTGAGTGGCACTAAGAAACCCATTCGGCCTTTATAGTGAAATCTGCAGAGTTGAACGTGATCAAAAACATTATTTATGAAAAGTAGAATAATAAACCTGATATGAAATTCGGTGCGCGGACGACGAGAGAGGAGGGAAGAGAAAGAGAATTCAGCGGTTATCTTCACACCACGTGCCATCCAGCGCAATTGCGAAATTTATTCCGATTACACATATGAAGGCAATGTGCATGGCCTCTGCGGAGGAGAGGGGGTGGGAGGGGCACTAATTCAGCCAATCGAAGCAATGTAAAAGTATAGACGATTCTTGAATGGGCTGCACAAATTAAAAGAATATATTGGATTCCAAGCTAGACCACAACAGTGCGGAACAACAGTTGCTTGACATCCACGATGAAGATCGATTTGTGACTACTTAGAAGTGGAGGACATGTTCGACAAGTCTTCCTTCGGCTATGAATATGGGATATATTTTCAGAATATACAGTAGTGCGCACAAAAATCTCACGCTTGGGGATTTGCCATATTTGTAATATTCAGAACATTCCGAGAAATGTAATTTATCTTGTTATTGCAAAATTGGCATGTCCATGGATGAATTACTTGGCAAAATTTACCGGACGTGACATGGCAGTTTTATTTTGTTTCTTGCCTAAAAATTCCTCAATAAACGTCATGTCCGGTAACTTTGACAGTCAATAATTCCATAAACATTGAATTTTTGCTTCCCAAATATTGCAAATAATTATGTAAAATGACTATACGCGTAATCGGCACTATTTCATTTTTCTTTCAGGGCCACGCTACGGCAGCCGTGCAAACGATTACACATATGAAGGCAATGTGGCAAATGGTTTGAGAGGTCTCGAAAGGCGCTGTCACTCATCACCAGGGAAAATGGTCCAAGTTCTTCGCAACAACAAGGGGAAAATTCATAGTTTCCAGAATTTGAACGACCAGCACAAGGCGCTGTATGGTTGTAAACTCTGACTTTAAGTACCCAACGATTATATATATTCGCCACAGATAATGTATGAGTTTTTACAACGGGAACTGCACACAATGTTTACTTTATGATATAATGTAGGGATTTCTAAAAGGGAAACTGCACACAATTTTTACTTTATGATAATGTAGGGGTTTTAAAACGGAAAAATGTACACAATTTTTACTTTATTAAAATGCTTATTCTTCGAAAAGTCACACGATCAAACACCGTCACTTTCCAAGTGGGATATTCAAGTCCGACTTTTATAGCTTTTTTTTTCTTGATATACGAATGGTCATACTTACGACACAAAGTAAAGGCTAACCCCCTAACCTTTTGTCGACAAAAAGTTAAGGCGTTAGCCGTTACGTTTTGGTTATTTTTAGCAGCACTTCGGTTTTTGAAAAAATGGCGAAAATGGCCAAAAAGTAAAGGGATTAGCCTAAACGTTTTTGCCGAAAAAGTTAAGGAGTAGGCTTTACTTTTTGGTGATTTATTGCCACTTTTTGAGCTTTTGAAAAACATCCGAGATCTGAGACCGGTAATCCGTCAAAAACCAGGGGCAATTTTAATATCGCCAGGTCCAGTGCCCAATTTTATCATGAAGTAAGATGTTCAATAAAACTACACAATGAAACCTTCCGACGATATTCCTGTTTTCACTGCGGTAAATTGCAACGAAATATATTGCCCGCCGGTTAATCTGGAGTGAGAGATTTAATATAAATGATCAATCAGGTTGCAGCAATTACTCTCATTTGTAAAGCACTTCACCGTATCGACTCAACATAGACAGCTATTAATAATTTGCTTGCAACGATATAGATATGAAGTTTAATCTTGGAAAAGTTTTCATTTTACTGGAGTTTTTGATGATTTTACTTTCGCCAAGACCACGTTCAGCCAAATCGGAAGGTTACTGCAAGCCAGACAAACCGATTTTTAGATCACAAGTATTTCGTTTGCTGCATTCTGGTGAGTTTCAATTGCTAATTTACGCCCGAATTTTCACACGCTATATTCTTTTAAAATTGGCTAAGGTATTTTTAATAGCTGTAAGAGAACATGAATACTTTTATCCACGACTATGTTTTCAAGCGAAAATAGTTCATGGTCCATAGTCTTGGCATAGATGTAAAGTATAGAATTGAAATGTGATACAAAATGCAGTTTCTGTTAGCTGCTTCAAAATACACATTTTTAACAGTTACGTTATAGTTGAGAATTGCCATGAATTGAGAAGTGATAATGCCATGAATAGTGCTGCTAACTATATAGTCGAAATCTCACTCACATGTATAGCAAGACAGGTGTTTTTCCTAAAATGCTAATAAATTAATAACAAACAAAAAGTGTTTTCATTCACTCAGTCAGTATGACGAGTCAAATCGTCTGGTGTACAAGACCGAGTGAAATACTCTGTCTGAAAATATACTAAGTCTGAACATATATGGTCTGAAACGTGCTCTAAAACGAACATGACTTGTGGTCAATATTGTACCAATTACAATCTATTTTTGCATTATCAGCAAATATCGGATTAAAAAAGATTCTATTTAGCAGCAACTTCGAAAGTCCGACTGATCATAACGCCCATATATAAAGTTGACATTTTTAAAATAGAACAACATACAAGACTTTCATTCTTATTTTCATGTTATATTACTTTGAAACTTGCACTATATCACCTGCTTCTGACACTTTTTCAAAGTCCGTTTCAGTATAAATTTGAAACTTTCACAGTAAAAGTCTTAAAACCTTATCAGGTCAAGGTTGGTTGGGGTGTGAAGATGTAAATATTTTAGATAATGGTGCTTGAACACCACATAAAGTAGGTTACCTTTTTTACCCCATTACTCAATAGTGTCAGGCGACTGATGACGTCATCCATACCCGAATGTTTTCACCCATGGTAACATGCTCGTCTAGAAACCCAGCCCCCCCCCCCCCTACTTATCAATTTTGTTCTGCAGCACTGTACCTAGCGGTTCTAAATTATATTTAACCCTGTATTTTTTGTTAAACAAGAATAAAATACACTTCTCAACTTTCAAAGACCTATCTTTGTGTTTAGATATCTGTGGATTAGTGAATGAAATAGTCTCAGAGGTTATGACTAACACTCACGGAGATTGTGCTCACAAATGCTTGGCAGAAAATTTGTGCGCTGGATACAACTTCAAAATAAAACAAAAGAAAGGAAAAGCAAGCTGTCAGATAACCAGCACACTGGATCACGACTTTCATAAAAACATCTGCAGGACAGAGGACAAAGGGTGGAGGTTTTATCAGACTGTAGGATCAAGAAAGGTAAGAAACAATAACACAATCAACTATTGTTCGGAGGTGTCCACTGTTTGGAGGTTTTCCATTGTTTTAACTATTCTTTACATACAAGCTAGGTAAATGTCAGAATGGAAAACGTGTCTCGTGTTGCTATACATGGGTTTAAAGCAGTATCACCTGCTGGGCGATGTGATTTAGTGCCCTCAAACTTGAAGAATTTCATGATCGCAAACTTTTTCAAGTTTGTCACAATTGTGGAGAAGGAATGGAGAATGATTAAATGGCTCATTACGATTTTTATCCTGTACACTGCCGTTTTACCCCAGCTTGGAACGTGTCGTACATCAGATTTGATTTTTGGAACAACGTTAACTTATGAATAACTTATTTCCGTGTTGATCGTTTTCTAGGTTGACTGTGCCATAAAAATATGTGAAAATGGTGGGTCATTGGTGCAAATTAACGACAGGAGATCAGATGTTTACATGTGTCTATGTCCTGATGGTTCCGTTGGAGATTCTTGCGAGACTGTGCAAAGCCAAACAAAACTTGATTTTGTGAATTCAAATCAGAAAATATTTTAAGAACATACCACCTTTGATAAATAACTCTTTTTACAGCTTTCTCGACTTCAATGGGTTTTATAGGCACTTCAACAATTCATTCTTATTTCTTACTCCTAAATACTGTACTATCTTATTATAAGCGTGATTTGATTCACGAAATGTCGGAGATATGGAAGAGCAAATCAAGTATACATTGCCTTACCTAAAAATCTTTCGTTCACTACCGTCGGTTTCACGTCGGTTTGCGCCCCAAACAAAACCCTAAACAAAACTCGCTCCCCCACAATATTCGACCGCCTGCCACGCATGCTAACCTATACTTAGCTACCCGTATCCATGACAAAAACCCCACATGACAAAAAAACCGGCGCAAAAACTCCCACCGTCAAAATCACCACCGAAAAAACCACAATGACATGCAATATCCCCGGCGACATGAACCCCAAATTTCTGAATTACGCCAAAGCACCCGCACTTCTGTTTATTAATTTTTTCAAACTATTTTTCCAAAGGTTTTTCTCGGTGAGGGTTTTTTCGGCGGGGTTTTTGTCATGAGGTTTTTTTTTCATGGATCCAGGTTTACATGAGACCCGTGGCCGTGCGAAAATCATTCTCTATTGCGTATATCAAAAGTGAAATTCACAATTGACGTTGTTATATTAACAACTGCCGTTGTTTATTATCAGCATTGTACCAAAATTCAGACCTTTCTGAAAACAATTTGTTTTTACATTCATCTCGCTCGACTTCGTCTGGCCGGTCAGAAGATAGCCGGTTTGGTCCAGCAGCGGGATGACCGGTCTGAACAATTTTCCGTCCAGGTTCATGTAAACATCTATTATAAATAATACTATGACCGAAACGAATTCGTCTCGGTTTGACTTTGTTCTGGTCTCACGTAAACGGGGCCTAAGGCTAATGGGGTTTTTGTCGGTATCCCCGTAAATCTACGGACATTTTCATGTTATTGACTGCCTAATTAGATTCGGGGGTGGAAGCTTTAATATTCAATATTCCTACCTACAATATTCAATATTCCTACCTTCAATATTCCTATTCATTCACTTACCTCAAATATTCTTTATATTATCCGATATTCATAATTAATATTCATCTTTAAAAGGTTATAGATTTTGATAGCTATATTTATTGCTGCCGAGCCTCAGCGAGGCAGCACACTATTCTTGACGTGCTAAGGTTTCTCCAAAGTTCTCTCGGCCCAGTCTTTTGCATCGACCTATATATTGTCGAGATTTGGATTTGGCGTCTGTCCATGGAGATGTCGTATTTCCGGTGTAACGCGAAGTTTCTAACTTGCGAAATTCATGACTATCAGTTACGGTTTTGGACACGCGCCAATGATGTGCCTGGTTGATTTCGGTTCATAAATTTCCCACTGCTCAAGCTACGGTAACACGTTATTATTTTATCCAAATGGCTATGATTTTTATAAAGCATTTAAAAGCGCTATCCGCATGATAAATACTACACAACATATCGCCTATCGGTACTGCCAAGCCGTGAATTTATACAATTTAGTAGAAGGTGTTAGTCTATCAATATGATATGACACAATAGGGCCATTTATACGGGAGAAAATAAGTCACGACTTACATAAGACGCGTCTTATATAAGACGCGAACACACTCAGGTTGCAGCAATTACTCTCATTTGTAAAGCACTTACCGTATCGACTCAACATAGACAGTTATTAATTTGCTTGCAACGATATAGATATGAAGTTTAATCTTGGAAAAGTTTTCATTTTACTGGAGTTTTTGATGATTTTACTTTCGCCAAGACCAAGTTCAGCCAAATCGGAAGGTTACTGCAAGCCAGACAAACCGATTTTTAGATCACAAGTATTTCGTTTGCTGCATTCTGGTGGGTTTCAATTACTCATTTACGGCCGAATTTTCACACGCTATTCTTTTAAAATTGGCTAAAGTATTTTGAATAGCTATAAGAGAACATGAATACATTTATCCACGAATGTTTTCAAGACAAAATAGTTCATGGTCCATAGTCTTGGCACAGACGTAAAGTATAGAATTGAAATGTGATACAAAATGCATGGCAGTTTCTGTTAGCTGCTTCAAAATACACATTTTCAATAGTTACGTTATAGTTGAGAATTGGCATGAATTGAGAACTGATAATGCCATGAATAGTGCCGCTAAATATATAGTCGAAATCTCTATTACAAATTACGGAAACGCGCTTTTTAAACCTTGTGTCCTTGACCCTTCATTTTATATTACATTTTCACTCCATTTATAGCAAGACAGGTGTTTTTCCTAAAATGCTAATAAATTAATAACAAAAAAAAGTTTTTTCAGTCAGTATGACGAGTCAAATCGTCTGGTGTACAAGATACTCTGTCCGAAAATATACTAAATCTGAACAAGTATGGTCTGAAACGTGCTCTTGTGGTCAATATTGTACCAATTACAATCTATTTTTGCATTATCAGCAAATATCGGATTAAAAAAGATTCTATTTAGCAGCAACTTCGAAAGTCCGACTGATCATAAACGCCCATATATAAAGTTGACATTTTTAAAATAGAACAACATACAAGACTTTCATTCTTATTTTCATGTTATATTACTTTGAAACTTGCACTATATCACTTGCTTCTGACACTTTCTCAAAGTCAGTTTCAGTATTAATTTGAAACTTTCACAGTAAAAGTCTTAAAACCTTATCAGGTCAAGGTTGGTTGGGGTGTGAGGATGTAAATATTTTAGATAATGGTGCATGAAGACCACATAAAGTAGGCTACCTTTTTTACCCCACCACTCAATAGTGTCAAGCGGCTGATGACGTCATCCATACCCGAATGTTTTCACCCATGGTAACATGCTCGTCTAGAAACCCAGCCCCCCCCCCTCCCCCTACTGATGAATTTTGTTCTACAGCACTGTACCTAGCCGTTCTAAATTATATTTAACCATGTATTTTTTGTTAAACAAGAATAAAATACACTTCTCAACTTTCAAAGACCTTTCTTTGTGTTTAGATATCTGTGGATTAGTGAATGAAATAGTCTCAGAAGGTATGGCTAACACTTGCGTAGATTGTGCTCACAAATGCTTGGCAGAAAATTTGTGTGCTGGATACAACTTCAAAATAGAACAAAATAAAGGAAAAGCAAACTGTCAGATAACCAGCACACTGGATCACGACTTTCATAAAGACATCTGCAGGACAGAGTACAAAGGGTGGAGATTTTATCAGACTGTAGGATCAAGAAAGGTAACAATCAACTGTTTTTTGGAAATGTCCATGACTGTTTGGAGGTTTTCTATTGTTTTAACTATTCTTGACATACAAGCTAGGTAAATGTCAGAATGGAAAACGTGTCTCGTGTTTCCATAGATGGGTTTAAAAGCACAGTATCACCTGCTGAGCGATGTGATTTAGTGCCCTCAAACTTGAAAAATTTCATGATCGCAAACTTTTTCAAGTTTTTCATAATTGTGGAGAAGGAATGGCGAATGATTAAATGGCTCATTATGATTTTTATCCTGTACACTGCCGTTTTACTCCTGCTTGGAACGTGTCGTACACATCAGTGGTCGTACATCAGATTTGATTTTTGGAACAAGGTTAACTTATGAATAATTTATTTCCTCGTTGATCGTTTTCTAGGTTGACTGTGCCATAAAAATATGTGAAAATGGTGGGTCATTGTTGCAAATTAGCAACAGGAGATCAGATGTTTACATGTGTCTATGTCCTGATGGTTACGTCGGAGATTCTTGCGAGACTGTGCAAAGCCAAAGAGAACGTGAATTCAAATCAGAAAACCTTTTAAGTCCATACCTAGGATAAAGAACTCTTTTTTAAAGCTTTCTCAACTTCAATGGGTTTTATAGGCAGTTCAAGAACTCATTCTTATTTCTTACTCTTAAATACTGTACTATCTTATTATAAGTGTCATTGGATTCACGAAATGTTGGAGATGGAAGAGTAAATCAAGTATACATTGCCTTACCTAAAAATCTTTCTTTCACTACCGTCGGTTTCACGTCGGTTTGCGCCTTAAACAAAACCATAAACAAAACTCGCTCCCCCACAATAGTCGACCGCCTGCCACGCATGCTAACCTATACTTAGCTACCCGTATCCATGACAAAAACCCCACATGACAAAAAAACCGGCGACAAAACTCCCATCGACAAAAACCCCAACGACAATATCCCCGGCGACAAAAACCCTAAATTACTGAAACACGAAAAAACACCCACACTTCTGTTTATCAAATTTTCAAAATACTTTTATCAGAACAAACTTTTTAAAACAATATAATTTGTAAAGAAAAGGTGAAAGTACTGTTTAGATAAAAGAATAATGAAACGTATTATGAAAAGTTAATGGGACTATCAAATTCGAAAATTGTGACCAACGCCACGGCAGGATTTGCTCCAAAGTCTTCTCTGAAGTCTACGCATATGCTTCTTAAGTCATCGTTCATTGAAATCCTGACGTTTCGAACACGAACTGCGAGCAAATCATGCCATTCATATTAAAAACATTTTCTCAGTTTTTTTATATTTCATACCCATAACACTAAGCTAGCCTTAGGCCCCGTTTACGTGAGACCAGAACAAAGTCAAACCGAGACGAATTCGTTTTGGTCATAGTATTATAAACAAAAAGATGTTTACTGATGAACCTGGACGGAAAATTGTTCAGACCGGTCATCCCGCGCTCGCTGGACCAACCCGACTATCTTCTGACCGGCCAGACGAAGTGGGAGCGAGATGAATGTAAAAACAAATTCTTTTCAGAAAGGTCTGAATTTTGGTACAATGCTGAAAATAAACAACGGCAGTTGTTAATATAACAACGTCAATTGTGCATTTCACTTTTGATACACGCAATAGAGAATGATTTTCGCACGGGTCTCATTTGAATTGGGCTTAACTGCGCGTCTGGGTTTTACCGCGCGTCAATGGAGTCGACTTGTAGCAAGTCTAGGGTCTCATGTAAACCTGGATCCATGAAAAAAAACACCTCATGACAAAAACCCCGCCGACAAAACCTTCACCGAGAAAAACCTTTGGAAAAATAGTTTGAAAAAATTATTAAACAGAAGTGTTTGTGTTTTGCCGTAATTCAGAAATTTGGGGTTCTTGTCGCCGGGGATATTGCATGTCATTGGGGTTTTTTCGTTGGTGATTTTGACGGAGGGTTTTTTGTCATATGGGGTTTTTGTCATCTGGGGTTTTTCTCGGTATCCCCGTAAATCTACGGACATTTCCATGTTATTGACTGCCTAATTAGATTCGGGGGTGGAAGCTTTAATATTCAATATTCCTACCTAGAATATTCAATATTCCTACCTTCAATATTCTATTCATTCACTTACCTCAAATATTCTTTATATTATCCGATATTCATAATTAATATTCATCTTTAAAAGGTTATAGATTTTGATAGCTATATTTATTGCTGCCGAGCCTCAGCGAGGCAGCACACTATTCTTGACGTGCTAAGGTTTCTCCAAAGTTCACTCGGCCCAGTCTTTTGCATCGACCTATATATTGTCGAGATTTGGATTTGGCGTCTGTCCATGGAGATGTCGTATTTCCGGTGTAACGCGAAGTTTCTGACTTGCGAAATTCATGACTATCAGTTACGGTTTTGGACATGCGCCAATGATGTGCCTGGTTGATTTCGGTTCATAAATTCCCCACTGCTCAAGCTACGGTAACACGTTATTATTTTATCCAAATGGCTATGATTTTTATAAAGCATTTAAAAGCGCTATCCACGCATGATAAATACTACACAACATATCGCCTATCGGTACTGCCAAGCCGTGAATTTATACAATCTAGTAGAAGGTGTTAGTCTATCAATATGATATGACACAATAGGGCCATTTATACGGGAGAAAATAAGTCACGACCTACATAAGACGCGTCTTATATAAGACGCGAACACACACAGGTTGCAGCAATTACTCTCATTTGTAAAGCACTTACCGTATCGACTCAACATAGACAGTTATTTATTTGCTTGCAACGATATAGATATGAAGTTTAATCTTGGAAAAGTTTTCATTTTACTGGAGTTTTTGATGATTTTACTTTCGCCAAGACCACGTTCAGCCAAATCGGAAGGTTACTGCAAGCCAGACAAACCGATTTTTAGATCACAAGTATTTCGTTTGCTGCATTCTGGTGAGTTTCAATTACTCATTTACGGCCGAATTTTCACACGCTATTCTTTTAAAATTGGCTAAAGTATTTTTAATAGCCATAAGAGAACATGAATACATTTATCCACGAATGTTTTCAAGACAAAACTGTAGTTCATGGTCCATAGTCTTGGCACAGTTGAAAAGTATAGAATTGAAATGTGATACAAAATGCATGGCAGTTTCTGTTAGCTGCTTCAAAATACACATTTTCAATAGTTACGCTATAGTTGAGAATTCCCATGAATTGAGAACTGATAATGCCATGAATAGTGCCGCTAAATATATAGTCGAAATCTCTATTACAAATTACGGAAACGCGCTTTTCAAACCTTCTGTCCTTGACCCTTCATTTTATATTACATTTTCACTCCATTTATAGCAAGACAGGTGTTTTTCCTAAAATGCTAATAAATTAATAACAAAAAAAAGTTTTTTCAGTCAGTATGACGAGTCAAATCGTCTGGTGTACAAGATACTCTGTCCGAAAATATACTAAATCTGAACAAGTATGGTCTGAAACGTGCTCTAAAACGAACATGACTTGTGGTCAATATTGTACCAATTAGAATCTATTTTTGCATTATCAGCAAATATCGGATTAAAAAAGATTCTATTTAGCAGCAACTTCGAAAGTCCGACTGATCATAACGCCCATATATAAAGTTGACATTTTTAAAATAGAACAACATACTTAAGACTTTCATTCTTATTTTCATGTTATATTACTTTGAAACTTGCACTATATCACTTGCTTCTGACACTTTCTCAAAGTCAGTTTCAGTATAAATTTGAAACTTTCACAGTAAAAGTCTTAAAACCTTATCAGGTCAAGGTTGGTTGGGGTGTGAAGATGTAAGTATTTTAGATAATGGTGCATGAAGACCACATAAAGTAGGCTACCTTTTTTACCCCTTTACACAATAGTGTCAGGCGGCTGATGACGTCATCCATACCCAAATGTTTTCACCCATGGTAACATGCTCGTCTAGAAACCCCGCCCCCCCCCTCCCCCTACTTATGAATTTTGTTCTACAGCACTGTACCTAGCCGTTCTAAATTATATTTAACCATGTATTTTTTGTTAAACAAGAATAAAATACACTTCTCAACTTTCAAAGACCTTTCTTTGTGTTTAGATATCTGTGGATTAGTGAATGAAATAGTCTCAGAGGTTATGGCTAACACTTGCGTAGATTGTGCTCACAAATGCTTGGCAGAAAATTTGTGTGCTGGATACAACTTCAAAATAAAACAAAAGAAAGGAAAAGCAAACTGTCAGATAACCAGCACACTCACGACTTTCATAAAGGCAGGACAGAGTACAAAGGGTGGAGATTTTATCAGACTGTAGGATCAAGAAAGGTAACAATCAACTGTTTTTTGGAAATGTCCATGACTGTTTGGAGGTTTTCTATTGTTTTAACTATTCTTGACATACAAGCTAGGTAAATGTCAGAATGGAAAACGTGTCTCGTGTTTCTATAGATGGGTTTAAAAGCACAGTATCACCTGCTGAGCGATGTGATTTAGTGCCCTCAAACTTGAAAAATTTCATGATCGCAAACTTTTTCAAGTTTTTCATAATTGTGGAGAAGGAATGGCGAATGATTAAATGGCTCATTATGATTTTTATCCTGTACACTGCCGTTTTACTCCTGCTTGGAACGTGTCGTACACATCAGTGGTCGTACATCAGATTTGATTTTTGGAACAAGGTTAACTTATGAATAATTTATTTCCTCGTTGATCGTTTTCTAGGTTGACTGTGCCATAAAAATATGTGAAAATGGTGGGTCATTGTTGCAAATTAGCAACAGGAGATCAGATGTTTACATGTGTCTATGTCCTGATGGTTACGTCGGAGATTCTTGCGAGACTGTGCAAAGCCAAAGAGAACGTGAATTCAAATCAGAAAACCTTTTAAGTCCATACCTAGGATAAAGAACTCTTTTTTAAAGCTTTCTCAACTTCAATGGGTTTTATAGGCAGTTCAAGAACTCATTCTTATTTCTTACTCTTAAATACTGTACTATCTTATTATAAGTGTCATTGGATTCACGAAATGTTGGAGATGGAAGAGTAAATCAAGTATACATTGCCTTACCTAAAAATCTTTCTTTCACTACCGTCGGTTTCACGTCGGTTTGCGCCTTAAACAAAACCATAAACAAAACTCGCTCCCCCACAATAGTCGACCGCCTGCCACGCATGCTAACCTATACTTAGCTACCCGTATCCATGACAAAAACCCCACATGACAAAAAAACCGGCGACAAAACTCCCATCGACAAAAACCCCAACGACAATATCCCCGGCGACAAAAACCCTAAATTACTGAAACACGAAAAAACACCCACACTTCTGTTTATCAAATTTTCAAAATACTTTTATCAGAACAAACTTTTAAAACAATATAATTTGTAAAGAAAAGGTGAAAGTACTGTTTAGATAAAAGAATAATGAAACGTATTATGAAAAGTTAATGGGACTATCAAATTCGAAAATTGTGACCAACGCCACGGCAGGATTTGCTCCAAAGTCTTCTCTGAAGTCTACGCATATGCTTCTTAAGTCATCGTTCATTGAAATCCTGACGTTTCGAACACGAACTGCGAGCAAATCATGCCATTCATATTAAAAACATTTTCCCAGTTTTTTATATTTCATACCCATAACACTAAGCTAGCCTTAGGCCCCGTTTACGTGAGACCAGAACAAAGTCAAACCGAGACGAATTCGTTTTTGGTCATAGTATTATAAACAAAAAGATGTTTACTGATGAACCTGGACGGAAAATTGTTCAGACCGGTCATCCCGCGCTCGCTGGACCAACCCGACTATCTTCTGACCGGCCAGACGAAGTGGGAGCGAGATGAATGTAAAACAAATTCTTTTCAGAAAGGTCTGAATTTTTGGTACAATGCTGAAAATAAACAACGGCAGTTGTTAATATAACAACGTCAATTGTGCATTTCACTTTTGATACACGCAATAGAGAATGATTTTCGCACGGGTCTCATTTGAATTGGGCTTAACTGCGCGTCTGGGTTTTACCGCGCGTCAATGGAGTCGACTTGTAGCAAGTCTAGGGTCTCATGTAAACCTGGATCCATGAAAAAAAACACCTCATGACAAAAACCCCGCCGACAAAACCTTCACCGAGAAAAACCTTTGGAAAAATAGTTTGAAAAAATTATTAAACAGAAGTGTTTGTGTTTTGCCGTAATTCAGAAATTTGGGGTTCTTGTCGCCGGGGATATTGCATGTCATTGGGGTTTTTTCGTTGGTGATTTTGACGGAGGGTTTTTTGTCATATGGGGTTTTTGTCATCTGGGGTTTTTCTCGGTATCCCCGTAAATCTACGGACATTTCCATGTTATTGACTGCCTAATTAGATTCGGGGGTGGAAGCTTTAATATTCAATATTCCTACCTAGAATATTCAATATTCCTACCTTCAATATTCTATTCATTCACTTACCTCAAATATTCTTTATATTATCCGATATTCATAATTAATATTCATCTTTAAAAGGTTATAGATTTTGATAGCTATATTTATTGCTGCCGAGCCTCAGCGAGGCAGCACACTATTCTTGACGTGCTAAGGTTTCTCCAAAGTTCACTCGGCCCAGTCTTTTGCATCGACCTATATATTGTCGAGATTTGGATTTGGCGTCTGTCCATGGAGATGTCGTATTTCCGGTGTAACGCGAAGTTTCTGACTTGCGAAATTCATGACTATCAGTTACGGTTTTGGACATGCGCCAATGATGTGCCTGGTTGATTTCGGTTCATAAATTCCCACTGCTCAAGCTACGGTAACACGTTATTATTTTATCCAAATGGCTATGATTTTTATAAAGCATTTAAAAGCGCTATCCACGCATGATAAATACTACACAACATATCGCCTATCGGTACTGCCAAGCCGTGAATTTATACAATCTAGTAGAAGGTGTTAGTCTATCAATATGATATGACACAATAGGGCCATTTATACGGGAGAAAATAAGTCACGACCTACATAAGACGCGTCTTATATAAGACGCGAACACACAGGTTGCAGCAATTACTCTCATTTGTAAAGCACTTACCGTATCGACTCAACATAGACAGTTATTTATTTGCTTGCAACGATATAGATATGAAGTTTAATCTTGGAAAAGTTTTCATTTTACTGGAGTTTTTGATGATTTTACTTTCGCCAAGACCACGTTCAGCCAAATCGGAAGGTTACTGCAAGCCAGACAAACCGATTTTTAGATCACAAGTATTTCGTTTGCTGCATTCTGGTGAGTTTCAATTACTCATTTACGGCCGAATTTTCACACGCTATTCTTTTAAAATTGGCTAAAGTATTTTTAATAGCCATAAGAGAACATGAATACATTTATCCACGAATGTTTTCAAGACAAAACTGTAGTTCATGGTCCATAGTCTTGGCACAGTTGAAAAGTATAGAATTGAAATGTGATACAAAATGCATGGCAGTTTCTGTTAGCTGCTTCAAAATACACATTTTCAATAGTTACGCTATAGTTGAGAATTGCCATGAATTGAGAACTGATAATGCCATGAATAGTGCCGCTAAATATATAGTCGAAATCTCTATTACAAATTACGGAAACGCGCTTTTCAAACCTTCTGTCCTTGACCCTTCATTTTATATTACATTTTCACTCCATTTATAGCAAGACAGGTGTTTTTCCTAAAATGCTAATAAATTAATAACAAAAAAAAGTTTTTTCAGTCAGTATGACGAGTCAAATCGTCTGGTGTACAAGATACTCTGTCCGAAAATATACTAAATCTGAACAAGTATGGTCTGAAACGTGCTCTAAAACGAACATGACTTGTGGTCAATATTGTACCAATTAGAATCTATTTTTGCATTATCAGCAAATATCGGATTAAAAAAGATTCTATTTAGCAGCAACTTCGAAAGTCCGACTGATCATAACGCCCATATATAAAGTTGACATTTTTAAAATAGAACAACATACTTAAGACTTTCATTCTTATTTTCATGTTATATTACTTTGAAACTTGCACTATATCACTTGCTTCTGACACTTTCTCAAAGTCAGTTTCAGTATAAATTTGAAACTTTCACAGTAAAAGTCTTAAAACCTTATCAGGTCAAGGTTGGTTGGGGTGTGAAGATGTAAGTATTTTAGATAATGGTGCATGAAGACCACATAAAGTAGGCTACCTTTTTTACCCCTTTACACAATAGTGTCAGGCGGCTGATGACGTCATCCATACCCAAATGTTTTCACCCATGGTAACATGCTCGTCTAGAAACCCAGCCCCCCCCCTCCCCCTACTTATGAATTTTGTTCTACAGCACTGTACCTAGCCGTTCTAAATTATATTTAACCATGTATTTTTTGTTAAACAAGAATAAAATACACTTCTCAACTTTCAAAGACCTTTCTTTGTGTTTAGATATCTGTGGATTAGTGAATGAAATAGTCTCAGAGGTTATGGCTAACACTTGCGTAGATTGTGCTCACAAATGCTTGGCAGAAAATTTGTGTGCTGGATACAACTTCAAAATAAAACAAAAGAAAGGAAAAGCAAACTGTCAGATAACCAGCACACTCACGACTTTCATAAAGGCAGGACAGAGGACAAAGGGTGGAGATTTTATCAGACTGTAGGATCAAGAAAGGTAACAATCAACTGTTTTTTTGGAAATGGCCATGACTGTTTGGAGGTTTTCTATTATTTTAACTATTCTTGACATACAAGCTAGGTAAATGTCAGAATGGAAAACGTGTCTCGTGTTTCTATACATGGGTTTAAAAGCAGAGTATCACCTGCTGAGCGATGTGATTTAGTGCCCTCAAACTTGAAAAATTTCATGATCGCAAACTTTTTCAAGTTTTTCATAATTGTGGAGAAGGAATGGCGAATGATTAAATGGCTCATTATGATTTTTATCCTGTACACTGCCGTTTTACTCCTGCTTGGAACGTGTCGTACACATCAGTGGTCGTACATCAGATTTGATTTTTGGAACAAGGTTAACTTATGAATAATTTATTTCCTCGTTGATCGTTTTCTAGGTTGACTGTGCCATAAAAATATGTGAAAATGGTGGGTCATTGTTGCAAATTAGCAACAGGAGATCAGATGTTTACATATGTCTATGTCCTGATGGTTACGTCGGAGATTCTTGCGAGACTGTGCAAAGCCAAAGAGAACGTGAATTCAAATCAGAAAATCTTTTAAGTCCATACCTAGGATAAAGAACTCTTTTTTAAAGCTTTCTCAACTTCAATGGGTTTTATAGGCAGTTCAAGAACTCATTCTTATTTCTTTCTCTTAAATACTGTACTATCTTATTATAAGTGTCATTGGATTCACGAAATGTTGGAGATGGAAGAGTAAATCAAGTATACATTGCCTTACCTAAAAATCTTTCTTTCACTACCGTCGGTTTCACGTCGGTTTGCGCCTTAAACAAAACCATAAACAAAACTCGCTCCCCCACAATAGTCGACCGCCTGCCACGCATGCTAACCTATACTTAGCTACCCGTATCCATGACAAAAACCCCACATGACAAAAAAACCGGCGACAAAACTCCCATCGACAAAAACCCCAACGACAATATCCCCGGCGACAAAAACCCTAAATTACTGAAACACGAAAAAACACCCACACTTCTGTTTATCAAATTTTCAAAATACTTTTATCAGAACAAACTTTTTAAAACAATATAATTTGTAAAGAAAAGGTGAAAGTACTGTTTAGATAAAAGAGTAATGAAAAGTATTATGAAAAGTTAATGGGACTATCAAATTCGAAAATTGTGACCAACGCCACGGCAGGATTTGCTCCAAAGTCTTCTCTGAAGTCTACGCATATGCTTCTTAAGTCATCGTTCATTGAAATCCTGACGTTTCGAACACGAACTGCGAGCAAATCATGCCATTCATATTAAAAACATTTTCTCAGTTTTTTTATATTTCATACCCATAACACTAAGCTAGCCTTAGGCCCCGTTTACGTGAGACCAGAACAAAGTCAAACCGAGACGAATTCGTCTTGGTCATAGTATTATAAACAAAAAGATGTTTACTGATGAACCTGGACGGAAAATTGTTCAGACCGGTCATCCCGCGCTCGCTGGACCAACCCGACTATCTTCTGACCGGCCAGACGAAGTGGGAGCGAGATGAATGTAAAAACAAATTCTTTTCAGAAAGGTCTGAATTTTGGTACAATGCTGATAATAAACAACGGCAGTTGTTAATATAACAACGTCAATTGTGCATTTCACTTTTGATACACGCAATAGAGAATGATTTTCGCACGGGTCTCATTTGAATTGGGCTTAACTGCGCGTCTGGGTTTTACCGCGCGTCAAAGGAGTCGACTTGTAGCAAGTCTAGGGTCTCATGTAAACCTGGATCCATGAAAAAAAACACCTCATGACAAAAACCCCGCCGACAAAACCTTCACCGAGAAAAACCTTTGGAAAAATAGTTTGAAAAAAATTAATAAACAGAAGTGTTTGTGTTTTGCCGTAATTCAGAAATTTTGGGTTCTTGTCGCCGGGGATATTGCATGTCATTGGGGTTTTTTCGGTGGTGATTTTGACGGAGGGTTTTTTGTCATATGGGGTTTTTGTCATCTGGGGTTTTTCTCGGTATCCCCGTAAATCTACGGACATTTCCATGTTATTGACTGCCTAATTAGATTCGGGGGTGGAAGCTTTAATATTCAATATTCCTACCTAGAATATTCAATATTCCTACCTTCAATATTCCTATTCATTCACTTACCTCAAATATTCTTTATATTATCCGATATTCATAATTAATATTCATCTTTAAAAGGTTATAGATTTTGATAGCTATATTTATTGCTGCCGAGCCTCAGCGAGGCAGCACACTATTCTTGACGTGCTAAGGTTTCTCCAAAGTTCACTCGGCCCAGTCTTTTGCATCGACCTATATATTGTCGAGATTTGGATTTGGCGTCTGTCCATGGAGATGTCGTAATTCCGGTGTAACGCGAAGTTTCTGACTTGCGAAATTCATGACTATCAGTTACGGTTTTGGGCATGCGCCAATGATGTGCCTGGTTGATTTCGGTTCATAAATTTCCCACTGCTCAAGCTACGGTAACACGTTATTATTTTATCCAAATGGCTATGATTTTTATAAAGCATTTAAAAGCGCTATCCACGCATGATAAATACTACACAACATATCGCCTATCGGTACTGCCAAGCCGTGAATTTATACAATTTAGTAGAAGGTGTTAGTCTATCAATATGATATGACACAATAGGGCCATTTATACGGGAGAAAATAAGTCACGACCTACATAAGACGCGTCTTATATAAGACGCGAACACACACAGGTTGCAGCAATTACTCTCATTTGTAAAGCACTTACCGTATCGACTCAACATAGACAGTTATTTATTTGCTTGCAACGATATAGATATGAAGTTTAATCTTGGAAAAGTTTTCATCTTACTGGAGTTTTTGATGATTTTACTTTCGCCAAGACTACGTTCAGCCAAATCGGAAGGTTACTGCAAGCCAGACAAACCGATTTTTAGATCACAAGTATTTCGTTTGCTGCATTCTGGTGAGTTTCAATTACTCATTTACGGCCGAATTTTCACACGCTATTCTTTTAAAATTGGCTAAAGTATTTTTAATAGCCATAAGAGAACATGAATACATTTATCCACGAATGTTTTCAAGACAAAACTGTAGTTCATGGTCCATAGTCTTGGCACAGTTGAAAAGTATAGAATTGAAATGTGATACAAAATGCATGGCAGTTTCTGTTAGCTGCTTCAAAATACACATTTTCAATAGTTACGCTATAGTTGAGAATTGCCATGAATTGAGAACTGATAATGCCATGAATAGTGCCGCTAAATATATAGTCGAAATCTCTATTACAAATTACGGAAACGCGCTTTTCAAACCTTCTGTCCTTGACCCTTCATTTTATATTACATTTTCACTCCATTTATAGCAAGACAGGTGTTTTTCCTAAAATGCTAATAAATTAATAACAAAAAAAAGTTTTTTCAGTCAGTATGACGAGTCAAATCGTCTGGTGTACAAGATACTCTGTCCGAAAATATACTAAATCTGAACAAGTATGGTCTGAAACGTGCTCTAAAACGAACATGACTTGTGGTCAATATTGTACCAATTACAATCTATTTTTGCATTATCAGCAAATAGAGGATTAAAAAAGATTCTATTTAGCAGCAACTTCGAAAGTCCGACTGATCATAACGCCCATATATAAAGTTGACATTTTTAAAATAGAACAACATACTTAAGACTTTCATTCTTATTTTCATGTTATATTACTTTGAAACTTGCACTATATCACTTGCTTCTGACACTTTCTCAAAGTCAGTTTCAGTATAAATTTGAAACTTTCACAGTAAAAGTCTTAAAACCTTATCAGGTCAAGGTTGGTTGGGGTGTGAAGATGTAAGTATTTTAGATAATGGTGCATGAAGACCACATAAAGTAGGCTACCTTTTTTACCCCTTTACACAATAGTGTCAGGCGGCTGATGACGTCATCCATACCCGAATGTTTTCACCCATGGTAACATGCTCGTCTAGAAACCCAGCCCCCCCCCTACTTATGAATTTTGTTCTACAGCACTGTACCTAGCCGTTCTAAATTATATTTAACCATGTATTTTTTGTTAAACAAGAATAAAATACACTTCTCAACTTTCAAAGACCTTTCTTTGTGTTTAGATATCTGTGGATTAGTGAATGAAATAGTCTCAGAGGTTATGGCTAACACTTGCGTAGATTGTGCTCACAAATGCTTGGCAGAAAATTTGTGTGCTGGATACAACTTCAAAATAAAACAAAAGAAAGGAAAAGCAAACTGTCAGATAACCAGCACACTCACGACTTTCATAAAGGCAGGACAGAGTACAAAGGGTGGAGATTTTATCAGACTGTAGGATCAAGAAAGGTAACAATCAACTGTTTTTTGGAAATGGCCATGACTGTTTGGAGGTTTTCTATTATTTTAACTATTCTTGACATACAAGCTAGGTAAATGTCAGAATGGAAAACGTGTCTCGTGTTTCTATACATGGGTTTAAAAGCAGAGTATCACCTGCTGAGCGATGTGATTTAGTGCCCTCAAACTTGAAAAATTTCATGATCGCAAACTTTTTCAAGTTTTTCATAATTGTGGAGAAGGAATGGCGAATGATTAAATGGCTCATTATGATTTTTATCCTGTACACTGCCGTTTTACTCCTGCTTGGAACGTGTCGTACACATCAGTGGTCGTACATCAGATTTGATTTTTGGAACAAGGTTAACTTATGAATAATTTATTTCCTCGTTGATCGTTTTCTAGGTTGACTGTGCCATAAAAATATGTGAAAATGGTGGGTCATTGTTGCAAATTAGCAACAGGAGATCAGATGTTTACATGTGTCTATGTCCTGATGGTTACGTCGGAGATTCTTGCGAGACTGTGCAAAGCCAAAGAGAACGTGAATTCAAATCAGAAAATCTTTTAAGTCCATACCTAGGATAAAGAACTCTTTTTTAAAGCTTTCTCAACTTCAATGGGTTTTATAGGCAGTTCAAGAACTCATTCTTATTTCTTTCTCTTAAATACTGTACTATCTTATTATAAGTGTCATTGGATTCACGAAATGTTGGAGATGGAAGAGTAAATCAAGTATACATTGCCTTACCTAAAAATCTTTCTTTCACTACCGTCGGTTTCACGTCGGTTTGCGCCTTAAACAAAACCATAAACAAAACTCGCTCCCCCACAATAGTCGACCGCCTGCCACGCATGCTAACCTATACTTAGCTACCCGTATCCATGACAAAAACCCCACATGACAAAAAAACCGGCGACAAAACTCCCATCGACAAAAACCCCAACGACAATATCCCCGGCGACAAAAACCCTAAATTACTGAAACACGAAAAAACACCCACACTTCTGTTTATCAAATTTTCAAAATACTTTTATCAGAACAAACTTTTTAAAACAATATAATTTGTAAAGAAAAGGTGAAAGTACTGTTTAGATAAAAGAGTAATGAAAAGTATTATGAAAAGTTAATGGGACTATCAAATTCGAAAATTGTGACCAACGCCACGGCAGGATTTGCTCCAAAGTCTTCTCTGAAGTCTACGCATATGCTTCTTAAGTCATCGTTCATTGAAATCCTGACGTTTCGAACACGAACTGCGAGCAAATCATGCCATTCATATTAAAAACATTTTCTCAGTTTTTTTATATTTCATACCCATAACACTAAGCTAGCCTTAGGCCCCGTTTACGTGAGACCAGAACAAAGTCAAACCGAGACGAATTCGTCTTGGTCATAGTATTATAAACAAAAAGATGTTTACTGATGAACCTGGACGGAAAATTGTTCAGACCGGTCATCCCGCGCTCGCTGGACCAACCCGACTATCTTCTGACCGGCCAGACGAAGTGGGAGCGAGATGAATGTAAAAACAAATTCTTTTCAGAAAGGTCTGAATTTTGGTACAATGCTGATAATAAACAACGGCAGTTGTTAATATAACAACGTCAATTGTGCATTTCACTTTTGATACACGCAATAGAGAATGATTTTCGCACGGGTCTCATTTGAATTGGGCTTAACTGCGCGTCTGGGTTTTACCGCGCGTCAAAGAGTCGACTTGTAGCAAGTCTAGGTCTCATGTAAACCTGGATCCATGAAAAAAAACACCTCATGACAAAAACCCCGCCGACAAAACCTTCACCGAGAAAAACCTTTGGAAAAATAGTTTGAAAAAAATTAATAAACAGAAGTGTTTGTGTTTTGCCGTAATTCAGAAATTTTGGGTTCTTGTCGCCGGGGATATTGCATGTCATTGGGGTTTTCGGTGGTGATTTTGACGGAGGGTTTTTTGTCATATGGGGTTTTTGTCATCTGGGGTTTTTCTCGGTATCCCCGTAAATCTACGGACATTTCCATGTTATTGACTGCCTAATTAGATTCGGGGGTGGAAGCTTTAATATTCAATATTCCTACCTAGAATATTCAATATTCCTACCTTCAATATTCCTATTCATTCACTTACCTCAAATATTCTTTATATTATCCGATATTCATAATTAATATTCATCTTTAAAAGGTTATAGATTTTGATAGCTATATTTATTGCTGCCGAGCCTCAGCGAGGCAGCACACTATTCTTGACGTGCTAAGGTTTCTCCAAAGTTCACTCGGCCCAGTCTTTTGCATCGACCTATATATTGTCGAGATTTGGATTTGGCGTCTGTCCATGGAGATGTCGTAATTCCGGTGTAACGCGAAGTTTCTGACTTGCGAAATTCATGACTATCAGTTACGGTTTTGGGCATGCGCCAATGATGTGCCTGGTTGATTTCGGTTCATAAATTTCCCACTGCTCAAGCTACGGTAACACGTTATTATTTTATCCAAATGGCTATGATTTTTATAAAGCATTTAAAAGCGCTATCCACGCATGATAAATACTACACAACATATCGCCTATCGGTACTGCCAAGCCGTGAATTTATACAATTTAGTAGAAGGTGTTAGTCTATCAATATGATATGACACAATAGGGCCATTTATACGGGAGAAAATAAGTCACGACCTACATAAGACGCGTCTTATATAAGACGCGAACACACACAGGTTGCAGCAATTACTCTCATTTGTAAAGCACTTACCGTATCGACTCAACATAGACAGTTATTTATTTGCTTGCAACGATATAGATATGAAGTTTAATCTTGGAAAAGTTTTCATCTTACTGGAGTTTTTGATGATTTTACTTTCGCCAAGACTACGTTCAGCCAAATCGGAAGGTTACTGCAAGCCAGACAAACCGATTTTTAGATCACAAGTATTTCGTTTGCTGCATTCTGGTGAGTTTCAATTACTCATTTACGGCCGAATTTTCACACGCTATTCTTTTAAAATTGGCTAAAGTATTTTTAATAGCCATAAGAGAACATGAATACATTTATCCACGAATGTTTTCAAGACAAAACTGTAGTTCATGGTCCATAGTCTTGGCACAGTTGAAAAGTATAGAATTGAAATGTGATACAAAATGCATGGCAGTTTCTGTTAGCTGCTTCAAAATACACATTTTCAATAGTTACGCTATAGTTGAGAATTGCCATGAATTGAGAACTGATAATGCCATGAATAGTGCCGCTAAATATATAGTCGAAATCTCTATTACAAATTACGGAAACGCGCTTTTCAAACCTTCTGTCCTTGACCCTTCATTTTATATTACATTTTCACTCCATTTATAGCAAGACAGGTGTTTTTCCTAAAATGCTAATAAATTAATAACAAAAAAAAGTTTTTTCAGTCAGTATGACGAGTCAAATCGTCTGGTGTACAAGATACTCTGTCCGAAAATATACTAAATCTGAACAAGTATGGTCTGAAACGTGCTCTAAAACGAACATGACTTGTGGTCAATATTGTACCAATTACAATCTATTTTTGCATTATCAGCAAATAGAGGATTAAAAAAGATTCTATTTAGCAGCAACTTCGAAAGTCCGACTGATCATAACGCCCATATATAAAGTTGACATTTTTAAAATAGAACAACATACTTAAGACTTTCATTCTTATTTTCATGTTATATTACTTTGAAACTTGCACTATATCACTTGCTTCTGACACTTTCTCAAAGTCAGTTTCAGTATAAATTTGAAACTTTCACAGTAAAAGTCTTAAAACCTTATCAGGTCAAGGTTGGTTGGGGTGTGAAGATGTAAGTATTTTAGATAATGGTGCATGAAGACCACATAAAGTAGGCTACCTTTTTTACCCCTTTACACAATAGTGTCAGGCGGCTGATGACGTCATCCATACCCGAATGTTTTCACCCATGGTAACATGCTCGTCTAGAAACCCAGCCCCCCCCCCCTCCCCCTACTTATGAATTTTGTTCTACAGCACTGTACCTAGCCGTTCTAAATTATATTTAACCATGTATTTTTTGTTAAACAAGAATAAAATACACTTCTCAACTTTCAAAGACCTTTCTTTGTGTTTAGATATCTGTGGATTAGTGAATGAAATAGTCTCAGAGGTTATGGCTAACACTTGCGTAGATTGTGCTCACAAATGCTTGGCAGAAAATTTGTGTGCTGGATACAACTTCAAAATAGAACAAAATAAAGGAAAAGCAAACTGTCAGATAACCAGCACACTTCACGACTTTCATAAAGGCAGGACAGAGGACAAAGGGTGGAGATTTTATCAGACTGTAGGATCAAGAAAGGTAACAATCAACTGTTTTTTTGGAAATGGCCACTGACTGTTTGGAGGTTTTCTATTATTTTAACTATTCTTGACATACAAGCTAGGTAAATGTCAGAATGGAAAACGTGTCTCGTGTTTCTATACATGGGTTTAAAGCAGAGTATCACCTGCTGAGCGATGTGATTTAGTGCCCTCAAACTTGAAAAATTTCATGATCGCAAACTTTTCAAGTTTTTCATAATTGTGGAGAAGGAATGGCGAATGATTAAATGGCTCATTATGATTTTTATCCTGTACACTGCCGTTTTACTCCTGCTTGGAACGTGTCGTACACATCAGTGGTCGTACATCAGATTTGATTTTTGGAACAAAGGTTAACTTATGAATAATTTATTTCCTCGTTGATCGTTTTCTAGGTTGACTGTGCCATAAAAATATGTGAAAATGGTGGGTCATTGTTGCAAATTAGCAACAGGAGATCAGATGTTTACATGTGTCTATGTCCTGATGGTTACGTCGGAGATTCTTGCGAGACTGTGCAAAGCCAAAGAGAACGTGAATTCCAATCAGAAAATCTTTTAAGTCCATACCTAGGATAAAGAACTCTTTTTTAAAGCTTTCTCAACTTCAATGGGTTTTATAGGCAGTTCAGAACTCATTCTTATTTCTTTCTCTTAAATACTGTACTTTATTATAAGTGTCATTGGATTCACGAAATGTCGGAGATGGAAGAGCAAATCAAGTATACATTACCTTACCTAAAAATCTTTCGTTCACTACCGTCGGTTTCACGTCGGTTTGCGCCCTAAACAAAACCATAAACAAAACTCGCTCCTCCACAATAGTTCAACGCCTGCCACGCAGGCTAACCTATACTTAGCTACCCGTATCCATGACAAAAACCCCACATGACAAAAAACCCGGCGACAAAACTCCCATCGACAAAAACCCCAACGACAATATCCCCGGCGACAAAACCTAAATTACTGAAACACGAAAAACACCCACACTTCTGTTTATCAATTTTTCAAAATACTTTTATCAGAACAAACTTTTTAAAACAATATAATTTGTAAAGAAAAGGTGAAAGTACTGTTTAGATAAAAGAATAATGAAAAGTATTATGAAAAGTTAATGGGACTATCAAATTCGAAAATTGTGACCAACGCCACGGCAGGATTTGCTCCAAAGTCTTCTCTGAAGTCTACGCATATGCTTCTTAAGTCATCGTTCATTGAAATCCTGACGTTTCGAACACGAACTGCGAGCAAATCATGCCATTCATATTAAAAACATTTTCTCAGTTTTTTTATATTTCATACTCATAACACTAAGCTAGCCTTAGGCCCCGTTTACGTGAGACCAGAACAAAGTCAAACCGAGACGAATTCGTCTTGGTCATAGTATTATAAACAAAAAGATGTTTACTGATGAACCTGGACGGAAAATTGTTCAGACCGGTCATCCCGCGCTCGCTGGACCAACCCGACTATCTTCTGACCGGCCAGACGAAGTGGGAGCGAGATGAATGTAAAAACAAATTCTTTTCAGAAAGGTCTGAATTTTGGTACAATGCTGATAATAAACAACGGCAGTTGTTAATATAACAACGTCAATTGTGCATTTCACTTTTGATACACGCAATAGAGAATGATTTTCGCACGGTCTCATTTGAATTGGGCTTAACTGCGCGTCTGGGTTTTACCGCGCGTCAATGGAGTCGACTTGTAGCAAGTCTAGGGTCTCATGTAAACCTGGATCCATGAAAAAAAACACCTCATGACAAAAACCCCGCCGACAAAACCTTCACCGAGAAAAACCTTTGGAAAAATAGTTTGAAAAAATTAATAAACAGAAGTGTTTGTGTTTTGCCGTAATTCAGAAATTTTGGGTTCTTGTCGCCGGGGATATTGCATGTCATTGGGGTTTTTTCGGTGGTGATTTTGACGGAGGGTTTTTTGTCATATGGGGTTTTTGTCATCTGGGGTTTTTCTCGGTATCCCCGTAAATCTACGGACATTTCCATGTTATTGACTGCCTAATTAGATTCGGGGGTGGAAGCTTTAATATTCAATATTCCTACCTAGAATATTCAATATTCCTACCTTCAATATTCCTATTCATTCACTTACCTCAAATATTCTTTATATTATCCGATATTCATAATTAATATTCATCTTTAAAAGGTTATAGATTTTGATAGCTATATTTATTGCTGCCGAGCCTCAGCGAGGCAGCACACTATTCTTGACGTGCTAAGGTTTCTCCAAAGTTCACTCGGCCCAGTCTTTTGCATCGACCTATATATTGTCGAGATTTGGATTTGGCGTCTGTCCATGGAGATGTCGTAATTCCGGTGTAACGCGAAGTTTCTGACTTGCGAAATTCATGACTATCAGCTACGGTTTTGGGCATGCGCCAATGATGTGCCTGGTTGATTTCGGTTCATAAATTTCCCACTGCTCAAGCTACGGTAACACGTTATTATTTTATCCAAATGGCTATGATTTTTATAAAGCATTTAAAAGCGCTATCCACGCATGATAAATACTACACAACATATCGCCTATCGGTACTGCCAAGCCGTGAATTTATACAATTTAGTAGAAGGTGTTAGTCTATCAATATGATATGACACAATAGGGCCATTTATACGGGAGAAAATAAGTCACGACCTACATAAGACGCGTCTTATATAAGACGCGAACACACACAGGTTGCAGCAATTACTCTCATTTGTAAAGCACTTACCGTATCGACTCAACATAGACAGTTATTTATTTGCTTGCAACGATATAGATATGAAGTTTAATCTTGGAAAAGTTTTCATCTTACTGGAGTTTTTGATGATTTTACTTTCGCCAAGACTACGTTCAGCCAAATCGGAAGGTTACTGCAAGCCAGACAAACCGATTTTTAGATCACAAGTATTTCGTTTGCTGCATTCTGGTGAGTTTCAATTACTCATTTACGGCCGAATTTTCACACGCTATTCTTTTAAAATTGGCTAAAGTATTTTTAATAGCCATAAGAGAACATGAATACATTTATCCACGAATGTTTTCAAGACAAAACTGTAGTTCATGGTCCATAGTCTTGGCACAGTTGAAAAGTATAGAATTGAAATGTGATACAAAATGCATGGCAGTTTCTGTTAGCTGCTTCAAATACACATTTTCAATAGTTACGTTATAGTTGAGAATTGCCATGAATTGAGAAGTGATAATGCCATGAATAGTGCCGCTAAATATATAGTCGAAATCTCTATTACAAATTACGGAAACGCGCTTTTCAAACCTTCTGTCCTTGACCCTTCATTTTATATTACATTTTCACTCCATTTATAGCAAGACAGGTGTTTTTCCTAAAATGCTAATAAATTAATAACAAAAAAAAGTTTTTTCAGTCAGTATGACGAGTCAAATCGTCTGGTGTACAAGATACTCTGTCCGAAAATATACTAAATCTGAACAAGTATGGTCTGAAACGTGCTCTAAAACGAACATGACTTGTGGTCAATATTGTACCAATTACAATCTATTTTTGCATTATCAGCAAATAGAGGATTAAAAAAGATTCTATTTAGCAGCAACTTCGAAAGTCCGACTGATCATAACGCCCATATATAAAGTTGACATTTTTAAAATAGAACAACATACTTAAGACTTTCATTCTTATTTTCATGTTATATTACTTTGAAACTTGCACTATATCACTTGCTTCTGACACTTTCTCAAAGTCAGTTTCACAGTAAAAGTCTTAAAACTTTATCAGGTCAAAGTTGGTTGGGGTGTGAAGATGTAAGTATTTTAGATAATGGTGCATGAAGACCACATAAAGTAGGCTACCTTTTTTACCCCTTTACACAATAGTGTCAGGCGGCTGATGACGTCATCCATACCCGAATGTTTTCACCCATGGTAACATGCTCGTCTAGAAACCCAGCCCCCCCCCTACTTATGAATTTTGTTCTACAGCACTGTACCTAGCCGTTCTAAATTATATTTAACCATGTATTTTTTGTTAAACAAGAATAAAATACACTTCTCAACTTTCAAAGACCTTTCTTTGTGTTTAGATATCTGTGGATTAGTGAATGAAATAGTCTCAGAGGTTATGGCTAACACTTGCGTAGATTGTGCTCACAAATGCTTGGCAGAAAATTTGTGTGCTGGATACAACTTCAAAATAGAACAAAATAAAGGAAAAGCAAACTGTCAGATAACCAGCACACTGGATCACGACTTTCATAAAGACATCTGCAGGACAGAGGACAAAGGGTGGAGATTTTATCAGACTGTAGGATCAAGAAAGGTAACAATCAACTGTTTTTTGGAAATGTCCATGAATGTTTGGAGGTTTTCTATTGTTTTAACTAATCTTCACATACAAGCTAGGTAAATGTCAGAATGGAAAACGTGTCTCGTGTTTCTATACATGGGTTTAAAAGCACAGTATCACCTGCTGAGCGATGTGATTTAGGGCCCTCAAACTTGAAAAATTTCATGATCGCAAACTTTTTCAAGTTTTTCATAATTGTGGAGAAGGAATGGCGAATGATTAAATGGCTCATTATGATTTTTATCCTGTACACTGCCGTTTTACTCCTGCTTGGAACGTGTCGTACACATCAGTGGTCGTACATCAGATTTGATTTTTGGAACAAGGTTAACTTATGAATAATTTATTTCCTTGTTGATCGTTTTCTAGGTTGACTGTGCCATAAAAATATGTGAAAATGGTGGGTCATTGTTGCAAATTAACAACATGAGATCAGATGCTTACATGTGTCTATGTCCTGATGGTTACGTCGGAGATTCTTGCGAGACTGTGCAAAGCCAAAGAGAACGTGAATTCAAATCAGAAAATCTTTTAAGTCCATACCTAGGATAAAGAACTCTTTTTTAAAACTTTCTCAACTTCCATGGGTTTTACAGCACTTCAAGAACTCATTCTTATTTCTTACTCTTAAATACTGTACTATCTAATTATAAGTGTCATTGGATTCACGAAATGTCGGAGATGGAAGAGCAAATCAAGTATACATTGGCTTACATACAAATCTTGCATTCACTAACGTCGGTCTCACGTCGGTTTGCGCCCTAAACAAAACCCTAAACAAAACTCGCGCCCCCACAATAGTCGACCGCCTGCCACGCATGCTAACCTATACTTAGCTATTCGTATCCATGACAAAAACCCCACATAACAAAAAACGCGGCGACAAAACTCCCACCGACAAAAACCCCAACGACAATATCCCCGGCGACAAAAACCCTAAATTACTGAAATACGAAAAACACCCACATTTCTGTTTATCAATTTTTCAAAATACTTTTATCAGAACAAACTTTTTAAAACAATATAATTTGTAAAGAAAGGTGGAGGTACTGTTTAGATAAAAGAGTAATGAAAAGTATTATGAAAAGTTAATGGGACAATCAAATTCGAAAATTGTGACCAACGCCACGCAGGATTTGCTCCAAAGTCTTCTCTAAAGTCTACGCACATGCTTCTTAAGTCGTCGCTCATTGAAACCCTGACGTTTCGAACACGAACTGCGAGCAAATCATGCCATTCATATTAAAATAATTTTCTCATTTTTTTATATTTCATACCCATAACACTAAGCCAGCCATTAACCGTTTACGTGAGACCAGAACAAAGTCAAACCGAGACGAATTCGTTTCGGTCATAGTCCCCGAGCTGGCGCGAAGCGCCGTGCGAGGGTACTAATTCCGCTCGGATTGTTGAATGCAAAGTCGTCCGCCATTTTTTTTTGTCATGGACGGGACGGTTTTGTAAGTTATGCGCATGCGCGAGTTCAAGCTGAGAGAAGCTAGACTGCCATTTTGAAAACTTTTTTCAAAAATAGTTTTGCACTCATTTTATAATACTCACTACTCAGGAGTCAGGACAGATAAATACAAATAAAAAATAAAAATCCACAAGAAGAAAAAACAGTCGGAAAGAAAAAAAGGAAAGTTTTTTAAACGGGTGGTGTCTATTGCATACTTGCTTGCTGCCGATATAGCATACGTACAGTATTAGTTGTGAATTTTGAATTCGTATATCATTCTATTTATTATAATATTGATTGATTGATTTATAAGTTAGTATTGATTCAAATATTGCTATATAGAAAAAAAAAAAAAAAAAATCAAACTTCATTTCAAAAGCAAAAAAAAGAAAGTGAAATATATGCGAAAAGTAAAAAAGCAGTTTTAAAAAAATTAAACGTTTTGTGAACGTCTAAGGTTGAATGTTATGGAATGTTACACTGAATTAATTAAAAGTAGTAATGTTGTACATATAATACTGTATTTTGTTTGTATAGTTGATGATGATGATGATGATAATTTTAATAAAAAAAGTACAAAATATCAATATTTCTTACAAATTAAAATAAAAGAAATATATAAAATATACAGTGTTGCGTGTTGTCATGGTTACACTGGTCGATTCAGCCTTCATGTTACAATAACTTTGGGAAATTGTTTGGTTCAAATGGGCGAGGGGATTCTGCATGCATGTATTTCTAGTATTATTTATAATAGATGTTTACATGAACCTGGACGGAAAATTGTTCAGACCGGTCATCCCGCGCTCGCTGGACCAAACCGGCTATCTTCTGACAGGCCAGACGAAGTGGGAGCGATATGAATGTAAAAAACAAATTGTTTTCAGAAAGGTATGAATTTTGGTACAATGCTGATAATAAACAACGGCAATTGTTAATAACAACGTTGAATTTGTGAATTTCACTTTTGATATACGCAATGGAGAATGATTTTCGCGCGGGTCTCATGTAAACCTGGATCCATGAAAAAAAAACCTCATGACAAAAACCCCGCCGACAAAACCCTCACCGAGAAAAACCTTTGGAAAAATAGTTCGAAAAAATTAATAAACAGAAGTGTGGGTTTTTTGCCGTAATTCAGAAATTTGGGGTTCTTGTCGCCGGGGATATTGCATGTCATTGGGGTTTTTTTCGGTAGTGATTTTGACGGCGGGGTTTTTATCATATGGGGTTTTTGTTCGTATCTCTGTAATCCTAAGGACATTTCCATGTTATTGACTGCCTAATTATACTCGGGGGTGGAAGCTTTAATATTCAATATTCCTACCTACAATATTCAATATTCCTACCTTTAATATTCCTATTCATCCACCTTCCTCAAATAATATTCCCCGAGCCGGTGCGAAGCGCCGTGCGAGGGTACTAATTCCGCTCGGATATTTACGCCCGGGTATGTGAAAACATTGTGGAATGCAAAGTCGTCCGCCATTTTTTTTTGTCATGGACAGGACTCGACCTTTTTGTAAGTTATGCGCATGCGCAAGTTCAAGCCGAGAGAAAACTGGTAACCAGCAACATCATGATTGGCTAAGACAACGATTTTGTTTTCATGTTTACGTCAGAAAAATAACTGCCATCCTGCCATTATATTTTTGGCATTGATAATTTGATATGCAAACCTTTTTCAAGTCGGGACATATTAATTCAGACAAATATTAAGTCTCCAAAACAAGATAAATGAATATTTTTTTGAGGATTTTCACTTACTAAAGTCAATAGCAAAAAAAATCAGTCGAAAGGCCGAGAAAGGAGAATTTTCGTCTTTTAAAGCGTTTTAAACGGGTAAGTGTTTATTTTGCATGCTTGCTTTTGCAGTTTTGCCGTCAATTGGCATGCACTACAGTTTGTGGTTTTGAAAATGCGTAGTTCATCCTGTGGTCAGGGGCGTAACTAGGGTTACAGCATTAGGGGGGTGAACAAATTTTGCCCGACGAAAAATAAATAAAACATTTCCCCCCCCCAACCCCACCCCCTGCCCCCCAAATTTTTCGGAAATATACTGTAAAAATTTCGCGACACTATTATGTTTCGCGACATGAGGAATCACAATTCGCTCAATTTTCCCCTAATTTTTAACGGTTTTTCGATTAAAAATCCCCCAAATGTTCTCAAAATATTACAACAACATTCTTGGGCCTCATTTTTGCCGACGAATTTGGTAAATTAGCCCGAAAAAGTGGCCATTTCTACACATTGGGGGGGTGTCACACCCCCCCACACCCCCCCACTATTTACGCCCCTGCCTGTGGTCAATAACAACATTGACTAATCTTTAAAATTGCTTTAGTATTAATTCAAATACGTTATATAGAATAAGAAATAACATATTTATCTCAAAAACTTCATAGTATAAAAAATTAAAAATATACTGTTCAAAAAACAGTTGAAGTTTTATGACAATTTCGAAACGTTTTGTGAGACGTTTAAGATTGAATTTTAGAGTAAATCAAAGCTAAACGAGTACGTAATAACACAGCTACTTTATATAGTTGGGCAATTGATAATTTTACAGTTAAAAGTACAAACCTTATCACTATTTTGCCATTTTGTACAAAAAATAAAAGAAATATACTGCCGGTTGCGTGTTACCATGGTTACAGTGATCAACTCAGTACTTCATGTTACAATAACTTTTGGGGAGTATAATTGCTTGGGTTCTAATGGGCGAGGGGGTTCTGCATGCATGTATTTCTAGTTATATTATTAACATACCCACTTTATACAGTTGGGCAATTGATAATTTTATGGTTAATTAAAAGTACAAATCTTATAACTATTTTATCATATTGATTATTGTACAAAAAATGAAATATACAGTCCAAGGCGCTTATATATATAAGCGCCCTGATACAGTTATTAGGGAACTTTAGATTTGACGACAGCTACGAGAAGTCGAGAACGACTACGAGATTTTCCCGTTAAATATCTGCTACTATATACAAACTTGTTATCATCCTCTCTTTGGCACAGCACATCTTTATAACAACAGTTGAGCCAAAGCGAGTACAACTTTGAGTTTGTATTAGCAGATGTTTAACGGAAAAAATCTCGTAGTCGCTCTTTTAGTCGTCGTCAAATCTAAAGTTCCCTATTACAGTGTGCATGGCGTCTTACCATGGTTACAGTGATGGACTGAATTCTTCATGTTGCAATAACTTTTGGGAACTGGGAAGCATAATTGCTTGGTTCGATGGGCGAGAGGATTCTGCATGCATGTATTTCTAGTATATGTAACACGTGAGCTATCACTAATCAAGAAAGCTTGCTAGATTTACAATCAGGATAGAAAATAAAATATATTCATAAATATTATTTCTTTCAACAGTTAAGTTTGCAAGAATTACAGTTTCACACACACAAATACTTAGACATAGTCATAGTCGTAGAGTATGATAGAATGATTGAACTCGATTAACTTTTCAGTATCTGGAAACCCTTTTCGTATCTATCTCGAAAGCTAAAATCAATGCTACAAGCTCGTATTGAAAATATCTCGATGACTGTGATAGAATTCAAATAAGTTTTAACCGTTAGTATATTAGTCTTCTTCATAATTCGCCGGGCATAATTTTTTCTTAGTTTTCCAAGTACGTTGTTTAATACTCTCATATCTCTTTCCATAGTATATCCCTTCATCAATTAGTCTTTTGTTTTTGATTCAATTGTTCGTCGTCCTGCTATATTGAATATCTCAATGTTAGTACCTTGAGCGGATATCTCCTCCTCTCATAATTTGCCAAAACCTTTCTCCTTCTGCTCTGCGATATCTCAACGTACGCAAGCTTCCGCTAGCTCTTACACCATCATTCTTTGTCTGTATCTTAACTGGATATTCAAGACATCCACTTTAGCATTCGTATTTCTGTTCTATTCAGCTGTTATTCTTCTCTCTTCAGTAATTTCTCGGTAATAAATAGGAATTTGCATGTCGATAGAATTAGCGATGTCTTTTATCCAATCCGTATAAGAACGTTTCACTAATTCGCAAAGTTTTCTGGTTCAACTGAATTTTGAATGTATTTATATATGGGGTTAGTACATGTATTTATATCCCTATTTTTTCAATGCATTTCATTTGAATGTTTCTGAGGACGTTTTTCGTTTCTTTCCTTAACGATGCACTGCGCCAGAAAAAGATGATTGAATTGAAAATAGAATTCAACATCACTAACAGCAAACACCACTGAGACGCGAAAAAGTGTGTTGAAGCTGATAATTTATCCCGCATACCAGCAAAAAGAACAGCTGCAGGTGTATAACACATCAAGTAACAGAGAGCAATGAAGAAGCAGGGCTTTGCCATTTTTAGTTCTTTTAGAAAGTGCAGTTTGCCCTTTCGATTTTTGTTTACACTTTCATTGTCTCGACCTTCTGACTTTGGAGATACGGAGGTTAGTGCCTCCAGTTTCCTATTTGAGTGTATGATAACAAGCGCAATCCTCATGTGAGCATACACCGTCATCAGGATGAAGAACATGGTGATTGGTGTGGCAAAAAATTTGAAAGCACTTTCAACAAAAAACGATAGCACTGACATTATTGCGCAAATCGGCCAAACACATATAAAAAGCTGCAAAAATTTACCCTTAGTTACCTTAACGCGATGAATAAATGGATGTACCACACCAAAATATCGTTCTATACTTATGGCTGAGACGATCGATAAGGATAGAAGACTGGTAAACCTGAATGATATGATATTGACATGAATCCTCCAGCATTCAGGCGTGCTCATCAGGTCAGATATTAAACGCATCGTTTCTGTTGGATAGCAGAAGATTCCAGTTCCTGCGTCAACCAACGAAAGAACCATGACGAGGTATGATGAAACATTTTTCCTTAATCGAGGCGTGCGCCAAAATGTCAGCACAGTCAACGAATTCAGACCAACCGTTGTTAGCGAGATGATGCCGCTAAGTATACATGCAGCAAAATGAACATTAAATGCAAGAGGCGAAGGAAACTTGAGAACCATCGGATAAACATCTGAATTGATGTAGCACTTAACAAAAAACTCGGTATTTGCTGTTCTGTTTGTTAAAATCATGCTTGTCCAAACGCAGTCACTTGTGTTACCGAACGAATTTAGTCAATAGCGATGTACATAATATATATGTGGCAGACGCACAATATGAATTGTAGTTTTGCAGATTTGGAATCAATTCTATATATTGCCCTGTGTGAAATGTATTGTTCTTTGAATCCAAGATTAATTAAGTTACTAACGAGGTTTCGCTCTAATTATGCTGCATCATTTAATCCGTAATTAATACATTGAATAAGTTCAATGTCAAATTTATTTATTCTACATATTCTCTGAAAAATCAGCTGTTTTCTTTAAAAGGAAGATTGACAAGATTAATTAATTAAGGTATATTTGATGGGGCAGCCTGAGCAGTATATGTAATCAAATGTTCCAGTTTCTAAAAAGGAATATTTTTAAATGGAAATTTCAACGGTCATGAATATTAGGAAAACGAGCAGGGCAAATTTCAGCGTTAAAGCCAACATTACACACTAGCAATATTCGTGATTAAATTCAGCAAAACCCTAAATAGAAGTAGTAATGTAGGTCGTTTTTAAGCCTTTTAAGACGGCAAGAGTTGGCACTGGAGTACTACATTCATTAGTATGCAAAAAATCATTGATATTCACGTTTTGAGGTCCCGATTTCATTTGATAATACTCAGTTAGCCAGGGTGTGTAACATATGTCGGAACAGTTGGTAATTAACAGCACGTGGCGATATTACCAACTTAACGCAAAGGGTAACGTTCGGGTGATTAAAAGTTGCCATACCAAAAAGTTGTTAACTCATTCGCTATTGTGGGTTAAACCACACAAAAGTGACTTTACGTTCGTGGAACTATATTTAATACTTTTACCTCCAATGTTATCACACCCCGTTTTTAGGGTGCCAAAACAAGTCATGTATAGATATATTCCTTGTAGGACAGACGTAAATAGCCAGTGCATGAGCGAATTGGTATGGCAATGGTTGCAAAATGTGCAAAATTATTCGGTTGGAGTCCCATGTTTAGAAAATCGTTATTTACTGAAACAAGTGTTTCTTATGCCGGTTATTTTTCGAAAATATCGGCCGCCATCTTGTTCGGGTGGGAGCGAATACCCCGCGTTACCGCACTGGCTAACCGACAATTTAATTAATAAAATAAAGAAAAAAACAAATTTCGAAGAATAATGTCATTTTCAAATTCAAAATATGAATAAAACAAGACGAGTTTGAGAGACTGTAAATTTTCGACTCTATATTAAATAATATAATATAATATAACATAACATAACATAACATAACACAACACAACACAACACAACACGACACGACACGACACGACACGACACGAAACTGGTTGATTATGATCACGTGGTATTAAATAAATATTGCCATTTTACTGACCGTACAATGGAAAGTTCCCTTGCACGATCTAGCCATGCAAATATTTCTTTCCATTACACGGTAGTTTTCATTAAATTCAATCACTCAAAATGTTACTCGTATCGTGCTCGCACGCATTTAATCGCGAATCCCAATAACATGGCCGATGGTATATTATTTAAAACCCAAACGAGACAAAATGGCGGGTGTTTTAAACAGTAAAGCGCCTTTTGTTTTCGCCACGAAAGAAGATTTATCCATGCTTATTGACGAAGCTGATTCGGTAAATACGATAAAACAAATAACATATGCTGTAAACCGGATGAATTTGTTTGCTTCAAGCGCTGGTGTAACGTCCATCGAAACTTTGAGTGAAATTGATCTATTTTGGTGTCATATAAAACAAATAATGAATGTTTTCATTCGTGCAATGGTAAGAATATTTTCATTCGATGAAAGATGGAATGTTCCATTCTGGAATGGAACATTCCATCTTTCACCTCATGAAAATATTCTTACCATTGCACGAATGAAAACATTCATTATTAGTATATTATAATATAATATAATATAATAATATTATATAATATAATATATAATATTGTATATAATATAATATAATATATATAATATATAAAATATAATATAATATAATATATAATATATAAAATTAGA
Source organism: Trachythela sp. YZ-2020 (assembly GCA_016169945.1). NCBI lineage: Eukaryota > Metazoa > Cnidaria > Anthozoa > Malacalcyonacea > Clavulariidae > Trachythela > Trachythela sp. YZ-2020. The sequence goes on from JADLSH010000075.1 coordinate 563,631, forward strand.
CAGAATAGCGGCCGGTTACACTTTTTAGGCTGAGTTCCACATCTGTATAGTTTCTATTCTGTTCCTAGGGGGAAGAGATAGCTATAAATAATGCGATTCTCACTGCATTCATCACTTCAACTTTGATCAAGGGCCCGGGGAGATAGTAGTAACTTTGTATCCTCCACGAATTTTCCAACGAATATGTTTGAAAAACGTCGGGTGCCATGCAGAACCAGCTGCTGAGCGAAATGATACACAAGCAGTGGCTGGAAGCGAACCAATGGCTCGAGCCAGAACAAGAAAGTGAGAATTTAGTGGTAAAATAATAGTACAATTGAACTATAATTATAGTCTAATAGTGCATGTGCATGCTCTTAGCCTTTGGGCGCTTTGGTGTGTGTACCGCATCATGGAAACCATCTTGACTATGTAGTTCTTATCGAGTTATCGTAATCCTTATTTTAACATAGTTAGATTATTAGATCGCCGTGGCTTTCTTGACTGAGGCGTCTCAGTTTCTTACTTTTGTATTGACAACGGTTGTCTGTATTTGCTTCCGAGTCTGCTATAAATTACTGTATTGAATGACGTTCCGCGAGTGTGGCCATGCGTTGAGTTCAGAATTTAATATCAGTTCATGATTTTAAAATTTTACTGTGAATTGAGTTTTGTCGGCAAGGGACTGCTTAATGTTCACTTACGAAGGTGTTGATTATTGTCATGTGGTGCGCTCCGAATTTTATATCAGTTTATGATTTTAAAACTTTACTCGTAGTGAAATGAATTTTGTCGGCAAGGGACTGCTTAATGATCACTTACGAGAGTTGATTATGGCAATGTGCTGAGCTCTGAACTTTATGTCAGTTTATGATTTAAAACTTTACTCGTAGAGAAATGATTTTTGTCGGCAAGGGACTGGTTAATGATCACTTAAGCCCGCCGCACACTAGAGCTATCAGCTTAGCAAAGTTTCACTCGTGACTGTTGGGGTAAGCAAGTTCCCCCACTGTGCGGTGGCGTTTTGATCGCTATTGTTCACGCGTGCCATAGGCAGCTGATATTCAATATGAAAATATAGCGGAGCTCCGTGTCGAATTTTTTGTTAGCATATGAAAATATAGGTGAGCTCCATGTCGAATTTTTGGTTAGCATATGAAAATATAGGGGAACTCCATGTCGAAATTTTTGTTAGCATTTGAAAATATAGGGGAGCTCGATGTCGAATTTTATGTTAGCATATGAAAATATAGGGGAGCTCCATGTCGAATTTTTTGTTAGCATATGAAAATATAGGGGAGCTCCATGTCGATTTTATTGTTAGCATATGAAAGTATAGCGGAGCTCCATGTCGAATTTTTGGTTGGCAAATGAAAATATAGGGGAGCTCCATGTCGAATTTTTGATTAGCATATCAAAATATAGGGCAGCTCCATGTCGAATTTTTCGTTAGCATATGGAAATATAGCGGAGCTCCATGTCGAATTTTTTGTTAGCATAAGAAAATATAGGGGAGCTCCATATCGAATTTTTTCTTGGCAAATGAAAATATAGGGGAACTCGATGTCGAATTTTTTGCTAGCATATGAAAATATAGGGGAGCTCCATGTCGATTTTATTGTTAGTATATGAAAGTATAGCGGAGCTCCATGTCGAATTTTTGGTCGGCAAATGAAAATATAGGTGAGCTCCATGTCGAATTTTTGGTTAGCATATGAAAATATAGGGGAACTCCATGTCGAAATTTTTGTTAGCATTTGAAAATATAGGGGAGCTCGATGTTGAATTTTTTGTTAGCATATGAAAATATAGGGGAGCTCCATGTCGAATTTTTTGTTAGCATATAAAAATATAGGGGAGCTCCATGTCGAATTTTTTGCTAGCATATGAAAATATAGGGGAATTCCATGTCGAATTTATTGTTAGCATATGAAAGTATAGCGGAGCTCCATGTCGAATTTTTGGTTGGCAAATGAAAATATAGGGGAGCTCCATGTCGAATTTTTGGTTAGCATATGAAAATATAGGGGAGCTCCGTGTCGAATTTTTCGTTAGCATATGGAAATATAGGGGAGCTCCATGTCGAATTTTTTGTTAGCATATCAAAATATAGGGGAGCTCCATATCGAATTTTTTGTTGCATATGAAAATATAGGGGAGCTCCATGTCGAATTTTTTGCTAGAATATGAAAATATAGGGGAGCTCCATGTCGATTTTATTGTTAGCATATGAAAGTATAGCGGAGCTCCATGTCGAATTTTTTGTTGGCAAATGAAAATATAGGGGAGCTCCATGTCGACTTTTTGGTTAGCATATGAAAATATAGGGGAGCTCCATGTCGAATTTTTCGTTAGCATATGAAAGTATAGGGGAGCTCCATGTCGAATTCTTTGTTAGCATACGAAAATATAGGAGAGCTCCATGTCGAATTTTTTGTTAGCATATGAAAATATAGGGGAACTCCATGTCGAAATTTTTGTTAGCATATGAAAATATAGGGGAGCTCCATATCGAATTTTTTGTTGCATATGAAAATATAGGGGAGTTCCATGTCAAATTTTTTGTTAGCATATCAAAATATAGGGGAGCTCCATATCGAATTTTTTGTTGCATATGAAAATATAGGGGAGCTCCATGTCGAATTTTTTGCTAGAATATGAAAATATAGGGGAGCTCCATGTCGATTTTATTGTTAGCATATGAAAGTATAGCGGAGCTCCATGTCGAATTTTTTGTTGGCAAATGAAAATATAGGGGAGCTCCATGTCGACTTTTTGGTTAGCATATGAAAATATAGGGGAGCTCCATGTCGAATTTTTCGTTAGCATATGAAAGTATAGGGGAGCTCCATGTCGAATTCTTTGTTAGCATATGAAAATATAGGAGAGCTCCATGTCGAATTTTTTGTTAGCATATGAAAATATAGGGGAACTCCATGTCGAAATTTTTGTTAGCATATGAAAATATAGGGGAGCTCGATGTCGAATTTTTTGTTAGCATATGAAAATATAGGGGAGCTCCATGTCGAATATTTTGTTAGCATATGAAAATATAGGGGAGCTCCATGTCGAATTTTTGGTTAGCATATGAAAATATAGGGGAATTCCATGTCGAATTTATTGTTAGCATATGAAAGTATAGCGGAGCTCCATGTCGAATTTTTGGTTGGCAAATGAAAATATAGGGGAGCTCCATGTCGAATTTTTGGTTAGCATATGAAAATATAGGGGAGCTCCATGTCGAATTTTTCGTTAGCATATGGAAATATAGGGGAGCTCCATGTCGAATTTTTTCTTAGCATTATGAAAGTATAGGGGAGCTCCATGTCGAATTTTTTGTTAGCATATGAAAATATAGGGGAGCTCCATGTCGAATTTTTTGTTAGCATATGAAAATATAGGGGAGCTCCATGTCGAATTTTTTGTTAGCATATGAAAATATAGGGGAACTCCATGTCGAATTTTTGGTTGGCATATGAAAATATAGGGGAGCTCCATATCGAATTTTTTGTTGGCATATGAAAATATAGGGGAGCTCCATGTCGAATTTTTTGTTAGCATTATGAAAGTGTAGGGGAGCTCCATGTCGAATTTTTTGTTAGCATATGAAAATATAGGGGAGCTCCATGTCGAATTTTTTGTTAGCATATGAAAATATAGGGGAACTCCATGTCGAATTTTTTGTTAGCATATGAAAATATAGGGGAGCTCGATGTCGAATTTTTTATTAGCATATGAAAATATAGGAGAGCTCCTTGTCGAGCCTGAGCCTGGGACGAGGGTACTAATTGTGCTCTGGTATTTACACGCGTGTGTACAATGAAGGAGAATAGTAGTCCTATATCTATGTCATGAACGTTGGGTGTTCTTCTACGTTATGCCCATACGCGAGTTCACGCCGAGAGAAAGCTAGTAACTAGCAACTTCATGATTGGCTCAGACAAAAATTTTGTTTTTCAATGTGTGCGTTTTTATACGAAATAGAATCACAATAGAACCCCAAAACAAGATAAATAAAAATTTTAAAGTTAACAGGAGAAAATGCAGTCGAATGACCGCAAAAAGGACAAGATTTTGGAGTTTTGAAGCGTTTTTAGCGGGTAAGTGTCTATTTTGCACACTTGCTTTTAGCACGTAGTTTAGTTTGTGGATTTGCGAAGGCGTAGGTTACTCTGTGCGGTTACTACAATATTGATAAAGCTTAATAAGTATTTTAGCAAGTTAATTGAATTTTGCGAAAAATCGTTGAGCTACGTGGCTTCAATAAAAAGGCAAAAACACCACGTCAAAATGGCAAATTTGTAATCAATGATTACAATGAACCACATAATATGATTTTGCTATAAAAAATTTTGCACGTCTACTATTGCTATGATATATCTATTGCTGTCATTTCTGCAACTGCATTAATTCAAATACTTTTATAGAATATGAAACAATTTCAAAGACTTCTTTTCAAAGGCACAGTTTAAAAAAGCTGTTCAAAAAAAAGTTGAAATTTTATGAAAATTTCGAAAAGTTTTATGAAACGTCTAAGTAAGGACTAATGTTGAATTTTACAGCAAATCAAAGCTAAAAGAGTACATATAATAACATACGCACTTTATATAGTTGGACAATTGATAATTTTATGGTTAAAAATACAAATCTATTTTATCATATTGATTATTGTACAAAAAATGAAATATACAGTCCAAGGCGCTTATATATATATGCGCCCTGATACAGTTATTAGGGAACTTTAGATTTGACGACAGCTACGAGAACGACTACAAGATTTTCCCGTTAAATATCTGCTACTATATACAAACTTGTTATCATCCTCTCTTTGGCACAGCACATTTTTATAACAACAGTTGAGCCAAAGCGAGTACAACTTTGAGTTTGTATTAGCAGATATTTAACGGAAAAAATCTCGTAGTCGCTCTTTTAGTCGTCGTCAAATCTAAAGTTCCCTATTACAGTGTGGCGTCTTACGATCATGGTTACAGTGATTGACTGAATTCTTCATGTTGTAATAACTTTTGGGAACTGGGAAGCATAATTGCTTGGTTCGATGCGCGAGAGGATTCTGCATGCATGTATTTCTAGTATATGTAACACGTGAGCTATCACTAATCAAGAAAGCTTGCTAGATTTACAATCAAGTTAGAAAATAAAATATATTCATAAATATTATTTCTTTCAACAGTTAAGTTTGCAAGAATTACAGTTTCACATACACAAATACTTAGACATAGTCATAGTCGTAGAGTATGATAGAATGATTGAACTCGATTAACTTTTCAGTTACTGGTAGCCCTTTTTGTATCTATCTCGAAAGCTAAAATCAATGCTACAAGCTCGTATTTAAAATATCTCGATGACTGAGATTTCAAATAAGTTTTAATCGTTAGTATATTAGTCTTCTTCATAATTCGCCGGGCAAAATTTTGTCTTAGTTTCCCAAGTACGTGGATTGATACTCTCATAATATCCCTTCATCAATTAGTCTTTTGTTTTGATTCAACTGTTCGTCATCCTGCTATACTGAATATCTCAATGCTACCTTGACCGGATCTTCCTCCTCTCATAATTTGCCCAAACCTTTCTCCTTCTGCTCTCCGATATCTCAACGTACGCAAGCTTCCGCTAGCTCTTATATCATCATTCTTTGTCTGTATCTTAACTGGATATTCGAGACATCCACTTTAGCATTCGTATTTCTGTTCTATTCAGCTGTTATTCTTCTCTCTTCAGTAATTTCTCGGTAATAAATAGGAATTTGCATGTCGATAGAATTAGCGATGTCTTTTATCCAATCCGTATAAGAACGTTTCACTAATTCGCAAAGTTTTCTGGCAACTGAATTTTGAATGTATTTATACATGGGGTTAGTACATGTATTTATATCCCTATTTTTTCAATGCATTTCATTTGAATGTTTCTGAGGACGTTTTTCGTTTCTTTCCTTAACGATGCACTGCGCCAGAAAAAGATGATTGAATTGAAAATAGAATTCAACATCACTAACAGCAAACACCACTGAGACGCGAAAAAGTGTGTTGAAACTGATAATTTATCCCGCATACCAGCAAAAAGAACAGCTGCAGGTGTATAACACATCAAGCAACAGAGAGCAACGAAGAAGCAGGGCTTTGCCATTTTTAGTTCTTTTAGAAAGTGCAGTTTGCCATTTCGATTCTTGTTTACACTTTCATTGTCTCGACCTTCTGACTTTGGAGATACGGAGGTTAGTGCCTCCAGTTTCCTATTTGAGTGTATGATAACGAGCGCAATCCTCATGTGAGCATACACCGTCATCAGGATGAAGAACATGGTGATTGGTGTGGCAAAAAATTTGAAAGCATTTTCAACAAAAAACGATAGCACTGACATTATTGCGCAAATCGGCCAAAGACATATAAAAAGCTGCAAAAATTTACCCTTAGTTACCTTAACGCGATGAATAAATGGATGTACCACACCAAAATATCGTTCTATACTTATGGCTGAGACGATCGATAAGGATAGAAGACTGGTAAACCTGAATGATATGATATTGACATGAACCCTCCAGCATTCAGGCGTGCTCATCAGGTCAGATATTAAACGCATCGTTTCTGTTGGATAGCAGAATATTCCAGTTCCTGCGTCAACCAACGAAAGAACCATGACGAGGTATGATGAAACATTTTTCCTTAATCGAGGCGAGCGCCAAAATGTCAGCACAGTCAAGGAATTCAGACCAATCGTTGTTAGCGAGATGATGCCGCTAAGTATGCAGGCAACAAAATGAACATTAAATGCAAGAGGCGAAGGAAACTTGACAACCATCGGATAAACATCTGAATTGATGTAGCACTTAACAAAAAACTCGGTATTTGCTGTCCTGTTTGTTAAACTCATGCTTGTCCAAACGCAGTCACTTGTGTTACCGAACGAATTTAGTCAATAGCGATGTACATAATATATATGTGGCAGACGCACAATTTGAATTGTAGTTTTACAGATTTGGAATCAATTCTATATATTGCCCTGTGTGGAATGTATTGTCCTTTGAATCCAAGATTAATTAAGTTACTAACGAGGTTTCGCTCTAATTATGCTGCATCACTTATTCCGTAATTAATACATTGAATAAGTTCAATGTCAAATTTATTTATTCTACATATTCTCTGAAAAATCAGCTGTTTTCTTTAAAAGGAAGATTGACAAGATTAATTAATTAAGGTATATTTGATGGGGCAGCCTGAGTAGTATATGTAATCAAATGTTCCAGTTTCTGAAAAGGAATATTTTTAAATGGAAATTTCAACGGTCATGCATGAATATTAGAAAAACGAGCAGGGAAAATTTCAGCGTTAAAGCCAACATTACACACTAGCAATATTCGTGATTAAATTCAGCAAAACCCTAAATAGAAGTGGTAATGTAGGTCGTTTTTAAGCCTTTTAAGACGGCACGAGTGGGCACTGGAGTACTACATTCATTAGTATGCAAAAAATCATTGATATTCACGTTTTGAGGTCCCGATTTCATTTGATAATACTCAGTTAGCCAGGGTGTGTAACATATGTCGGAACAGTTGGTAATTAACAGTACGTGGCGCTATTACCAACTTAACGCAAAGGGTAACGTTCGGGTGATTAAAAGTTGCCATACCAAAAAGTTGTTAACTCATTCGCTATTGTGGGTTAAACCACACAAAAGTGACTTCACGTTCGTGGAACTATATTTAATACTTTTGCCTCCAATGTTATTACCCCCCGTTTTTAGCCTGCTAGCGTGCCAAAACAAGTAATGTATAGATATATTTCTTGTAGGACAGACGTAAATAGCCAGTGCATGAGCGAATTAATATGGCAATGGTAGTGTACTGAAATATTTTCATGAAACACTATCGAAAGATGATGTCAATTTGGAAAGATTACTATATATTATTTTTGTTCGCAGCTGATTCAGGAAAAAGACTGTCTCTGAAATGGTCGACAATAGAAATTTTCTTTCGTAAATATCAATGTCAACAGAATCCTCCACTATTCACAACACTCGAAACAAAGGACGAACACAAATACCACACATTGTCTGGCATAGCATGTTTAAATGGAGCGTGTAACCCCTAGGGCACAGAGTAGAAACTATACAGAGGTGGAACTGTGTATCAAATCCAAATGTTTTGCGCCTAACCGATGCTTAGCCAGTGCGCATGCAAAGGAGAAGCGAACCAATGGCTCGAGCCAGAACAAGAACGTGAGAATTTATTGGTAAAATAATAGTACAATTGAACTATAATTATAGTCTAATAGTGCATGTGCATGCTCTTAGCCTTTGGGCGCTTTGGTGTGTGTGCCGCATCATGGAAACCATCTTGACTATGTAGTTCTTATCGAGTTATCGTAATCCTTATTTTAACATAGTTAGATTATTAGATCGCCGTGGCTTTCTTGGCTGAGGCGTCTCAGTTTCTTACTTTTGCATTGACAACGGTTGTCTGTCTTTGCTTCCGAGTCTGCTATAAATTACTGTATTGAATGACATTCCGCGAGTGTGGCCATGCGTTGAGTTCAGAATTTAATATCAGTTCATGATTTTAAAATTTTACGGTGAAATGAGTTTTGTCGGCAAGGGACTGCTTAATGATCACTTACGAGGGTGTTGATTATTGCCATGTGCTGCGCTCCGAATTTTATATCAGTTTATGATTTTAAAACTTTACTCGTAGTGAAATGATTTTTGTCGGCAAGGGACTGCTTAATGATCACTTACGAGAGTTGATTATGGCAATGTGCTGAGCTCTGAACTTTATGTCAGTTTATGATTTAAAACTTTACTCGTAGAGAAATGATTTTGGTCGGCAAGGGACGGCTTAATGATCACATAAGCCCGCCGCACAATAGAGCTATCAGCTTAGCAAAGTTTCACTCGTGACTGTTGGCGTAAGCAAGTTCCCCCAGTGTGCGGTGGCGTTTTGAGCGCTATTGTTCACGCGTGCCATCGGCACCTGATATTCAATATGAAAATATAGGGGAGCTCCATGTCGAATTTTTGGTTAGCATATGAAAATATGGGGGAGCTCCATGTCGAATTTTTCGTTAGCATATGGAAATATAGGGGAGCTCCATGTCGAATTTCTTGTTAGCATATGAAAATATATAGGGGAGCTCCATAACGAATTTTTTGTTGGCATATGAAAATATAAGGGAGCTCCATGTCGAATTTTTTGTTAGAATATGAAAGTATAGGGGAGCTCCATGTCGAATTCTTTGTTAGCATATGAAAATAAAGGGGAGCTCCATGTCGAATTTTTTGTTACCATATGAAAATATAGGGGAACTCCATGTCGAATTATTTGTTAGCATATGAAAATATAGGGGAGCTCGATGTCGAATTTTTTGTTAGCATATGAAAGTATAGGGGAGCTCCATGTCGAATTCTTTGTTAGCATATGAAAATATAGGGGAGCTCCATATCGAATTTTTTGTTAGCATATGAAAATATAGGGGAGCTCCATGTCGAATTTTTTGTTAGCATACGAAAATATAGGGGAGCTCCATGTCGAATTTTTTGCTAGCATATGAAAATATAGGGGAGCTCCATGTCGAATTTATTGTTACCATATGAAAGTATAGCGGAGCTCCATGTCGAATTTTTGGTTGGCAAATGAAAATATAGGGGAGCTCCATGTCGAATTTTTGGTCAGCATATGAAAATAAAAGGGAGCTCCATGTCGAATTTTTCGTTAGCATATGGAAATATAGGGGAGCTCCATGTCGAATTTTTTGTTAGCATATGAAAATATAGGGGAGCTCCATAACGAATTTTTTGTTAGCATATGAAAATATAGGGGAACTCCATGTCGAATTGTTTGTTAGCATATGAAAATATAGGGGAGCTCGATGTCGAATTTTTTGTTAGCATATGAAAGTATAGGGGAGCTCCATGTCGAATTCTTTGTTAGCATATGAAAATATAGGGGAGCTCCATATCGAATTTTTTGTTAGCATATGAAAATATAGGGGAGCTCCATGTCGAATTTTTTGTTAGCATATGAAAATATAGGGGAGCTCCATGACGAATTTTTTGTTAGCATACGAAAATATAGGGGAGCTCCATGTCGAATTTTTTGCTAGCATATGAAAATATAGGGGAGCTCCATGTCGAATTTATTGTTACCATATGAAAGTATAGCGGAGCTCCATGTCGAATTTTTGGTTGGCAAATGAAAATATAGGGGAGCTCCATGTCGAATTTTTGGTCAGCATATGAAAATATGGGGGAGCTCCATGTCGAATTTTTCGTTGGCATATGGAAATATAGGGGAGCTCCATGTCGAATTTTTTGTTAGCATATGAAAATATAGGGGAGCTCCATAACGAATTTTTTGTAAGCATATGAAAATATAGGGGAGCTCGATGTCGAATTTTTTGTTAGCATATGAAAATATAGGAGATCTCCATGTCGAGCCTGAGCCTGGGACGAGGGTACTAATTGCGTTCTGGTATTTACACGCGTGTGTACAATGAAGGAGAATAGTAGTCCTATTTCTATGTCATGAACGTTGGGTGGTCTTCTACGTTATGCCCATACGCGAGTTCACGCCGAGAGAAAGCTAGTAACTAGCAACTTCATGATTGGCTCAGACAAAAATTTTGTTTTTCAATGTGTGCGTTTTTATACGAAATAGAATCACAATAGAACCCCAAAACAAGATAAATAAAAATTTTAAAGTTAACAGGAGAAAATGCAGTCGAATGACCGCAAAAAGGACAAGATTTTGGAGTTTTGAAGCGTTTTTAGCGGGTAAGTGTCTATTTTGCACACTTGCTTTTAGCACGTAGTTTAGTTTGTGGATTTGCGAAGGCGTAGGTTACTCTGTGCGGTTACTACAATATTGATAAAGCTTAATAAGTATTTTAGCAAGTTAATTGAATTTTGCGAAAAATCGTTGAGCTACGTGGCTTCAATAAAAAGGCAAAAACACCACGTCAAAATGGCAAATTTGTAATCAATGATTACAATGAACCACATAATATGATTTTGCTATAAAAAATTTTGCACGTCTACTATTGCTATGATATATCTATTGCTGTCATTTCTGCAACTGCATTAATTCAAATACTTTTATAGAATATGAAACAATTTCAAAGACTTCTTTTCAAAGGCAAAGTTTAAAAAAGCTGTTCAAAAAAAAGTTGAAATTTTATGAAAATTTCGAAACGTTTTGTGAAACGTCTAAGTAAGGACTAATGTTGAATTTTAAAGCAAATCAAAGCTAAAAGAGTACATATAATAACATACGCACTTTATATAGTTGGACAATTGATAATTTTATGGTTAAAAAATACAAATCTTATAACTATTTTATCATATTGATTATTGTACAAAAAATGAAATATACAGTCCAAGGCGCTTATATATATATGCGCCCTGATACAGTTATTAGGGAACTTTAGATTTGACGACAGCTACGAGAACGACTACAAGATTTTCCCGTTAAATATCTGCTACTATATACAAACTTGTTATCATCCTCTCTTTGGCACAGCACATCTTTATAACAACAGTTGAGCCAAAGCGAGTACAACTTTGAGTTTGTATTAGCAGATATTTAACGGAAAAAATCTCGTAGTCGCTCTTTCAGTCGTCGTCAAATCTAAAGTTCCCTATTACAGTGTGGCGTCTTACGATCATGGTTACAGTGATTGACTGAATTCTTCATGTTGCAATAACTTTTGGGAACTGGGAAGCATAATTGCTTGGTTCGATGCGCGAGAGGATTCTGCATGCATGTATTTCTAGTATATGCAACACGTGAGCTATCACTAATCAAGAAAGCTTGCTAGATTTACAATCAGGTTAGAAAATAAAATATATTCATAAATATTATTTCTTTCAACAGTTAAGTTTGCAAGAATTACAGTTTCACATACACAAATACTTAGACATAGTCATAGTCGTAGAGTATGATAGAATGATTGAACTCGATTAACTTTTCAGTTACTGGTAGCCCTATTTGTATCTATCTCGAAAGCTAAAATCAATGCTACAAGCTCGTATTTAAAATATCTCGATGACTGAGATTTCAAATAAGTTTTAATCGTTAGTATATTAGTCTTCTTCATAATTCGCCGGGCAAAATTTTGTCTTAGTTTCCCAAGTACGTGGATTGATACTCTCATAATATCCCTTCATCAATTAGTCTTTTGTTTTGATTCAACTGTTCGTCATCCTGCTATACTGAATATCTCAATGCTACCTTGACCGGATCTTCCTCCTCTCATAATTTGCCCAAACCTTTCTCCTTCTGCTCTCCGATAACTCAACGTACGCAAGCTTCCGCTAGCTCTTATATCATCATTCTTTTTCTGTATCTTAACTGGATATTCGAGACATCCACTTTAGCATTCGTATTTCTGTTCTATTCAGCTGTTATTCTTCTCTCTTCAGTAATTTCTCGGTAATAAATAGGAATTTGCATGTCGATAGAATTAGCGATGTCTTTTATCCAATCCGTATAAGAACGTTTCACTAATTCGCAAAGTTTTCTGGCAACTGAATTTTGAATGTATTTATACATGGGATTAGTACATGTATTTATATCCCTATTTTTTCAATGCATTTCATTTGAATGTTTCTGAGGACGTTTTTCGTTTCTTTCCTTAACGATGCACTGCGCCAGAAAAAGATGATTGAATTGAAAATAGAATTCAACATCACTAACAGCAAACACCACTGAGACGCGAAAAAGTGTGTTGAAACTGATAATTTATCCCGCATACCAGCAAAAAGAACAGCTGCAGGTGTATAACACATCAAGCAACAGAGAGCAACGAAGAAGCAGGGCTTTGCCATTTTTAGTTCTTTTAGAAAGTGCAGTTTGCCATTTCGATTCTTTATTACACTTTCATTGTCTCGACCTTCTGACTTTGGAGATACGGAGGTTAGTGCCTCCAGTTTCCTATTTGAGTGTATGATAACGAGCGCAATCCTCATGTGAGCATACACCGTCATCAGGATGAAGAACATGGTGATTGGTGTGGCAAAAAATTTGAAAGCATTTTCAACAAAAAACGATAGCACTGACATTATTGCGCAAATCGGCCAAAGACATATAAAAAGCTGCAAAAATTTACCCTTAGTTACCTTAACGCGATGAATAAATGGATGTACCACACCTAAATATCGTTCTATACTTATGGCTGAGACGATCGATAAGGATAGAAGACTGGTAAACCTGAATGATATGATATTGACATGAACCCTCCAGCATTCAGGCGTGCTCATCAGGTCAGATATTAAACGCATCGTTTCTGTTGGATAGCAGAATATTCCAGTTCCTGCGTCAACCAACGAAAGAACCATGACGAGGTATGATGAAACATTTTTCCTTAATCGAGGCGAGCGCCAAAATGTCAGCACAGTCAAGGAATTCAGACCAACCGTTGTTAGCGAGATGATGCCGCTAAGTATGCAGGCAACAAAATGAACATTAAATGCAAGAGGCGAAGGAAACTTGACAACCATCGGATAAACATCTGAATTGATGTAGCACTTAACAAAAAACTCGGTATTTGCTGTCCTGTTTGTTAAACTCATGCTTGTCCAAACGTAGTCACTTGTGTTACCGAACGAATTTAGTCAATAGCGATGTACATAATATATATGTGGCAGACGCACAATTTGAATTGTAGTTTTGCAGATTTGGAATCAATTCTATATATTGCCCTGTGTGGAATGTATTGTCCTTTGAATCCAAGATTAATTAAGTTACTAACGAGGTTTCGCTCTAATTATGCTGCATCACTTATTCCGTAATTAATACATTGAATAAGTTCAATGTCAAATTTATTTATTCTACATATTCTCTGAAAAATCAGCTGTTTTCTTTAAAAGGAAGATTGACAAGATTAATTAATTAAGGTATATTTGATGGGGCAGCCTGAGTAGTATATGTAATCAAATGTTCCAGTTTCTGAAAAGGAATATTTTTAAATGGAAATTTCAACGGTCATGCATGAATATTAGAAAAACGAGCAGGGCAAATTTCAGCGTTAAAGCCAACATTACACACTAGCAATATTCGTGATTAAATTCAGCAAAACCCTAAATAGAAGTGGTAATGTAGGTCGTTTTTAAGCCTTTTAAGACGGCACGAGTGGGCACTGGAGTACTACATTCATTAGTATGCAAAAAATCATTGATATTCACGTTTTGAGGTCCCGATTTCATTTGATAATACTCAGTTAGCCAGGGTGTGTAACATATGTCGGAACAGTTGGTAATTAACAGTACGTGGCGATATTACCAACTTAACGCAAAGGGTAACGTTCGGGTGATTAAAAGTTGCCATACCAAAAAGTTGTTAACTCATTCGCTATTGTGGGTTAAACCACACAAAAGTGACTTTACGTTCGTGGAACTATATTTAATACTTTTGCCTCCAATGTTATTACCCCCCGTTTTTAGCCTGCTAGCGTGCCAAAACAAATCATGTATAGATATATTTCTTGTAGGACAGACGTAAATAGCCAGTGCATGAGCGAATTGGTATGGCAATGGTTGTGTACTGAAATATTTTCATGAAACACTATATATTATTTTTGTTCGCAGCTGATTCAGGAAAAAGACTGTCTCTGAAACGGTCGACAATAGAAATTTTCTTTCGTAAATATCAATGTCTACAGACTCCTCCACTATTCACAACACTCGAAACAAAGGACGAACACAAATACCACACATTGTCTGGCATAGCATGTTTAAATGGAGCGTGTAACCCCTAGGGCACAGAGTAGAAACTATACAGAGGTGGAACTGTGTATCAAATCCAAATGTTTTGCGCCTAACCGATGCTTAGCCAGTGCGCAAAGGAGAAGCGAACCAATGGCTCGAGCCAGAACAAGAACGTGAGAATTTATTGGTAAAATAATAGTACAATTGAACTATAATTATAGTCTAATAGTGCATGTGCATGCTCTTAGCCTTTGGGCGCTTTGGTGTGTGTGCCGCATCATGGAAACCATCTTGACTATGTAGTTCTTATCGAGTTATCGTAATCCTTATATTAACATAGTTAGATTATTAGATCGCCGTGGCTTTCTTGACTGAGGCGTCTCAGTTTCTTACTTTTGCATTGACAACGGTTGTCTGTATTTGCTTCCGATACAGCTATAAATTACTGTATTGAATGACGTTCCGCGAGTTTGGCCATGCGTCGAGTTCAGAATTTAATATCAGTTCATGATTTTAAAATTTTACTGTGAAATGAGTTTTGTCGGAAAGGGACTGCTTAATGTTCACTTACGAAGGTGTTGATTATTGCCATGTGCTGCGCTCCGAATTTTATATCAGTTTATGATTTTAAAACTTTACTCGTAGTGAAATTATTTTTGTCGGCAAGGGACTGCTATCACTTAGGCCTGTTCAAACGTCGCGCTTCAATACATAATCAGCTGAAATGCCTCATTATCTATTGTGTGTAATGCGTTCGGCACGGCAGTAGCGCGACAGTTTATGATTTTAAAACTTTAGTCGTAGTGAAATGATTTCAGTTGTCGGCAAGGGACTGCTTAATTATCACTTAGGCCTGTTCCAAACGTCGCGCTTCTCATGTGCCGTACGCATTAAAAACAATACATAATCAGCTGAAATGCCTCATTATCTATTGTTTGTAATGCGTTCGGTTCATTTTGCACTGAATGGAAATCAGCCCGTTAAGGAGGGTTGATTATGGCCATGTGTTAAGCTCAGAATTTTATATCAGTTTATGATTTAAAACTTTACTCGTATTGAAATGACTTTTGTTGGCAAGCGACCACTTAATGATCACTTACGAGGGTTGATTATGGGCATGTGTTGAGCTCAGAATTCTGTATCAGTTATTGATTTTAAAACTTTAGTCGTAGTGAAATGATTTTTGTCGACAAGGGACTGCTTAATGATCACTTGCCAGGGTTTATGTGGCAATGTGTTGAGCTCCGAATTATACTGTATATACGAATTATACAGGTGTCTCAAAAAAACCGCTACCCTTAGATATTAGAGGTTTTAGAAATTTCGCTTTGTCTGGCATATTTGCATGCAATTAGAAGCAAATAAGCAATTCCCAAGTGTACAAAATCGAGGCTTTTTCTAAAGCCTCTAATTTCTAGGGGTAGCGGTTTTTTTGAGACACCCTGTATATCAGTTTGTGATTTAAAACTTTACTCGTAGTGAAATTATGGGACCGCTTAATGATCACTCAGTTACAAGAGTTGATTATGGTCATGTGTTGGGGCTCATAATTCTATGTCAGTTGATGATTTTAAAGTTTACTCGTAGTGGAATGATTGTTGTTGGCAAGGGGCCGCTCAATGATCACTTATACGATGGTGATGGATTAACTTGATTATGGCTATTTTGTAGAGTTCAGAATTTAATTTCACTTCATGCGTTCAATTTTTCTCGTAGTGGAATGATTTGTATACAGTAGGTGATTGACTGCTTCATAATCACTAATGAGGCATGATAATCCTATTGCTGTGGGGCAGTTTCTGTGCTTTCAACCAAATTCATAGTGACTTCCTTATTAGTTTCGCGTGATATGGGGTTATTTATGCACGACCTCGCAATTTGAGCTGAGTTAATACCGCCATTAAGAAGTTGCAGTAGAGGACTGGTAATAGCACTTCACCGTATCGACTCAACATAGACAGTTGTTAATTTGCTTGCAACGATATAGATATGAAGTTTAATCTTGGAAAAGTTTTCATTTTATTGGAGTTTTTGATGATTTTACTTTCGCCAAGACCTAGTTCAGCCAAATCGGAAGGTTACTGCAAGCCAGACAAACCGATTTTTAGATCACAAGTATTTCGTTTGCTGCATTCTGGTGAGTTTCAATTACTAATTTACGCCCGAATTTTCACACGCTATTCTTTTAAAATTGGCTAAAGTATTTTTAATAGCTATAAGAGAACATGAATACATTTATCCACGAATGTTTTCAAGATAGTTCACGGTCCATAGTCTTGGCATAGATGTAAAGTATAGAATTGAAATGTGATACAAAATGCATGGCAGTTTCTGTTAGCTGCTTCAAAATACACATTTTTAATAGTTACGTTATAGTTGAGAATTGCCATGAATTGAGAAGTGATAATGCCATGAATAGTGCGCATGCCGCTAAATATTTAGTCGAAATCTCTATTACAAATTACGGAAACGGGCTTTTCAACCGTTGTATCCTTGACCCTTCATATTATAATGCTTTTTCACTCACATGTATAGCAAGACAGGTGTTTTTCATAAAATGTTAATAAATTAATCACAAACAAAAAGTTTTTCAGTCACTCAGCCAGTATGACGAGTCAAATCGTCGGTGTACAAGACCGAGTGAAATACTCTGTCTGAAAATATACTAAGTTTGAACAGGGCCGTCCTCAGAAAATTTATCAGGGGGGGTGTAAGGTCCTTTCAACCGACTGACTAACGAACTTGTACTGACTACACTGCTGTTAGTCATCAAAAATATTTTTGTCTGCCGACTAAAATAGCAATTCTGCCGACTGAAACTCCAAATAAAATTTCCTGGGGGGGTGTGACACCCCCCCAAACCCCCCCCGTAGGTCCGGCCCTGGTTTCTATACATGGGTTTAAAGCAATATCACCTGCTGAGCGACGTGATTTAGTACCCTCAAACTTGAAGAATTTCATGATCGCAAACTTTTTCAAGTTTGTCACAATTGTGGAGAAGGAATGGAGAATGATTAAATGGCTCATTATGATTTTTATCCTGTACACTGCCGTTTTACTCCAGCTTGGAACGTGTCGTACATCAGATTTGATTTTTGGAACAACGGGCTTATGAATAACTTATTTCCGTGTTGATCGTTTTCTAGGTGGACTGTGCCATAAAAATATGTGAAAATGGTGGGTCATTGTTGCAAATTAACAACAGGAGATCAGATGTTTACATGTGTGTATGTCCTGATGGTTACGTTGGAGATTCTTGCGAGACTGTGCAAAGCCTAAAAATCGGAGATGGAAGAGCAAATCAAGTATACATTGCCTTACCTAAAAATCTTTCGTTCACTACCATCGGTTTCACGTCGGTTTGCGCCCCAAACAAAACCATAAACAAAACTCGCTCCCCCACAATAGTCGAACGCCTGCCACGTAGGCTAACCTATATCCATGACAAAAACCCCACATGACAAAAAACCCGGCGACAAAACTCCCACCGACAAAAACCCCAACGACAATATCCCCGGCGACAAAACCCCTAAATTACTGAAATACGAAAAAACACCCACATTTCTGTTTATCAATTTTTCAAAATACTTTTATCAGAACAAACTTTTTAAAACAATATAATTTGTAAACAAAAGGTGGAAGTACTGTTTAGATAAAAGAGTAATGAAAAGTATTATGAAAAGTTAATGGGACTATCAAATTCGAAAATTGTGACCAACGCCACATCATGAAAACCATCTTGACTATGTAGTTCTTATCGAGTTATCGTAATCCTTATTTTAACAGAGTTAGATTATTAGATTGCCGTGGCTTTCTTCACTGAGGCGTCTCAGTTTCTTACTTTTGCATTGACAACGGTTGTCTGTATTTGCTTCCGAGTCTGCTATTAATGACTGTATTGAATGACATTTCGCGAGTGTGGCCATGCGTTGAGTTCAGAATTTAATATCAGTTCATGATTTTAAAATTTTACGGTGAAATGAGTTTTGTCGGCAAGGGACTGCTTAATGATCACTTACGAGGGTGTTGATTATTGCCATGTGCTGCGCTCCGAATTTTATATCAGTTTATGATTTTAAAACTTTACTCGTAGTGAAATGATTTTTGTCGGCAAGGGACTGCTTAATGATCACTTACGAGAGTTGATTATGGCAATGTGCTGAGCTCTGAATTATACTGTATATTCGAATTATACAGGTGTCTTAAAAAAACTGCTACCCTTAGAAATTAGAGGCTTTAGAAATTGCGCTTTCTCTGGCATATTTGCATGCAATTAGAAGCAAATAAGCTATTTTAAATTCCCAAGCTAGTGTACAAAATCGAGGCTTTTTCTAAAGCCTCTAATTTCTAAGGGTAGCGGTTTTTTTGAGACACCCTGTATATCAGTTTGTGATTTAAAACTTTACTCGTAGTGAAACAATTTTTTTCGGCAAGGGACCGCTTAATGATCACTCAGTTACAAGAGTTGATTATGGTCATGTGTTGGGGCTCATAATTCTATGTCAGTATAATGATCACTTATACGATGGTGATGGATTAACTTGATTATTGCTATTTTGTAGAGTTCAGAATTTAATTTCACTTTATGCGTTCAATTTTTCTCGTAGTGGAATGATTTGTATACAGTAGCTGCTTCATAATCACTAATGAGGCATGCATGATAATCCTATTGCTGTGGGGCAGTTACTGTGCTTTCAACCATATTCATAGTGACTTCCTCATTAGTTTCGCGTGATATGGGATCATTTCATTTACGCACGACCTCGCAATTTGAGTTAATATCGCCATTAAGAAGTTGCAGTAGAGGACTGGTAATAGCACTTCACCGTATCGACTCAACATAGACAGTTGTTAATTTGCTTGCAACGATATAGATATGAAGTTTAATCTTGGAAAAGTTTTCATTTTATTGGAGTTTTTGATGATTTTACTTTCGCCAAGACCTAGTTCAGCCAAATCGGAAGGTTACTGCAAGCCAGACAAACCGATTTTTAGATCACAAGTATTTCGTTTGCTGCATTCTGGTGAGTTTCAATTACTAATTTACGCCCGAATTTTCACACGCTATTCTTTTAAAATTGGCTAAAGTATTTTTAATAGCTATAAGAGAACATGAATACATTTATCCACGAATGTTTTCAAGATAGTTCACGGTCCATAGTATTGGCATAGATGTAAGTATAGAATTGAAATGTGATACAAAATGCATGGCAGTTTCTGTTAGCTGCTTCAAAATACACATTTTTAATAGTTACGTTATAGTTGAGAATTGCCATGAATTGAGAACTGATAATACAATGAATAGTGCCGCTAAATATATAGTCGAAATCTCTATTACAAATTACGGAAACGCGCTTTTCAACCGTTGTATCCTTGACCCTTCATTTTATACTGCATTTTCACTCACATGTATAGCAAGACAGGTGTTTTTCCTAAAATGCTAATAAATTAATCACAAACAAAAAGTTTTTTCAGTCACTCAGCCAGTATATGACGAGTCAAATCGTCTGGTGTACAAGACCGAGTGAAATACTCTGCCTGAAAATATACTAAGTTTGAACATATATGGTCTGAAACGTTGTCTAAAACGAACGTGACTTGTGGTCAATATTGTATCAATTACAATCTATTTTTGCATTATCAGCAAATATAGGATTAAAAAAGATTCTATTTAGCAGCAACTTCGAAAGTCCGACTGATCATATCGCCCATATATAAAGTTCACATCTTTAAAATAGAACAACATACAAGACTTTCATTCTTACTTTCATGTTATATTACTTTGAAACTTGCACTATATCACTTGTTTCTGACACTTTCTCAAAGTCAGTTTCAGTATACGAATTCGAAACTTTCACAGTAAAAGTCTTAAAACCTTATCAGGTCAAGGTTGGTTGGGGTGTGAAGATGTAAATATTTTAAATAATGGTGCATGAAGACCACATAAAGTAGGCTACCTTTTTTACCCCATTACTCAATAGTGTCAGGCGGCTGATGACGTCATCCATACCCGAATGTTTTCACCCATGGTAACATGCTCGTCTAGAACCCCCCCCCCCCTCCCCCCCTCTACTTATCAATTTTGTTCGACAGTACTGTACCTAGCGGTTCTAAATTATATTTAACCCTGTATTTTTTGTTAAACAAGAATAAAATACACTTCTCAACTTATATCTGTGGATTAGTGAATGAAATGCTTGGCAGAAAATTTGTGTGCTGGATACAACTTCAAAATAAAACAAAAGAAAGGAAAAGCAAACTGTCAGATAACCAGCACACTGGATCTCGACTTTCATAAAAACATCTGCAGGACAGAGGACAAAGGGTGGAGGTTTTATCAGACTGTAGGATCAAGAAAGGTACGAGACAATAACACAATCAACTGTTGTTTGGAAATGTCCACTGTTTGGAGGTTTTATATTGTTTTAACTATTTTTGACATACAAGCTAGGTAAATGTCAGAATGGAAAACGTGTCTCGTGTTTCTATCAGGGCCGTCCTCAGAAAATTTATCAGGGGGGGTGTAAGGTCCTTTCAACCGACTGACTAACGAACTTGTACTGACTACACTGCTGTTAGTCATCAAAAATATTTTTGTCTGCCGACTAAAATGGCAATTCTGCCGACTGAAACTCCAAATAAAATTTCCGTAGGTCCGGCCCTGGTTTCTATACATGGGTTTAAAGCAGTATCACCTGCTGAGCGACGTGATTTAGTACCCTCAAACTTGAAGAATTTCATGATCGCAAACTTTTTCAAGTTTGTCACAATTGTGGAGAAGGAATGGAGAATGATTAAATGGCTCATTATGATTTTTATCCTGTACACTGCCGTTTTACTCCAGCTTGGAACGTGTCGTACATCAGATTTGATTTTTGGAACAACGGGCTTATGAATAACTTATTTCCGTGTTGATCGTTTTCTAGGTGGACTGTGCCATAAAAATATGTGAAAATGGTGGGTCATTGTTGCAAATTAACAACAGGAGATCAGATGTTTACATGTGTGTATGTCCTGATGGTTACGTTGGAGATTCTTGCGAGACTGTGCAAAGCCAAACAAAACGTGATTATGTGAATTCAAATCAGAAAATATTATAAGTCCATACCACCTTTGATAAAGAACTCTTTTTAAAGCTTTCTCAACTTCAATGGGTTTTATAGGCACTTCAACAACTCATTCTTATTTCTTACTCTTAAATACTGTACTATCTTATTATAAGTGTCATTGGATTCACGAAAAATCGGAGATGGAAGAGCAAATCAAGTATACATTGCCTTACCTAAAAATCTTTCGTTCACTACCATCGGTTTCACGTCGGTTTGCGCCCCAAACAAAACCATAAACAAAACTCGCTCCCCCACAATAGTCGAACGCCTGCCACGTAGGCTAACCTATATCCATGACAAAAACCCCACATGACAAAAAACCCGGCGACAAAACCCCCACCGACAAAAACCCCAACGACAATATCCCCGGCGACAAAAACCCTAAATTACTGAAATACGAAAAAACACCCACATTTCTGTTTATCAATTTTTCAAAATACTTTTATCAGAACAAACTTTTTAAAACAATATAATTTGTAAAGAAAAGGTGGAAGTACTGTTTAGATAAAAGAGTAATGAAAAGTATTATGAAAAGTTAATGGGACTATCAAATTCGAAAATTGTGACCAACGCCACGCAGGATTTGCTCCAAAGTCTTCTCTGAAGTCTACGCACATGCTTCTTAAGTCATCGCTCATTGAAATCCTGACGTTTCGAACACGAACTGCGAGCAAATGATGCCATTCATATTAAACACATTTTCTCAGTTTTTTTATATTTCATACCCATAACACTAAGCTAGCCATTAGCCTTAGGCCCCGTTTACGTGAGACCAGAACAAGGTCAAACCGAGACGAATTCGTTTCGGTCATAGTATTATTTATAATAGATGTTTTCACATGAAGCTGCAGGACGGAAAATTGTTCAGACCGATCATGCCGCGCTCGCTGGACCAAACCGGCTATCTTCTGACCGGCCAGACGAAGTGGGAGCGATATGAATGTAAAAACAAATTGTTTTCAGAAAGGTCTGAATTTTGGTACAATGCTGATAATAAACAACGGCAGTTGTTAATAACAACGTTGAATTTGTGAATTTCACTTTTGATATACGCAATAGAGAATGATTTTCGCGCGGGTCTCATGTAAACCTGGATCCATGAAAAGAAAACCTCATGACAAAAACCCCGCCGACAAAACCCTCACCGAGAAAAACCTTTGGAAAAATAGTTCGAAAAAATTAATAAACAGAAGTGTGGGTTTTTGCCGTATTTCAAAAATTTGGGGTTCTTGTCGCCGGGGATATTGCATGTCATTGGGGTTTTTTCGGTAGTGATTTTGACGGCGGGGTTTTTGTCACATGGGGTTTTTGTCGGTATCTCTGTAATCCTACGGACATTTCCATGTTATTGACTGCCTAATTATACTCGAGGGTGGAAGCTTTAATATTCAATATTCCTACCTACAATATTCAACATTCCTACCTTCAATATTCCTATTCATCCACTTTCCTCAAATAATATTTATATTATCAACATACCCACTTTATACAGTTGGGAAATTGATAATTTTATGGTTAATTAAAAGTACAAATCTTATAACTATTTTATCATATTGATTATTCTACAAAAAATGAAATATACAGTCCAAGGCGCTTATATATATAAGCGCCCTGATACAGTTATTAGGGAACTTTAGATTTGACGACAGCTACGAGAAGTCGAGAACGACTACGAGATTTTCCCGTTAAATATCTGCTACTATATACAAACTTGTTATCATCCTCTCTTTGCCACAGCACATCTTTATAACAACAGTTGAGCCAAAGCGAGTACAACTTTGAGTTTGTATTAGCAGATGTTTAACGGAAAAAATCTCGTAGTCGCTCTTTTAGTCGTCGTCAAATCTAAAGTTCCCTATTACAGTGTGGCGTCTTACTATGGTTACAGTGATTGACTGAATTCTTCATGTTGCAATAACTTTTGGGAACTGGGAAGCATAATTGCTTGGTTCGATGGGCGAGAGGATTCTGTATGCATGTATTTCTAGTATATGTAACACGTGAGCAATCACTAATCAAGAAAGCTTGCTAGATTTACAATCAGGTTAGAAAATAAAATATATTCATAAATATTATTTCTTTCAACAGTTAAGTTTGCAAGAATTACAGTTTCACATACACAAATATTTAGACATAGTCATAGTCGTAGAGTATGATAGAATGATTGAACTCGATTAACTTTTCAGTTGCTGGTAGCCCTTTTTGTATCTATCTCGAAAGCTAAAGTGAATGCTACAAGCTCGTATTTAAAATATCTCGATGACTGAGATAGAATTCAAATAAGTTTTAACCGTTAGTATATTAGTCTTCTTCATAATATAATTCGCCGGACATAATTTTGTCTTAGTTTTCCAAGTACGTGGTTTAATACTCTCATATCTCTTTCCATAGTATATCCCTTCATCAATTAGTCTTTTGTTTTGATTCAACTGTTCGTCGTCCTGCTATATTGAATATCTCAATGCTACCTTGACCGGATCTTCCTCCTCTCAAAATTTGCCAAAACCTTTCTCCTTCTGCTCTCCGATATATCAACGTACGCAAACTTCCGCTAGCTCTTATACCATCATTATTTGTCTGTATCTTAACTGGGTTTTCGAGACATCCACTTCAGCATTCGTATTTCTGTTCTATTAAAGTGTCATTCTTCTCTCTTCAGTAATTTCTCGGTAATAAATAGGAATTTGCATGTCGATAGAATTAGCGATGTCTTTTATCCAATCCGTATAAGAACGTTTCACTAATTCGCAAAGTTTTCTGGTTCAACTGAATTTTGAATGTATTTATACATGGGGTTAGTAGATGTATTTATATCCCTATTTTTTCAATGCATTTCATTTGAATGTTTCTGAGGACGTTTTTCGTTTCTTTCCTTAACGATGCACTGCGCCAGAAAAAGATGATTGAATTGAAAATAGAATTCAACATCACTAACAGCAAACACCACTGAGACGCGAAAAAGTGTGTTGAAACTGATAATTTATCCCGCATACCAGCAAAAAGAACAGCTGCAGGTGTATAACACATCAAGTAACAGAGAGCAATGAAGAAGCAGGGCTTTGCCATTTTTAGTTCTTTTAGAAAGTTCAGTTTGCCCTTTCGAATTTTGTTTACACTTTCATTGTCTCGACCTTCTGACTTTGGAGATACGGAGGTTAGTGCCTCCAGTTTCCTATTTGAGTGTATGATAACGAGCGCAATCCTCATGTGAGCATACACCGTCATCAGGATGAAGAACATGGTGATTGGTGTGGCAAAAAATTTGAAAGCATTTTCAACAAAAAACGATAGCACTGACATTATTGCGCAAATCGGCCAAACACATATAAAAAGCTGCAAAAATTTACCCTTAGTTACCTTAACGCGATGAATAAATGGATGTACCACACCAAAATATCGTTCTATACTTATGGCTGAGACGATCGATAAGGATAGAAGACTGGTAAACCTGAATGATATGATATTGACATGAATCCTCCAGCATTCAGGCGTGCTCATCAGGTCAGATATTAAACGCATCGTTTCTGTTGGATAGCAGAAGATTCCAGTTCCTGCGTCAACCAACGAAAGAACCATGACTAGGTATGATGAAACATTTTTCCTTAATCGAGGCAAGCGCCAAAATGTCAGCACAGTCAACGAATTTAGACCAACCGTTGTTAGCGAGATGATGCCGCTAAGTATGCAGGCAACAAAATGAACATTAAATGCAAGAGGCGAAGGAAACTTGACAACCGTCGGATAAACATCTGAATTGATGTAGCACTTAACAAAAAACTCGGTATTTGCTGTCCTGTTTGTTAAACTCATGCTTGTCCAAACGCAGTCACTTGTGTTACCGAACGAATTTAGTCAATAGCGATGTACATAATATTTATGTGGCAGACGCACAATATGAATTGTAGTTTTGCAGATTTGGAATCAATTCTATATATTGCCCTGTGTGAAATGTATTGTCCTTTGAATCCAAGATTAATTAAGTTACTAACGAGGTTTCGCTCTAATTATGCTGCATCACTTAATCCGTAATTAATATATTGAATAAGTTCAATGTCAAATTTATTTATTCTACATATTCTCTGAAAAATCAGCTGTTTTCTTTAAAAGGAAGATTGACAAGATTAATTAGTTAAGGTATATTTGATGGGGCAGCCTGGGTAGTATATGTAATCAAATGTTCCAGTTTCTAAAAAGGAATATATTTAAATGGAATTTCAACGGTCATGAATATTAGAAAAACGAGCAGGGCAAATTTCAGCGTTAAAGCCAACATTACACACTAGCAATATTCGTGATTAAATTCAGCAAAACCCTAAATAGAAGTAGTAATGTAGGTAGTTTTTAAGCCTTTTAAGGCGGCACGAGTGGGCACTGGAGTACTACATTCATTAGTATGCAAATATTGATATTCACGTTTTGAAGTCCCGATTTCATTTGATAATACTCAGTTACCCAGGATGTGTAACATATGTCGGAACAGTTGGTAATTAACAGTACTTAACGCAAAGGGTAACGTTCGGGTGATTAAAAGTTGCCATACCAAAAAGTTGTTAACTCATTCGCTATTGTGGGTTAAACCACACAAAAGTTACTTTACGTTCGTGGAACTATATTTAATACTTTTGCCTCCAATGTTATTACACCCCGTTTTTAGCGTGCTAGCGTGCCAAAACAAGTCATGTATAGATATATTTCTTGTAGGACAGACGTAAATTGCCAGTGCATGAGCGAATTGGTATGGCAATGGTTGCAAAATTTGCAAAAAATTTCGGTTGGAGTCCCATGTTTAGAAAATCTTGATGTACTGAAATATTTTCATGAAACACTATCCAAAGATGATGTCAGTTTGGAAAGATTACTATATATTATTTTTGTTCGCAGCTGATTCAGGAAAAAGACTGTCTCTGAAACGGTCGACAATAGAAATTTTCTTTCGTAAATATCAATGTCTACAGACTCCTTCACTATATATTCACAACACTCGAAACAAAGAACGAACACAAATACCACACATTGTCTGGCATACCATGTTTAAATGGAGCGTGTAAGCCCTAGGGCACAGAGTAGAAACTATACAGAGGTGGAACTGTGTATCAAATCCAAATGTTTTGCGCCTAACCGATGCTTAGCCAGTGCGCAAAGGAGAAGCGAACCAGTGGCTCGAGCCAGAACAAGAACGTAAGAATTTATTGGTAAAATAATAGTACAACTGAACTATAATTGTAGTCTAATAGTGCATGTGCTTGCTCTTAGCCTTTGGGCGCTTTGGTGTGTGTACCGCATCATGGAAACCATCTTGACTATGTAGTTCTTATCGAGTTATCGTAATCCTTATTTTAACACAGTTAGATTATTAGATCGTGGATTTCTTGGCTGAGGCGTCTCAGTTTCTTACTTTTGCATTGACAACGGTTGTCTGGATTTGCTTCCGAGTCTGCTATAAATTACTGTATTGAATGACATTCCGCGAGTGTGGCCATGCGTTGAGTTCAGAATTTAATATCAGTTCATGATTTTAAAATTTACTGTGAAATGAGTTTTGTCGGCAAGGGATTGCTTAATGATCACTTACGAGGGTGTTGATTATTGCCATGTGCTGCGCTCCGAATTTTATATCAGTTTATGATTTTAAAACTTTACTCGTAGTGAAATGATTTTTGTCGGCAAGGGACTGCTTAATGATCACTTAGGCCTGTTCAAACGTCGCGCTTCAATACATAATCACCTGAAATGCCTCATTATCTATTGTGTGTAATGCGTTCGGCACGGCAGTAGCGCGACAGTTTATGATTTTAAAACTTTAGTCGTAGTGAAATGATTTCAGTTGTCGGCAAGGGACTGCTTAATTATCACTTGGGCCTGTTCCAAACGTCGCGCTTCTCATGTGCCGTACGCATTAAAAACAATACATAATCAGCTGAAATGCCTCATTATCTATTGTTTGTAATGCGTTCGGTTCAACCAGGCCTAAAGACTGACTTCCATTCAGTGTAAAATGGCGCGCGATCGACTTTTTGCGATCGTTTTCTTTTGAATTATGAGCCCTCGACTGGAACGGATCCGGTCCAGGGCTCACAATTCAAAAGAAAACGATCGCAAAATATCGATCGCGCGACATTTTGCACTGAATGGAAATCAGCTCGTTAAGGAGGATTGATTATGGCCGCGTGTTAAGCTCAGAATTTTATATCAGTTTATGCAAACTTTTTGCAAACTTTTTTCAAAATTAGTTTTGCACTCATTTTATAAGTAAGTCTCTATGTCTCCAAAACAAGATAAATGAAAATTATTTTGAGGACAAATTAACAAGAGGCTGGGCCGTCCTCAGAAAATTTATCAGGGGGGGGTGTAAGGTCCTTTCAACCGACTGACTAACGAACTTGTACCGACTACATTGCTGTTAGTCATCAAAAATATTTTTGTCTTCCGACTAAAATAGCACTTCTGCCGACTGAAACTCCAAATAGAATTTCTGGGGGTGACACTCAAACCCCTGTAGGTCCGGCCCTGACAAGAGGAGAAAAAGTCGAAAGACCGAAAAAGGAGCGTTTTAAACAGGCAAGTCTCTATTTTCCATGCTTGCATTGCCGATTTTTTAACATAGCATGCAGTATAGTTTGTGAATTTGAAAATGTGTAGATCATTCTGTGTGGTCAATACAACATTGATTGATCTTTAAGAGTATTTTAGTATTGATTCAAATATGTTATAGAAAAATATAAAAACATTAAATCTCAAAAACTTCATTGCAAAAGCAAGTGCGAAGTATAAAAATACTTCTCGAAAAGCAGTTGAAGTTTTTTGAAAATTTCGAAACGTTTTGTGAACGTCTAAGGTTGAATGTTACAGTAAATCAAAGCTATAAGAGTACACAATAGCATACCCACTTTATATAGTTGGAAAATTGATAATTTTATAGTTAAAAACAAAATAAGATTTTGAACAAATTAAAATATAAAATATATACAATGTTGCGTGTTATCATGGTTACATTCGTCGACTCAGTACTTCATGTTACAATAACTTTTGGGAGTAAATTGTTTGGTTCAAACTTAACTATATGGTTCAAATGGGCGAGTGGTTACTGCATGCATGTATTTCTAGTTATTTAAGAATTAAAAAACGAGTCGCGTGCCGTTATGGTGTAATAATGCACGAGGGGGGAATGTTGGGAGAATACGAGAGAAGCTTGTAAAACACGAGGCGTAGCCGAGTGTTTTACACGCTTCTCGAGTATTCTCCCAACATTCCCTCGAGTGCATTATTACACCATAACAGCACAAGACGAGTTTTTTTAATTCTTTTATATTATAAGTGGTAGATAAGCACAGTAAACAATTTTGTTCAAAGATCAATATTGATATTCTCCTAACAAGTAATCACTGACGTCACTCGCAAGCTTTTCAATGTTTTCATTGCTTGGCAACAACTACGCTTGAATTCTGGCCGGCGAAGGAGCGAAAAACTTGCAACTCAACAAAAATTAGGGATTAAAAAGGCACAAAAACTGTTGAAAATTTTTCAAATATGGTGCACAATGATACACAGATTGGTTTTTTGTTGTTCTGCTTCACTTTTGTCCTGGATTCGGTATAAAAGCGAAGGGTTTTTGTCAAGCTGCTTCGACGACATTGGCTGTCAAGTTGATTTTTCATCTTGAACCAAATATATCGGGCAGTTTTTGTTTGAAGGTACTGTTTGAATATATTTTGTGTTTTTTTGCTAATTCAGTCGTAGGTGGTTAAAAATTTTCTCAGACAAACTGTCAAGAAATGCATAAACATGTCGTATTTGTGTAGGTTTTTGTCGTTGCATCTTGACAGCTTAAAAACTGTACACATAGTGTTATCTAAATCAATGCCAAAATGGTTAATTTTAATTTTTTGCACCTAGAACTGTGGATAAATTTGGTTTGGTTTGTGTTTAAATACAGTTTTTGTACCTTTAAACGTCAAAATAGCACAGATTTTCGCGTTTCTTGTCGCCGTTGAATGCGAACTTTCAAGCAAAAAAGTATATTTCAAACTCAGAAACAGCTACGAATCTTTATTCGCCGTTTATGGATCCCGTTGTTATTTGTTGGCTGGCTTTTCCATCTCGTTTAGGTCTACTTTTTCTTGCTTTCTGACGGACTTTGGATTTAAAACTATTATAATTTTGTTCATATTGTATTGACAATTCTGAGGAAAATTTAACAAGCGGGGACAAAGGGAGAAAAAATCAAAACGGTGGCCGTGCTTTATTGCGTCATAAAGCACGCGAATTAGCCAATCAAATTGCTCGTTAGATACTACTTATAATATAAAGTCTAATAGTGCATGTGCATGCTCTTAGCCTATGGGCGCTTTGGTGTGTGTACCGCATCATGGAAACCATCTTCACTATGTAGTTCTTATCGTAATCCTTATTTTAACATCTAGTTAGATTATTAGATCGCCGTGGCTTTCTTGACTGAGGCGTCTCAGTTTCTTACTTTTGCATTAATATAATAAATATAATATATAAAGATTTATACAGCGCTTAAATTATATAAAATATTCCAAAGCGCTTTACAACAATGAAGTTCTACTATATACAAGCAGCTAAAATATTAAGAATTAAGGTATAAGTGTCTATAAATCTAAAAGTTAGAATCGAAAGCTTTCTTAAAAAGGAAAGTCTTTAATTGAGATTTAAAACAGTCAATTGTTTTACTATTTCTAATACCATAAGGTAGCATGTTCCAAATTGACGGAGCTGCATGCACAAATGCTCGATCACCAAGAGTCTTGGCTCTAGTTTTTGGGATAAAAAGTAGTCCCTGATCATCAGATCTCAGTTGGTAACAGCAGTTCGGTTTTTCTAACAACAGTTCCATAATGTAGCCTGGCGCCATCCCATGGAGAGCTTTATATACCAGGAGTGTTGTATATATCAACACGAAACTTAACAGGCAGCCAGTGAAGGTGCATCAGGACAGGGGTAATATGAGCGCATCTTGGTATAAGACACGTCACTCTAGCAGCGGCATTGAGAACTCGTTGAAGACGCTGAAGTTGGTATTGGGGAATGCCGACCAGGAGAGAATTGCAGTAGTCCAAGTGTGACGTCACAAAGGCATGTACGAGCGTTTTAGTTGATTCGATGGAGAGGAACTTCCTTATTTGTCGAATGTTGTACAAGCCCCTAAATGCTTTGCTGCAAACCTTGCCCACATGGACATTCATAGACATATGTTCGTCAAACCACGAACCTAAATTTCGAACTTCTTGTACAGGTTTTATATCAGCATCACCAACTTCAATCGAGTCGATTGTAACCTTAGACAGCTGCTGGCGAGTTCCAATTATCAAGAATTCCGTTTTAGTGTCGTTAAACATTAATTTATGTGAAACTAACCAAGCACGAACTTCGACGATGCAATTATTAATAGTTTGAATAGCTTGATCTTGGACAACGGGTGACTCAGGACGGAAAGATAAATAAAGTTGAGTGTCATCTGCATACCCATGGGAAGAAGGTAGATGCCTGTTAATAATCTGGAACAGTTGAGACACGTATAATAGGAAAGGACCGGTCCAAGACAGCTTCCTTGTGGAACTCCACAGTTCAGCGGAAAATTGGCGGAAAACTTTGCTTAATATTAATACGCTGCTTTCTACAGGAGAGAAACGACTTAATCCACTTTAAGGCATTTCCGATCACACCAAATTCTAACTTCAATATATCCGTCAGAATTTCATGATCAATGGTGTCAAAGGCGGCACTCAAATCCAAGAGCACTAAAAGAGTTACTTTCTGTTGGTCCATGTTCATAGGATATCATTGTGGACTCTTAGGAGAGCCGTTTCGGTAGAGTGGAATTGACGATATGACGATTGGTTGTTAGGAAGAGGAGCATTATCAGCACAATGCTCAAATAACTGGCTAACAACTGCTTTTTCCGTAGCTTTAGAAACGAATGACAGGTTACTGACGGGCCTGAAGTTCTCAAAGACTAGATCAAGACCGTATTTTTAGAATTGGAATAAGAATGGCAACTTTCCATGCTTCTGGGACGTGACCTTCACTTAACGACAAGTTGATCATTTTCATAATGACAGGTGTTAACTCACTGGCACATAATTTCAGCAACCATGTTGGAATAGGATCAAGGTTACATGTTGCATTCGACGACTTCATGATTATGTTATGAACTTCTTCTTCTGACAGGAGCTTAAATGAATCTAATTTGATATCAGGTAAACGATAATCTACTAATGGTGGGTCTACTACAACGTTTTCAATGTCATTTCTAATTAGCTCAATCTTTCGACAGAAATATTTTCCGAACTCATCAGCCAGTTTACGTGAATCATCATGTGGAGGCAAGGAGTTTTCTTGAGGTGTGTTGCAAAGTGAAGACACAACCTTAAAAAGTTTTCTTGAGTCTCCCGAACATTGATCGATAAGATCAGAATAGTATTTGTGTCTAGCATTTTTCAAACTGGCAGCATACTTGTTACGCGCTTGGCGATAAGCGTCTTTATCATTTTGGCAATTTGATCGTAGCATTACTTTCTCCAGTTTTCTGCGTTTGGCCTTAATACGTTTAAGTTCTTCACTGAACCATGGCACTCTTGGTCTGACAACCACTACCTTTCTTTGTAAAGGGGCATGTTTCTCCAAAATATGTGATAGCGTATTATCATAATGTTTCACCAGATCATCTAGATTGGAGCATGGGTCATTACACAGTTTGGAATCAGTGATGTCAGCTTTGAAGGCCTGAAGATTCAAATGATTTGTCTTACGAAACTGACAACGGTTGTCTGGATTTGCTTCCGAGTCTGCTATAAATGACTGTATTGACGTTCCGCGAGTGTGGCCATGCGTTGAGTTCAGAATTTAATATCAGTTCATGATTTTAAAATTTTACTGTGAAATGAGTTTTGTCGGCAAGGGACTGCTTAATGATCACTTACGAAGGTGTTGATTATTGCCATCATAGATAGTGGAATAAGAAGGATAGGAAACTCCCTATTAAATTCTCTGCGCGTCACAATTATGTTGAAACTTCCGGTTAAAAAAATCACGTGATCGTAAAGCGACACAAAGACCCATTGTGCTATGTGAAACCATAGAGGTGAAACACGATATGCGATGGATTCATTCACAAATATTCATTTATTCGCTAATTTATATTCGCGTTATGATAGTCGTGAATATATCATGCCGCAAAACTGCGCTTTCCTCAATTGTCCACACAGTAGACGATACGAGGGGATAAGTTTATTTCGAATACCTTTTCCAAAGTCGTCGGACTCCGAGCACACATCACTGCTTAAACTCGAGGCTAGAGAAGCTTGGAAGACTGCCATTCTTCGTACAAGACAAGAAACAAGTGATCTAAAGGAAAGGTTTGTGAAGCACAATATTTTCCTTTGTGAAGTTCACTTTGAGCAAGATTGCATCGAATCATTTCCCTTCACTGATGCACACGGTGATGAGAAAATACGAAAAGGCTTCAGACTGGATCTGTTCCCACATTAAATTTGCCAGTGAAAACATTGGATAGTCTGCCTGGATCTTCAACACCACAGCAAAGAAGGACTATTGTTCGTCATGATGCGCCATCTACAAGTACAGCTTCGGCGTCTCGTGCCGATAAAACTCCATCATTCGACGATTTGAAAACGTATTTTAAACGCGAGTATTTGTACTTCCATGGCTGGACTGTAAACGTTTCGGACACCAACATAATCGTTGAAATGCGCGAGCAAGGATATCTTATCCCAAAATATTACATACAAATCGAAGAAACTTTAGAAGTAACTGTGTCTGTTTATGGAGCTACAGTGCCTGACACATCTGCATTATTTCCAACGGGTATCTCGCGCCTATTATGTAAATACAAGGACTTGCACGATCTGTTGTGTGGTCTTGAGATCTGCTGTGGAATTTCCTTATTTCCGTCGAGCCGGAACAACGCGTTTCCGATGAAACCTTTTGCATGTTATCCCGTTAGTTGCCGCGAAGCAACAATCTCCAGTGAATTACTGCCAAGTAAGAAGATCTTTAAAGTGTGAGGTACTTGTTGAACAAGGAACTAATAAGTGTAGACCTTGTTGTAAAATTGATGAGAAAATGAAAAAGGAAGCTAATCCTGTGGTTCATACAACTGTATATGGTCCTGTGACTACTGTCTCTCCTGCAAAACGTAAAGCACCACTAAGCAAATGTTCGTCCGCTAAACTACAGGCAACAGTAAAAGACGAAAGACTGAAATTGAAAGAGGCCGAACTGAAATGCACACAGCTTGAAGAGCGAATTAAAAGAATGGAAGAAGAGATCAGCTCCCATGGTGTAAGGATTGATGATGAGATGAGCAAATCATTTCTATCAATCTTAGACCAAACCAATTTGCAAACTACCCCGCACATGAGACTAGTATTCGAACAGCAACAGAAGGCAATGATGACAAACAAGTATAGTCAAAGATGGCATCCGCATTTTATCGAGTTCTGCCTCTCAATACATGCAAAGTCATCATCAGTGTACAATGAATTGAGAAAGAGTGAACAGAATCCAGATGGTATTCTTTATTTGCCCCATGAAAGAACATTACGAGACTATCGTAACCACTTCAAACCAGGTAGCGGTTTTGTGTTGGGGAACATTGAGCTGCTAAAGTCGATTGTAAAGACCTATGAAGGTATTATGTTTATTCTTCTAGTAACATATTAAGGCACAATATGTTCTCTTTTGTTACTTTATTCTGTCAAATGCCAGATAGTTTTACTCTGCCAAATGATTTTACTCTAGTCTGCATACATAATGTAACACAATATTACGGTACTTGTGCAAAAGAGAACATTAGTGCCTTAACCCCATAGATATCTATGCTTAATTAACTTACCCTTAAGCGGCAATGCACCCCCGTGTGCCCTACTTTATTATTTTACTCTGTCTAATGCCAGACAATTTTACTCATCAGGGGGATAGTGCTGCCACTCAATTGGGTAATCAGACCTACTGTAAACTGGGGTGACTTTGAAAATTGGGTGACTTTGACCACCTTAGTCACCCCAGTTTACGGTATGCATTCTAGCTGTTAACCCTTTAGCGACAATACACTCCGATGTGCCCCACTTTATTATTTTACTCTGACGATTGTACTCATCTGGGACCGGTTGTTCGAAGGTTGGATAGCGCTATCCATCGGATAGTGATTTTCAAGCTTTGTTAAGTCAATCGTTGATTGGTATAACTCGTATCAAAGTTTAGTATTTATAAGTTAAATGTCTTTCGTACTTCTTGTGTCGTCTATATCCGTAGTTTCATAGTTTTTCTAAAACTCATTAATAATTCATGAAGAAAACACAAAAGAAATCAATGTTTAATGAGTATTTTGAAACTAGAGGAAGACATTCTACGGGCACTTTGAAATTTTTCTAAAGTACTAGTACTTTGAAATTTTTTTAAAGTACTAGTACTTTGAAATTATGTAAATTAGCGAGTTTTAGAAGTAAGTTCAAATACTCGACATCGGACTTTACCGGAATTTCAAAGTCCTCGTGCATTAATGAGGCTCGCCTACGGCTCGCCTTTTCAAAAGCACTCGGACTTTGAAATCCCGGTAAAGTCCTCTGTCTCGTATTTGAACTATTACTTCAAGCATTTTACCAAGGTTGAAAAAATCACTATCCGGTGGATAGCACTATCCGACCTTCGAACAACCGGCCCCAGGGGGATAGTGTTGCCACTCAATTGGTTAATGAGTTAAATTTTAATTATTAAGAATTAGGTTAGCTTTGTAGGACCTATTTGTAAAGTGCTTAGGAGTAGCAATCCAGAGTAAAAGTTATTATTGTTATTGTTATGAAGGTGCTGGTAGATATGTCGTTTTGGTGTTTGACGAAATGAAAATCAAGGGAAAGCTTGTTTTTGACAAACACTCAGGCAAATTGATTGGTTTTACCTCGCTTGGTGACCCTGATTTGGATTATTCAACGTTCGAAGAGCTTGAAGTTGCTACCCATGTTCTTGCATTCATGATTAGAGGTGTCCAAACCACTCTAAAATTTATGTTGGCATATTTTCTCACACAAACAGTGGTCTCGTATCAATTGGCCCCACTTTTTTGGCGAGCAGTTGGAATATTAGAACTGAATTGTGATCTCCATGTTGTTGCAACTTCAAGTGATGGAATGTCAGCTAACCGGAAGTTTTATCGACTGCACAAGCATATTATGGGTGAGGAATGAAAGATTTTGAACAAGACCATCAATCTATTTGCACCACAAAGGAATATTTGGTTCTTTGCAGATGTACCACATTTGATGAAAACAACAAGAGGTAATATATTAAGGATGCTTTTATTTAAAGCCGGGTTACAGTCCGTAATGTAAACAAACGCTTTGTTTACATTTTGAACTGCTATATTTCTTAAAATATTATGAACTGTCAGAAAATTTAACACTATTTTGGTTCGCTATACTTTTAAATAAGTATGAGCTAGTGTTTATGTTCAGAAATATACAAAACATGCGAAATTGGCACAATTTTGAAATCCAGTAGTCTACCTTTGTTATGAGCAGAACCGATGCGCA